>CM057380.1:85617500-86217500 GCA_030015415.1 Cynopterus sphinx
GAAGTGGGTAAAGATCAAATATATGGTAGTTGAAGGAAGCTGGACTTGGGTGGTAAACACACCTATTGTATATATACAGATGTCAAATTATAATGTACACCTGAAAATTACATAATTGTATTAACCAAATTTACTCCAATAAATTAATTTTTAAAAGTTAAAGAAATTTTTTAATTAATTAATTAATTATCTCATTTAAACTTAACTGCCAGATGAGAATACTGAAGCTTGGAGGGCTGGGCCCTCTCAAAAAAAAAAAAAATTAAAAAAAAAAAAAGGTTATTTTAAGAGGCCTCTGGGACAACATCAAGTGTACCAACATTTACATTAGAATTTTTGGGTATCAAAATTAGAAGAGAGCAAGAAATTGAAAACTTAGTTGAAGAAATAATGGCAGAAAACTTTTCTAACCTAGAGAGGGAAATAGACATACAAGCCCAAGAAGCACAAAGTCCCAAATAAGATGAACCCAAAAGATCCAAATAAGATGAACCCAAAAAGTTCCATACTAAGTAAGACACACCATAATTAAATTCCAAAGGTTAAAGACAAAGAGAGAGTCTCAAAAGCTGCAAAAGAGAAGCAATTAGTTAGCTACAAATGTGCTACCATAAGACTACCAGCTGATGTTTCAACACAAATTTTGTAGGCCAGAAGAGATTGGCAGGAAATATTCAAAGTGATGGAAAGCAAGGTCCTACAACCCAGATTACTCTATCCAGCAAGGCTATTATTTAGAATAGGACAGATAAGAGCTTCCCGGACAAGAAAAAGCTGAAGAAGTTCATCACCACCAAATCGTAATGTAAGAGGACAGGAAAAATAGCATAGATGATAGAGGCTTTATTCGTACCTCTTGTGACCAAATTAAAGTTGTTACAGAGACACAAAGCAGGCAGCAGGCAAGGTCTCCTGGGATCTCGATGAACAGAAGCACTACAACTAGAGAGAGAAATAATTAATCAACCTGCAATAGTAGAAGGTAGGAGCGGGGAAAGACATGAAGCTTCCTGATCCTCAGCATCTGAGTGGGACAGAAGTTGTGGCAGCTGCAGCTGCAGACGCCTCTTAAAGGTGCTGTGTCAGGGAGTGAAATTTTATGGTGACAGACCTATTCACTCTAAACACCAGTGCTGGGTCAGCTACACAGGGTGAGGTGGGGATGGAGGATGGGGGATGGAGGGCGGCACCAGGGACTTACAGGGGACAGTGAGTTGTAACGAGGGCCGGAGGAGAGGTTCTCTCCCAGGTAGAAGTGCTGGCAATAGCCATTGTTCCTCTTATCACAGTTCTTTTTCCAGAAAATCTAACCCAAGGAAAAAACATGATATATAAAGTCTCTGTTAAATTAAAAAAGAAAATAGAAAGTCTACCTAGGTTTTCAAGATGTCTTTTAAATTATATATATATATATATATATATATATATATATGTAAAAATTATATATATATATATATATATATATATATATATGTAAAAATTATATATATATATATATATATATATATATATATATATATGTAAAAGTCCTAATATAAGAATTGATAAACTAGAACTTGATCTTGCATTTTCATCCTTTCATAAATTCACTGCAATAAAAGGATATTATGCATAATCTAATAGCATAATAATCTATCATAGGTAGATTTTTCAATGTCAAGCAGTTATGTAAAAGAAATAGTAAAAATTAATTTTTAAATTTCAGCATAAATGATGTAACATACTATATAAATGAATTCTATGATTAAAGAAATATGATAACTATAAACCAGAAAATTTCTATTAAATAGTAAATTAAATTTCTCATTTGCAAGATTGTGTCTCTTCCTCTCAGCGTTATGTAATCAAGTTTTTTGAGTGCTTTCCACATGCCCATCACTGAATGCTCTGAGAATATGAGAGAGAGATTAAATAGATGATCTCTGCACAAACAGCTTAAAATCAGGAGGGGTTTGAGGGGAATAATGATCTAAATATTGAAAAAATAGAGCACTGTTCAAGAGATTGATTTACTAATGGCCACACATCATTGACTGCTTAAATCTTTTTTTTTCATTCAGAATGCTCATTTGCTTGTAAGTAAATGAATTATGATTAGTTCCAGCCAATGACAATAATCCTCTGCCACTTTTGAAGGAAGTTGATTTTGCAGCCTCTTTTCTAAATAGGAATGACCATGTGATCTGCTCATGTCCAGTAAAATGTTAGAAGACATCAGCAGGAGGGCTAGTGGTACTTTTGTTTTGCTGGTCTTTCTTTTCTGAAAGCAGATATGACACCTGGAATATATTTGTGTGTGTTTGTATATTTTTACATATGTGTATATATATTTGTGTACATGTATACTTTTATGTATGTATACATACAGTATGTAAGTTCTTTAAAATTACATACACTATATAATATCCTATGTGACACTACACCTTTCCTTTTTCATTAAACATTTTGAGATCTCTCAATTTTTTAATGTAATCTGTCTTTCCTTGAAATGAAATTAGATTACAGTTTTGTTATTACAAGCAACAGGGCAATAAATATCCAAATTCCAAGTCTTGTTCTCATGGGCAAGAGTTTCTAGTATAGTGTGGGATTTCTGGGATGTATTCATTTTTTTCTAGGTATGTGTTCATTCTTTTCTAGGTATTGACAATTGACTCAGCTACTCTACATTCCCACCAAACATGTTGAAGCTACCCATTTCTCCACATCTCCTCCTAAATAAATACAACCTACTTTATTTTTTTTCAATCTGGAGGCTGAAGATATTTTGCTGTCATTTTAATATATGCTCTAGTGACTAGTCGCTAAGAACCTTCTCTTAACTTTCTTTAAAATTTATTTCTTAGTGTATGTTATTTTTACATTTCAGATGCACCAGGTGTTTTAACATAAGAGAGCCTTACAACTAAAATATATCCAAACAATCTAGATATATAGGGATAAAGTATGAAAACATTCTTGTGCTAAGACATGGATCATGATATAGTCTGTTATTTGATATCAAGCAGAATTAAATTATCATTCTAAAATATTTCTAAACATTTAAGAAATGACTTCAGTCCTTAATGTCACTGACTCTAGAGGCATATGTCCTAATATTCTCTGTAGTGAAAGAACCATGTTTTTTAAGCACATAAATCTCTACAATTACAGGAGTTAGCAGTCACGGTGTCTCCTCACTGGGCATGTTTAATCACTTTTCAAATGGGCATATGAAAAGCTCTCTTTCTTAAACTTAGTTCAGTCTTAAATATAAAATTATAAATGTGAAACATCTATGTATATTCTAAAACGCTCAAAAATATAAGACATTATACTCATTATCTTGTGTTATTGGCATTAAATTCTAGGAGATAGAGTAGAGCTTTTTAATTGGCCTCCAGTTACAAAGACATATCAGAATACAAAAAGTGAACACCGTTTTTTTTACAATGTGAATACTAAAGCAAAATCCATCCTGGAATTCTCCTATGTGAAATGAAAGTTTAATTTTCTTACAGTGCATGTCATCTCTTTCCTTGGTGTTTAGTAGCAAATCGTTTGCTTTTTACTTTGGTATTATAAATACCAGAGAATATTTTTCATGTCATTAGAACAGAGATTGTGGTTATCATTAGATGGCAGTATGAACTATACTTCCAAAGTCACAGAAAATGCAACTGTGGAAATCACACTTTCAAATTTCAGGAAGGAAAAATGTCCCAGATCTTGAGATTATTTTTTAAATGACATATCTTCTATTATTTGTTGTCATAGAGTATAACTTCACACCAATGAATTTATTGGTATCTCAGAAGTTCAGAAGACCAGGAGCTACAAACTATGTCTATTCATAAGTTATTACTGTACACAAAAACTCTTAAATCACAATTGCAATAGTCACTCCTTTTTTTATTCTGAAGAAAAGGATGCAAATGATTTCCAAGGAGTGACATACTCCTTGAAGCACTGAATGAGTATTTTTAAATTGTCTTTAATTTTTTAAATAAATGTATAATGCAATAGTGACTATCAAAAGAAACAGCAATTTATAGTCCTTAACTAAATGTCTGTGTGTGAAGAATTTTGGCCGGAATCATACAACCAAAAAGGCTGTACATAGATTTTCAACATAGTAAGATTCTCTTCCAGAGAATCCATATATATACAAACACAAACATTTCCACATTCCCATACACATGCAAACATAAATTCCTTGGGGATAACCTTTCCTTCAGGGAAAGAATGATCCTATAAATCAACTTCCTTTAGACACAATGACTAGTTATTAAAGATCTCATATTTTCAGCTAGAAAAGTTACTTTCTTATAAAGTTACCCTAAAGTAGATTTTGAATCAGAAAAGAGTAACTATAAATTAATATAATGTCACTGGTCTGGGGAAAAAGATTGATGTCTTTTCCTCCAAAAGCTAGAGACTGAGCAGTTATCTGTTTAAAATCCTTCATTCACTTCATGTCTTCTTTTTGCATAAGAGAAATCTGAAGAGCTCTTGGTTATGAAGGTCACATTTTCTATTAAGCACACTAACCAAATACATGTATATAACTGTATCAATGGCACTCACTTCAGCGTCACTTTTTTACTCATTTTCTAGCATAAAAATGCTTCAGGAACATGCAGTTCTTTAAAATGATAATTTTATCTTCTGTGCTTTTGAAATTACCCAGCAATTTTGTTTCAGGGATTTTCCAGTGCTGTAACATGGTAATTTGCATCATAATATCTATGAAGTTGAATTTTGGGGGAAACAGAATATGTGACCCCCAAGTATGACACAATTGCACATGGATTATTTCTACCTAAAGACAATCAAACCCCAACAGACTTAGGAAGAGATGTTTACCTTCCTCTTAACTGCCTAAAGGAATTTAGAGAACCTGGATCAGAAGAGAGCTAATATCAAAGATAACTTTTTATTATAAAAACTTATCTGCATGGCATAGCAATCATTAATTTACCAAACATTTGATCTTCTCATGTTCCTATGAACTGTCTTCTTCCCTTGTGAAGCCCCAGACCTCTACTCACTTCTCCTTAATTCAAGATGAAATATAAACCTCAACTGACTGTCTTTAGGTCTCATGTCTTTGGAATTTCCACATGATTAAAATGTATTTTTCTCTTATTAATCTGTCTTTTGTCAATTTAATTATTAGACCAGCCAAAGAATCTAGAATATAAGAAGTTTTCTGCACCTGTCTATTTATAAACCTAAAACCTATGTATAATAAAGAACCATGTTCACTGATTGGTTTTCTTCTATTTATTTCAGTGTACTATTTTGGTGTTATTTTTTGTGTTTTGTTTGTTTTTACCTCAAATCATACCCAACAAAGCCTATAGTTATTTGGTTATAGGATAAGAAATATTTATTTGCTTTCCATATAAACTTATTCAACTGCACCAGAAAAAATCAAATTGTTCAAATATTTATATTTTATAAAATTGTATGTTAGATAATAGTTTATATCTTACTTTAGTCTATATTTTTCAGTAATAGAATCTGGTAACAATTTAAATACCCAGATGTTTTCATTGTAATAATAAACAAAACACTGCTAAATTAAAAATAAAAACATATCTCAAAAAACAGCTTTCCTACAAAATGAGCCCTAATTGTTGATTTTATAGCTTTTAAAGAATAAAATGGTACATAACTTTGTGATAAAGTCTGTGAACAGATTTTCTAATTTCTAGAAGTGATCTGTTACTATGACAAAGTTGTATCTGGTATTGTGATTGATATAAATGCGTTAATCCAAAACTTTCCCAAGGCTGGTAAACTCTCCCATAAGTAAAGATAATATCGTGGTAACAGATCATCTTTAGGAAAAAATTTGCTTGAAGAAGTCTTGAGTGTCTGAGCTCCCTCATTATGACCCAGAATCTTTGATGATATAATTTGACCACTATAGAGTCCCTCATCTATTCAACCTTAATCGTATATCAGTCATTATCCAGAAGTAAATCCAGAAAGGGCAAGGAGTTGGCTTTTTCACAATATATTAAACAAATGCTCAGTTCCAAAGAAATCTTTCGTTTTCCCAAATTAATGAAATTAGATAAATAGAGATTAATATGCTTCAACCACTCCAGGTGCTAAACTTGAACACACTTTTATTTTATATGTAAAAATAGAAAGCAAGTAATAATGCTTAAGAGTAATGAATATTCAATAGTAGATCAAAATTTAGAGATAATTTACATGTGATGCTGTATTCTCTCAAAAGTCAGGAGATTATGGTTTCTAACCCTGCAGAGTATAGGAATTATATTTCTATTTCAACATTTCTCAAATTTTGGCACAGCTTTTTCAATAAATGTGGTGATAATAAAATTTAAATATTTTCTTGTTTTGAAGCGAAACTCCTGCAACAATTATAAATTACAGGCTAGTCTGTTGACTTTCCTACTTTTAAATTATTGTTTGTTTGATAGACATGTGGACAAAAAAAAAAAAAAAGTTTTACAGAAAATAACTTCCTGGATGATCTGATCACAAATTCTTAACTAAGCAGGTCATGGTAGGTAGTCATGCCTCAGGCATATAACTTCTTTTGAAAGGCTTCTCTGTGCTTAGAGGTAGCCCTGTCCATTGTTTCTGTGCATCTAGGTAATACTCCTTTAAAATGTCTCCTTTCACGCTTCTCCTTCAAATGCCTGACCACCTTTCAAAGCCCTCCTTCTAAAGCTTGACCACCCATAAGAGCATATAGTCTTAATTAACCTTTAATCTGAGCCAACCTTGTTTTCTCCCACCTTCCTTTCATCTTTCTTATTTTCCCTCCTTAATCTTAAATGCATAAAAGAAACTGAAAACTGTTATATTAAGAAACATTTATTTCAATCTGTTGAGATATTGATCTCAGGTATATACTCTGTTTGACTTAAATAAATTTTTATAAAACTTCTCTACAGGTTCAGACATTCTTTTTTTTTTTAATGTCAACAGATAATAGGACTTTTTAACCTTAATAATAAAGAGCATGGCCTATTGTACTCTTTTATCCTTGGTAGTAAATTCTGATAATGTTATTGTTTCCTATGTAATTAATTTTACAATCTAAAACATTGTTGTAATAAATAAATCATTTAGTTTAACTGAATACCTAAGATTATTAGAGGGAAAAATCACAAAATTGGTAATGTATTGAAGTCTAGATCCCAGACAGAAACTCCAATTATAAGTTAAAAATGTTCTATGTTTAGATAGATAAACTTTATTACAAATGCTTATTTTAGAGATTTTTTTCTTCAGATCAGGAAAAAAATATATATATATAATATATATAATATATATATATAACATATATATATATATAAATATATAATATATATATATATATTATTATTAAACACAGGGTTTCAATTGTGAAATATTTTTTTAGGTTCATGTAAAAAAGGGTTTACTTTGACCTTACTTTACTGAACTACATTGATATGTCATATTACAATCTCATGTCATAGAACTCTATCTGACACTCATGATCATTAATTCTACTCATTAAAGAACTTCTAGAAGCTAAAAAAATGTAGAAAAAGAAAATACCTCTTATTGACTTTGGTGCTTCATGAATATTATGACAATTACTAAAGTGTTTTCTGGTCCCCAAGTTAATGTGTAGGTTAGACTGTGAATTTTTCCTGGTGGTTTTATGCCCATAACCTTAGCATAGAAATAGATATAGTTCCAAAAGCAAATCTTAAGATATAGTAGGAGTATAGAGTACCAAATGAACTTATCCTGAGGTAAGTAATGAGTTATCATAAAATAAGTAATCCCAGTAGACCTCAATTTTAAGGCCATTTAAGCCAACAAAAGTAAAATGTTTTCTTAAAGTCAAGAAAGAATACAGCAGAAACATTAATTGCATACATAGGAGTTTTTTTTTTAAATCTGAATGATGTTACTTGACTTCCCTGGATAGTTTCCACAGTTTTGAGTTAAGTAATTTTATTTTCATTCAAGAAAACTAACTCAGCTTTAAGCATATTGGTTTTCTTATATACCTTTCATGACAATCCAGTTTGTTTTTAAAGAAGAAAAAATAACTATCTTTAAGACAAATCTCATTAAGTTTATGATTAGATTATTTTATTGAACAAGATTTTGCTAATAGGCACAATAGTGAATATATAGATTTAAACATTTTAGCACAAAATAAAAATTTCTAAGAAGTCATTCAAAAGAGCAACAAAGGGGGAAAAAGCCATTTACTATTTTGGGAAAACATATAATAACCCAACTCCTTTCCCTCCATAGACAAAAGTGTTGTCAAAAGCATCAGGAATAAAATAGAAAAAAATGTAGAAAGAAGCTAACATATCAGGGAGTATAAACTATACAGGAAGCATCTTAGAAGAAGAAAGCAAAAATGAACTAATTTTCTTTCTCCGACTTTTCTCATTTAACATAATGCTTTCAAGGTTCATCTGTGTCATCACAAATTGCAGGATTTCCCTCTTTCTCATAGTTGAATAATATTCCATTGTGTGTGTGTGTGTGTGTGTGTGTGTGTGTGTGTGTGTGTATCTCACACCTTTGTTATTTAGTCATGTGTGGCTTGACACTTAGGTTATTCCCATTTCTTGAATATTATAAATAATGATGCAGTATACATGAGTGTGCAGATACCTCTTCTAGATACTGATTTTAATTCATTTGAATGTATATTCTCTGGAGTGGGATTGCTGAATTATATAGTAGTTTAAACACAAAACATTTTTAAAGAGTTGCTCTGTGTTCCAAGTACAAAGTTATCAAGCACACAGTTATCAAGCACATAGCATGCACAGTTGCTATGAATCATTCTTTAGGGATATACTAGAGGCCAAAGTCTGGATGATTCAAGAATAACTAGAAATCTTAAGTCAAAAAGCTCTGCTTACATTTAGAAGATAAAATATGATGGCGAATATTCTAAATGTTTTAGGGAACAATTTTATACTAAAATTAAATTTTGTATTTATTTAAAATTTAAATTTAAGTGGATACCTTCTATTTTTTTTCCTAATGTTAACAACTCTAACTACAGAGCACATTGAATTTTTTTAACTACACAATGATTGAAAGAAATGTGGTATTAGGGTTCCAAACAGAATGAGTTTTCTCCACTAGTATTTTGAAAATGGCACAACAGAATGGAAAAACAAGGTAAAAGAAAAGTATGTTCACTGATCCCCTAATTTTTAGTAGCTAACGTAAAAGTGCACCAAAAAAATTAACTAGTAATAGATGTGCAAATATATTCAATGCTACAAATATGCATGCACACTAAGACAGCTAATAAAATTTGTAGAAAAGAAACAATGGAGAGAGATAATAATATTTGTCAATGCTCAGATAAAGAGAGACTCTACCTAAAAACAGATTAACAATTTACATAGAGTTCTATAAAATTAGAGTGATAAAGTTAAATTTTGGAACAAAATTACAACTCTAAGTAGAAAAACAAAAATCTAATTAAAAAATACTATAAAACATACAACAGCATGCTGGAGCTAAGATCAAACATAACTGTCATACAATAAAACACTTCCCTATTCATTTTTGCAAAGTAAACCCAACTCTAGGCTCTACCAGAAATATACCTTAGACAATATAATTTATAAAACTGAAAACCAAGATGTCAAAGAAACATTTTTTTTGTTATAAACTTGCAGTTCACAGCGAATATTATGCCCATACTGTCACAGCATCAACAGGCATAAAGCAAACTAGAGAAAAAAGACATACATTAATCTTCTCTCTCCACCGGTTAAAATTAAAGGATAAAAGTAAGTAAGGACCTAGAAGATCTAAATAGCCTAACTAATAAACATCTAATATTGTATACCAAAATCTATATCTTGAAAAAGAGAACAGAACCCAACCTACTTTCAAGTACCCTTGATTATCTACAGAAAGTGACAATATTTTAGGCCACAAAGAAATATTAAATAAATTCCAAAAAGTAGGAAAAGACAGAGTGCATTCTCCTTTCACTCTGCAAGTAATAATAATAATAACCACCATGATGACAAATAAAATTATCTAAATATATATATATATATATATATATATATATATATATATATATATACAAAACCATAGAAATCTCTCTTCTTGGGTCATAGAGATAATCTCATAAAAGATCAAAAATATCCAAAAATTAAAATAAGGAAACCCAACATATCTTCCTAGATATAATCCCCGAATCACTTCCTAGAGTATAGTATTGTTTTCCTTATTTTACATTTGGTAAAATGTGAGGTAAAAAATCCACATAGCCACACAGCTAGTAAAGAGAGGAGTTGAAATTAAACTCTCTTGATTGTTTTAAAATTTGTTCTTTTACATTAGTCATCAATTTCTTTCAAAACATCGGAGCCTTTCTTCCTTCATCTGAAAATAATGGAGTTGAATTAGAAAATAATATCTTGTGTTTATATGTTGCTTACAATAAAGCATATAGTATTATAGATATTTTTTCATTCATTAATATTTAATCCTCATATCAATTCTATGAGGTAAATATTATTATTTTGCCTAATTTAAAAAAAAATAAATTGAGGCACAGAGAGTTAAAGAACTTTTTCAACTTTCATACCAACTGAACCCAGGAAGTCTGGTTGACTGAGGTCTTAACCACATTTTAGAGGTAGTCTGCCTTTAAGGTACCTTCTACTTCTAGAGTTCTGTAAGACAAATACCTTAATATCAATGACACAAATGTTTTAAATAATTTATCACAGCACACTGCATAGATCTCAGTGAATTATATGTGGATAACAAGGATAATCATTTAGATGAGTTTTTAGCAAGGTAAATAAAGAATTAAGTGCTAGGGCCCAATTCTACACACAAAAAAATCTCTGATTGTTAGTGAAACAAAGAATTGTTTTAGTTCTGTAGCAAACATACATGTCCCAAATAAGCTTTTTTAACCAACGCAGATGGCATAGGTTTGATCCATAGCTGTTACATAAACAAGTTAGTTTATAAATGAAATTGTCCAATCTCAATATCAAATAACTGTACATCTGCTTAATAATCATTTCTCTACCATTTTTAGAACAAAGTACTATAATTATTTTCTCTGATTATAATAATTTGGAAATGAATCACATAGTTGCTTTGCTATTTAGAGTTAAATGCTTATTTTCCTCCTTCCACACTGTCCAATAATATCTATTATGTTAAACCTAAAAATTGAACTAGAAAAGGTAAATCTGAGTTGATATACTAAGGACAGTAATCACCCAAATTACTACTACTGGGCAAATAATTCTACCATAAAAATTTTGTTCCATTCATTGTGAAATTGATGCTCTGATTAAATGGTATGCTTAGTAGAATAGCCACCATTTTCCCCTCTTAAAGTTACAATAATTTCATTGCCTCTCTTTTATCCTTAGAATACAAATATTACCTAATAATATAATGTTCCATCTTATCTTTTTCCATCTCATTTGTCACTGCTGCACTGTCTTCAATCTTACTCTTCAAAAAAATTTAGGATATTTACTGTGTAACTATCAATCTGGTAGGTACTGTAGAGGACAAAACATAAGATATATCAGAGAGTATCAGAGAGTTAAGTTATTTGTATTGCATTTGAGTATTGCTGTGGTTTGGATGGAGAATGAGAAAAACAGAATTGAGGGAAAGAAGTGTATAGTTTTAGAAGGAACTCATGTGTTACTTTACATACCATAGGAAAAGTATTATAGAAGTTTATCAGGGGTTAAAATAAACAAAATATGTTGCTCCGGAGATGCAGAGTAGGTGAAATTTGTTATCCTACAAATATATAAAGAACACTTCCTTTATGACTGATATGTGACTGAGCCCTTAGGGTAGAATGGTCTCTGCTATATTGGAATCATAGAGGAAAAGAGACATTAAACCCTTAAGTAAGTAAAACTGAGTACGTCCAATGAGAATGAAATGTGTGCGAATGTATGTATATAAATATAGTACTTTAACTCACATTAAAATAATTTAAAGAGGTACCTGAACTACATTTAATAAATAAGCCATGTGTTTAATATCAGAAGCCAATTACATAGCATAATAAATAAGGACTGTGGAATTCTGCAAACATAAGTTTGAATCTTGCTCCACCACCTAAATCAGTGACAAAGGAGCACTAATAATGAGACTTGACAGTGATAAACATCAACATGAATGAAAGAAAAATAAGAAAGAAAAGGTGGTGCATACGTGGTCTTTAAAATCACCTTCTGTTTGACACTCTAAGACTGATGATATCTACTCAAGATTCTCAGAGAGTATACTCTGATATAAAAATACAGTTGGCTCCTTTGAATGCTGTTCTTTCCATGACAATATGACATTTTTAAATGTTAAAAGTACAACTGTTAGAAAGTTAACCCTAAATTTGCCTCTAAATTCCTACAAATGATCTTCATACTTATATGAAAGCTTTATATTCTATTGGGTTATGAAATAATTATGTATGTTAATTAGCCTATAATTCTGACAAGATAAGCTAAATTCTAGTAATTTGGAAGAGTTAGTGACAAAATTAGGAATATTTGTAATCTTATTTGCATTCTGGCCATAAACATAATTTTTTATAAATTAAGTAAACTATAATAAAAATACATAAAAATTATTCTCAGACCAAAATAATATTTTATCTACAATTTCTGTTTAAATTGAAGAGCAAACTAACCATTATAATAGTGCAATATCTAGCTCATTTGACCCATCCAAACCTGATTTGGTGTATTACCCAACAAAGAATTCATTTATTGTTTCAGAAAGCAATGTAATAAATGCTATTTATTCATGAATGAAAACACTTCTCCTACTTTACATAAGCAATTTTACACTGTTCATTATGTTCAGGTGTACACGGTGGAAAACAATTTATGTACATTATATTTTTCTCTCTAGCCGCTACATTTCCATATTAAACTCATTTTCCAAAAGCAGTTTCTTTTAAAAAATCTGAAGGAGATTCTTTTCCATTTTTCCTATAGCCAGAAGATTTTTTTCCATACAAAAATAAATAAATAAAAATAAAAGAAGATGCTAACATAAATAGTTTTTGCCCTATATTTTGAAAGGTCAAAGAATCCTAACATTCTCTTTGTGGCACAAAAAACTGGAACATTTTTTCAGTCAAATGGTATTCATTTTTATAATACTGTTATTACAGATAGTAGTACTAGAAGTATTCATGATAATAATAGTAATAGCTTTTGCACTTGACATCTCTTTACATTAGCCATAAATTCTTCTTTTTAAGGTTACAAAAGAGTTATATTTTTCAGAAACATATACCTAAAGGTAGTTTAAAATAAATACATAGAAGTTTCCTTTTTTGCTACAAATTTATTGTGCATCCTACAACTGTCTGAGCCAAGTGAGATCTGATAACGAAAAATGTGACCACAATCAGTGTCAAGTTATACCATGCTTCCTCATCTTGAAATCTTTGATTTTGAAAGGGCCTGGAAATTTCATTTACATCAGATTTTAGTCAGTCTTTATCATTTGAAGAAACAGTCCATGATCATTCCATACTATTTGATATGTTTCTTTCAAGCTATAGAATTTGCCTATATCACTAACAAATAAAGCAGCATTTTGACACATATCTTCTTAAAACCTCAAATTGAGTGAAATTCTCTAGTGAGACATTTCCATCATTTACATAGAGGGTATAACATATAACACTTGGGAACCATTGCTACAAGTAATGGATAAAGTTTGCTGGAGCATTCTCCAAGCAATATTCTATTTATCTATAGTTGAAGATGCTCCCTCTCTCTCTCTCTCTTTCTTTTCCTCACTCCCCACCCCTCACACACACCCCACCTACACACAGTCAATAGACTGTAAAGAATAATGTCATCTACTTTTTTCTTTACCTATTTTTATGAAAATAAAAATTTTGCTCTCTCTTTGTACTCTTCTTCCAGGTCTCAGATAAATTTTTCCTAGCCACTGAGACTATGTCAGTTTTCTCTTTTAGAATAAATTTATTTATCAAATATTTATAAAATTTATAAAATTCTCATCATAGTTTTCATTTAAAATTTCTCAGAGTCCTTTCCTGTTGACATCCATCTCTCCCACTAAAATGTAAATTCACCAAGAACAGGGAACATAGAATTTATTACTGTATTGAATTGCAAAATCTAGTGCATCTATTTGTTAAATAATTACTATTTTGAAACTAGTAGAAGAAGAATACAAAATACCTTAACTATAGAATGCAAAATTTTCATTCCATACAAAAACAGATATGCTTTTGAGATAAAGTACTTGACTATGAGTCTAGATTTCATAAGAATACAACATTATTACTGATTGATTTTCAATGGAACCTATGGAGATATTCTCATTGAATTTGGTATTGCATAACTTCTGCCTGGAATCAATAACTATAAGCAATCTATCTGTAAGCACTGCAAAGATTTTACCATAATTAAGTTAAATAGATTTTATGTATTCTTAAATGGGGTAAGGTCAGACTTGATAGAGGTCAATTCTTTTAGGCAATTTGTTTGTTAAAATAGCCATAAAATGAACTAGAAATTGTATGATATTATCTTCATGACAAATAAAACTATGAATAAGTAGATATTTTCCAGAACTTAGTTCAATACACACTACATGTGCTATGACATTAGAATATACCTGTGGAACTTTTTCATATATTTTAAGTATTTATCTCAATGTCAAACACCTGCTTATATTTCTACTCTACACTCAATTTTTTTAAAAAAGTTTTACTTTATATCCAATTATTATTAAACATTGCAAATAGTTTCTGAAGTCTACTTATTGAATCTTAGCGAGTTTTTTGAAGCATTATTATGAGGGAATACAGGCACAGAGAATTTAAGTAACTTGCCCAAGATCACATAGTAAGTGAGGGGCAGGTGCAGGATTTGAAGAAAAGCTGTCAGCTCCAGAGTCCATGTTATTTTATTTCTTTAAACTATAGACCTGGTTCTAATACTACTTATTTCTGAACTTGGTTAAAATCAGTGAAACAGACATACATGGATCTTTAAAATATCTACATTAAACTTTATGAGTAAATTTCTAATTAATTTGGAGTCATTAGAATGGCATAATTTGAAATCTATATGCTATATGGTATAGTGTACTTGAAATCTTATGTTGTGCTCCCTGACGCCACCTCAAAGACTTTGGCTGTCATCATCTATAGCTGCTGATACTGTTACAAGAAGATGTCCACGTGAATGAATTAAAACACCCAAGAAAAGAAGTGCTGAACTGGATTAGAGCTCCTTCTCACAACTAATGCTACAAAGAGCCATTAGAGAAACAATTAAGATTTATTTATTTATTTAAAATTCCTAGAGCAATGTTGGATATACTAATATTAATAATATTAATAATCATATTTATTTGGCTAAATACTTTATATATGGATTATTTTTGCATCTGAAAATAATCTTATTAAGAGATCTATTTTTATATCAGTTTATACAACAAACAGCCAGAAATGAAAACATGGATTTTCTAACTCACACAGCTAATAAACATTAGAGCCTGGAATTGAATCCAAATCAGTACCCACAAAGTCTATTTGAGACTCTTTCCACAGTGATGAGGTTGAAAACATTTTAGATAATTAAAATATGAGAAATAAAAAAAGCAGAGTTAATTGTATTACACAAAGTGGATTTGAATTATTATCACCTCCTGTTGTCACACGCATTTTTCATTTCCTTCTATTTGGTACCTATATTTGTGCGAGAAGTGATTCCTTAGAAGTAGTAATGCTAAGTCAGGGGCTTGGAATAAAACATATTGCAATTCCTCCTTTAATGGTATTTCTGAAAAAGTAATTTAATTCAAATGTAATGTTCTTATTCTTTACAAATCTAGTGGTGATTCAAAGTTGAAGTTTCTAACCATAAGAACTTGTATAGATCTAGTTTATTATTACTATGAAAAAATATTTTCTTTCAAAATGGGATTCTTTAAATCTTTGAACTATATGTCTACTTATAAGGACTACTTGTTAACAAAAATAGCATGTGGAGATCACATTTAAAGCTTCTAATACTAGTATTTGTAACAACCCATCATTATGCAGCAGACAACTCCAATCACTATCTATTAGTATGAAGGTTGTTCATAAAACATGGGCAGAGAACCTACAAGTAGGTTAGTACACACAGGTCATGCAGAAGATTTGCTAATCATTTCAGGAACAGCAGTCTCCAAAGCAGTCTCCTCTTTGCAGGAGGCACGAGGTATTAGTGTAGAAGCATGAATCATGTTGAGAGAATGTCATTTAAAATCCATTTGAATAAAATCCAGGAACTATCATAAATTATAACTTCACTGAATTGAAAGTCATCTTAATTAGTCACATAACAGCAAAACTCACCTAAGATAAGTGTCAAACTTTAAGTGCTCAAGCTGTTTGCCTTTAGATAGTTCAAAATAAAACTATTATTTTAATTAGTAAAATTTAATTTAGAAAATGCCTAGAATTTATGACCATAAGAGAATATAACAAAACAGTTGTATTCGGGAATTGACCCTTTTTTATCCTCTTTTTGTATACTCTCAACTATTCATTTTTTTATAATATGCTGTTGTTACTTAACAATTAAAGCAAGTAATTTATAAACATTAATATCAACCTTACTTTTAGACTAGGCTCAAGACTTCAGAGAGAAGTGGAATACATGTTGGATGTTGCTTTATTAGTACCTACTCTACCTATTTCACCCAAAGATAAGTCTTCGTTATTCAATGTGAGTGAATGTATGTTATTAACCAGTTTTGTTGTACTATATCTCAGGCTTGTAATTTGTCAGCACTCGAGCTGTGTTATTGCCTCATGCAGGTGAAAGTAGGGAGTAAAGAGTGAATAGGTAGGACTGATTAGATACTACCCCATAAAGACTTGCCAATACTGAAAACTAAAGAAAATATTGATTCTCCTCTGGTTAATAATAGCCGCATACATGTCATAATAGTCAAGTATAACAAAAAGAATTTAGCAAAAAAAGTCTTTCTTGATGAATAAAAACATTTTAGCAACAATAAACAATTCTCTAGGAAAAAAAGTTTAGAACAAAATTTAAAAAAACATTAATAGTCTCTGTGTAACTTGTCCATACTTATATTCATTCCTTTTGCAATTTAATTTATATTTTTATAAGCATACAGTAATTTTAAAATGGTAGAAAATACAATTCTAAATTTCAAGTACTTTGATTCTCCTATGACTCAATATAAATACTTTCATTTCTTTTTTAGTTTTAGAGTTTGCTATAATTTTAAAGATTATTTTCAGATACATTTAGAATTCAGCTCTTTGGACCTCTGTTAATCTTCATTAAAACCTTTTCCATATATCCATTTATTGGACACAATGAAAAATAATTGTATAATTCCTTAATAATTAAAGCTGTTTTTCTATCAAGAGAAAATAAAATTTATTTTTATCTTCTTATTTCTCATGTATTTTTAAGTCTATGAGCATAGCAACCCAGCTATATTTAGTTTACAACGTTATCCAGATTCGTGTGTACAATATTATAACTTAACATCTGTATATATTATACTGTGCTCACCATTAAAAGTCTGATTTCCATCTGTCACCACACAATTTGAATCCTTTTACTTATTTCACTCTGCCTCCACCCCTTTTCCACTCTGATAACCAACAATCTATTGCCTACCTCTATGAGTTTGCCTTTGTTTTGTTTTATTCATTTTTTGTATTCATATTTCACATATGAGTGAAATCATAATTTGTCTTTCTCAGTCTTAATTACTTCACTTAATCTAATACCCTCAAGGTCCATCCATGTTGTTGCAAATGAAAAAATTTTATATTTTTTATGACTGAGTAGTATTCCACATCTATTTTATCCAGTCATCCATCAATGGACACTTAGGTTGCATCCAAATTTTAGCTTTTGTAAATAATTCTACAATGAATATAGGGATGCACATAATTTTTTAAACTAATGCTTCCATATTTTTCAGATAAGTACCCAGAAATAAGACGCTGAATTGTATGTTAGTTCTATTCTTATTTTTTGAGATACCTTTATACTGTTTTCCAAAATGTTTGTATCAATTTACATTCCCACCACCAGTGTACAAGGGTTCTCTTCTCTTTACATCCTCATCAACACTTTTTATTTCTTGTCTTTTTGATGACAGTCACTCTAACACTTGTGAGGTGATATTTCATGTGGTTTTGATTTGCATTTCTCGAATCATTAGTGATACAGAACATCTTTTCATGTGCCTGTTGGCCATCTATATGTCTTCTTTGGAAAAAACATCTGTTCAGATCCTCTCCCCATTTTTTAATCAGATTGTATTTTTGTTGTTGCTTCTGTGTTGTATGAATTCATTAAATATTTTTTTTTATATTAACTCCTTATAAGATTCATTGTTTGCCAATATCTTTTTCCATTCAATAGGTTGCTTTTTTATTTCATTGATTATTTTCTTTGCTGTGACTAAGGTTTTAATTTGATGTAGTCTATTTTTTTTTCTTTTCTTAATTTTCTTTTGGAGTCAAATCCACAGAAACATTGTTAAGACTAATGTCAGGGAGCTTACTTCCTATGTTTTCTTCTATGCATTTTATAGTTTCAGATCTTATGCCTAAGTTTTTAATGCATTTTCAGTTAATTTTGTGTAAGGTGCTAGAAGCTTGCTGTCCAGTTTTCATACTATTTATTAAAAAGTTTTGATTTCTCCATTTTCTGTTCTTCATATCTGAAGGATAAGTTTACCGGATAAAGTACTCTTGGCAGCAGTTTTTTTTTTTTTCATCTTTCAATGTTTTGAATATATTATTTCACTCCCTCTTGGCCTGTAAAGTTTCTGCTTAAAAATCTGACAGTACCTTGTAAGTTGCTATTTTTTTTTCTGGCTGCCTTAGAAATTCCTTTGTTATTGACTTTTGATTGTTTTAATTTAATTTGTCTTATAGAAGGTATTTTTGTGTTGAGATAATTAGATGTTCTGCTAGCTTTTTGTACTCATGTGTCCAGTTTCTTTCCCAGGTGTGGGAAGTCCTAATCTATTATTTCTTTGAATCAGCTCTCTGTTCCCTTATCCCTTTATTTTCCTTCTGGAACACATATTATACTTATGTTACCTTTTATAATGGAATCAAACAGTTCTTATAGAGTTTCTTCATTTAAAAAATGTCAGTTCTCTCTCCTTTTCACATAAACCATTTCTGGATTTCTTTTCTTTCTTTCTTTCTTTTTTTGTTTTTCTTAAGAGAGGCAATTTTGGTTTACCTCACAGATTGCAAGGACCTTGGCAGTTTACAATCCCTTATTTTTTATTTTAATTTTTATGCCTACAGCTCCTGGTCTTCCTAGGTGGTCTCCCATCCAAGGACTAATCAGGCCCGATCCTGCTTAGCTTCCAAGAACAGACAGAATTGGGATTGTTCAGGTAGCATGGCCATAAACTTGGATTTTTATTTTTGAACTTGATAATTGTCTCTTCTATGTTGTCTGATCTATTTCCAAAGCCTTCTAATGCATTTTTCATCTCATTTATTATTTCATATCCAGACTTTCTGTGTGCTTCTTTTTTTGAGTTCTAATCTTTTTGGTAAAGTACTTCTGTTCATTAATTTTATTCCCGAATTCATTAAACTATCTTTCTGAGTTTGTAGCGCGTTGAGTTTCTTCATGATGGCTATTTTGAATTCTCTTTCAGTTAGGTAGCAATCTTCCATAATTTTATATTTGGTTTCTTGAGAACTGTCCATTTCTTTTTGTGATACCATGTTATGTCATTTTTCACAGAGTTTAATCTGTTGTTCCTCTTTCAGTACACATAAAGTAGCTAATACTCTCTTATTGGGGTATGATTTTGTTTACTGTGATTCTAACAGTTCAACAGGTTGATATTTAGAAGCCTTTTATGTTTTGTTTTCCAGTAGTTGATGCTACAGTACAAATCTTTCATTTCTTTTATCTGAGTTGTCTCGTTATATTTAAGAGCCATTCTTTTCTATCCTCAACTTACTCTGCTAGAGGTTACTGCTTGTGTCTGCTGGATTGCTGGTATCTTGGTGCTCCTGGTGTCTCTGAAGTCATTGTGGGTGTTGCCATTGGTGCCACAGGATGGCAGATGCCACTGTAGTGTCCACTGTTATGGCTACCATCACTTCTGCAGTCGGGAAGGGGTAGAATGGAGTGAAAGCTAGGGTCACGGGCACAACTGTAGGTAAGGGAACAGGGGTTGCAAGCACCAAAACAATGAGAGGTTTTAATATTGGTCAAAGTGAGTGAGATTTAAACATAGTATTTTTAATATTAAGACTATTTTAAAACCAAGAAAAATTATTGTTTCTTATAAATTTATTAATTTATTTTTTATTTCATTATTTTTTCAGTTCTTTTAAGCATACTATATTTTTTCAAGTAAATTAATTATTTTTGTGATATACAATATTATAATAACTGTATGACAGATAACATTATATTATGACATATTAAAATCTTAGAAATTTCATATATTTCTGAATTGCTTATTGCAATGACATGTATATATGACCTAAGAAGGTTAAACATGGCTTTATTTGAAAATGTTACATTTGAAATTTAACATGTTAAATAAGCCTAAATAAACAACTCAATTTCAATAAACACAATCTCAGTAAAATCCAATTATAATTAACAAATTTAGAGATAGTTTAATATGACTAAAATAAATCTCAACTTTAAGTATCTAAGTCAGTTCTATAACTACTTTTCTATTTATATTTTCAAAGTTTCTTTTATCCTAATTCCACACTTCAGAGATTAAAGACAGCTTCGGTCCCTTAAATTTCCATAGTTTATAAATAGAAAACTGATAGCACTTACTTTCCTGTTTGACTTTTAATACTAAGGCATCAATATCATTTTTATTTTTATTTTATGTTTATTTTATACAAATCAATTTACCACACACAGTCATTAGACTGTTCAAATTTTATTTCAAGTAAAAAAATATATGCTAAGCAACAATCAGGCCTTGTGTGGTGGTTAAAAACATGATGTAAAACCAGAATACATGGGTCCTAATCCCTGTTTTCTTATATCCTTGCTTTGTAATACTGATCATACTATTTACCTTTCTATGCTCCATTTTCTCAAAAAGCGGGATGATAATAGGGCCTTCCTAGTAGAGTTATCCTTAAGATTAAATAGGTTAATATACTTAAAACATTAGAAAGAATGCTCTGTAAGACAAAATTGTGGTGCAATAATAAACTTTTATTACTATTAATATATAACCTGACAGTGAAATATGACTTTCAAGAAGCTTTCTTATCTATTTAGTTTGAGATAGATGGAATGGCAACTTAAGAATGGATCTTGTTTCTCACACTTTTTACCTATGTGAGCTTAGACTAGTCATGGAGATTCTACAGTATGTACTCAATTTCAATCCTGCATATTAGGCCTAGTCTATTTCACAAGGGTTGAAAAAAATTGCATAAAGTGCTCAGAGGAGTATTTGGCAAATGATCAGCTTTCAATTCTAACTACTTCCTCCTTTTTCCCCTCAACTTAATTTTGGGGTCTCTGGGAAATAAACTGGAGAACTGGAAGTTTGGATGACTGAAGACCAATTTAAAAGCTATTGTAATATCAATAGCAACATGAGAGCCTCAAAAGTTTATAGAATGTATATAAAAGCCATACAGATATAACGTGGTAGCCTGATATTCCAGTATGATTTTGGGTTAATTTTACTACCTATTTTGTCTTATAATGAAGGACACATAGCCAGGCATATTTGCAAGCAAACAGAGGGCTCACCTAATTCTCAGATATCATACCAAGAACAGCCAGGTTGCATCAAAAATGACCCTATGACAGCAAACAAGAGACAGACTATACATAAAACATAGCAAGCTCTTTGGCATTTTCCCCATTCTTCAGACAATAAGGATTGTCCTATTGTCCTCCCACCATAAGTAAGTTAAAAACCATCATAAAGAGTTCACAATTTTGTTATTATCCTAATATTCCTTTTCCAAAATATGAATGCTCTTATGTTTTCTTCAAATGCTTATAGATTTATTTGGTTCATCTTGTACTTTCTCATTCAAATTATGATTTGAAATGACTTTTCAAGTTTAAAGCGTTATTTGAGACCATGGAAGAGAGTAAGTCTATTTGATCGATATGGAGGTAAATAAGGAATGACTCAAAACACTTCAGCAGCCCAGTTAAACTAATGATGAGTGATGTGGAAGCAGTGGGAAAGAGAAGACTTTTCATTCAAGTTTAAGTAATATTCAAAAGTTATGTAAATCATGGTAAATTTGGGACATATATATGTATATATTTTTATTTTGGATTAATATACAACCTATATAAATACATACTTTTTATTTTGAATTAATATACAAATATATACTTTTAAACAAATTGAGCTTATTTTGTTTTTAGGTTTGTCAAATTGCTCTTTTTACAATGAATAAATATGCTTGACTCTAAGTTATCCAACTGGAACCTGTAGCAGAATAAGGAAAAAATAAAACTTATAAGACAGAGTTTTGTCAGCAGTCCTACACATTTGCCTTTTCCAACTCCAGGGTAATGAATCTTGTCCATATGAGTCAAGCATGGCCCACTCAGTTTACTAACCAGTAATAAAACACTATCTCAAAAATTTTTCATTAGGATTTTCTGAATACAAATAAAATAATGATTAAGCCTAAAACCTTAAATGACATTCTATCTATTGGAACTTCATGTTAGACATAAATTTATGCAATAATTAAAATTATTATACAATAGGGCTGTGAAATAGACTTTCTTGTCCTCCTTACTAAAAATAGGTGGTGATAACTAGTTAATTAGGAACAAAAGATTTCCTGATGACTTCCATGTTTTTTCCTTGATGTCTGCAGGTACTCTGCTCAATACTCTTTCTCTTTGTGAGTTTGCTGAACTCACAGAGATAGATGCATTCTGGTCTGCTCCTGTGGGCAGTATCATATGCCTCCATAAGAGAAGGCTTCAATTTTTCTGATTAAGATACTCTAATTCTGAAATTCAGAACTCAGGAGTTCTTTGTTTCTGTACAATTAAGTTCACTCTCTAAGCCAGCCATCAAACAATACATGTCTACCTGATTCAATCTATTTTTCAATTGGTCCTGAATTTAAGCAAAGAAAATGGTTGCCATTTGCTAACTCCACCAGTGGGAAAACAAACAAACAAACAAACATGCTGTTTAAGAATACATAACTATGTAGCAGAAATATAAAGATATGCCTAAGAATAGTATACTCTAACCTTGAGCATTACAAAGACCTCAATTTTGTTTATACTGTTCCATTTCTTAAACTAGATATCAGATACACAAGGATTTGTTAAATCATTCTTGAATATATTTTTGCAATTTCTTTATCTAAGCTGAGCACTCATTCGATTCTGTTTTCCCTGCTGTTGGCAGTTCTCTATCAATCGGGAGTGAAAGGAAGGTTTAGATCCAACAAATGTTGGCAATAAATAGAATAGATTCTTTTTTTTTTTGATGTACACACTGAAAAATGGATTTTTCATTTCTCAACCCCTTGAAATTTCTCCCACTACAAGAAGCACAAGGCTGTTTCCTGTGTAATTTTTAATAACTAATTCTGAAAGTTTGTGATTTACCTAAAAACTAGGTCTCTTGCTTTTCCCTTAACTTCAGATATCACATAGGAAGGTGTTCTAGAATAATGTATAAGCATTTACTTGGTCCTTGAAAATGATTAATCTCTTTAACTCATTCCCATAGCACAGATTCAAACAGCATCCAAATGTAATAAGCTAATTATGGGTAAGATTCAATGATCTAAGAAACTTTTCTAAATCTCCTAATAAGCAGACTTGAACAATTAATGTCTAATTAGTCATCCATCATCCTTACAAAAATATTTTAAAAGAAAAATTAAAGAGATTTCTCTCATAAAAATTTCACTGAAAATGTGTGAGAGTGTTCATCTCCACTTACATATGCATTATCTACTATCTAGTAGCCTATGTAGTAAGAAAATTATTTTTAACATGAAATCTATTAATTGGAATATTCTAATAACATTCAAAAAGCCATCAGTTTACGTCTCCAAAGGACCCTATTGACAACAAATTGATTTTGTAGAGGAGGACACTGAAACTAATAGAGGTTTAACTTACTGAAAAAGCCACAGTTGCACAGAACAATGGTGAATATTTAAGGCCAGGACTCAAGGCAATGTTCCAACTACCCACCCTTCTTTCATTTATAGCTTTAGAAGAACATTTTAATTACTTCAATCTCCTTCATCAAATTGTTGTTACCTATTTCTGTTATGTGCTTAAAACTACCAACAGCTTATTTCCACATTCATTCTGGCTTTA
Source organism: Cynopterus sphinx (assembly GCA_030015415.1). Taxonomy (NCBI): domain Eukaryota; kingdom Metazoa; phylum Chordata; class Mammalia; order Chiroptera; family Pteropodidae; genus Cynopterus; species Cynopterus sphinx. The sequence continues at coordinate 85,641,890 of CM057380.1, forward strand.
GCAAATCTGAGTAACTTAGTAGGTACAAACTATGGATCTAGAGTTAGATACATGAGCTCAATCTCAGTTTCAGTATTTATTAACTGTGAGACTTTAAGTCAGTTTTTTAAAGTCTCTGTGCCTTTCTTTTCTCATTCCTGAAATGAAGATGATAATACTACTGCTGCTACTGCTAATGATGATGATAATATCTACCCAAAAAGTTGGTTTCAGGATTAAATAAAGTAATACCCTAAAATGATTATTTCAGTCTATGGAGAATTGAAGAGTTCACTCAATGTTATATATTCAAAACATAGCATCTGTCAAATTTTCTCCTTTTTCGTCCAAAGTCATTCTCTGGAAGACAGTGCACACACTGACTGATAATAGAATGAGAGCACTGTTCAGACAACACAGTTCCTGGACTTTGCATGTTTCAACCAGGTCTATCTAAGACCAACGAAAAAGATGTTTTAGCAGGGAAAGTGGGATATACGCTAAGTAAGGAAAAATGAAAATGAGAAAAGTCTAACCATTAAGTAATTGCCAAATATTAGATTATTTTTATATTCATTCAGACTTATAGATAGCTTGGTCCCGGCAGACAACTTTGGCATTTGCATGGTTTCAAAAGCACCAACTTGACTATGACACATTATTAAATGGAAATTTATAAAATGATTTAACCTAGTTAGGGCTTAGAATAAAATCATAATGGATATTGAAAAACCCAGTGATAACAACTGCCTAGACTTTAAGGAGTGCAGAGGGAAAGCAGCTAGGGTTTTGTTCATTTCTTTTTTTATTAACCCTTTGGCAAGTGCTGCCCTGGTGTCCGCATATTTCCACTAAGCTTCTCAGCTTCCAGTGGTTTTGGGCAGTCACAGGATCCTCAGTATAATATTTACATATAAAAGCATAATCAGTGTATTAACATAATGGTTCTAAAGTTCCTCTTTTCTTTTTTTCCATTGTGCAGTATGTAGCCCCAAAATCCTTTTTCCATCTTTAATAAACATATCACATTGAAGAACTGTTCATTGTGGTCATAATCTACATAGTAAATTTACATACATTCTACACTCATGTTTTCTTTAAGTAGTAAATATAATTTGAAGGTATATTATGTATGGAATACTTCATAGTGAGTACCAAAAATTAGGCAAGAAACATGCAGTATTGGACAATACTTTTATTATAATTTTATTATAATTATTCTAATCTGAGTTACAAATGCTACATGTATAATTTTTAATGTTCTAGTGGCTCCATTAAAAATTTACAGAAAACAAATAAGATTAATTTTAATAAGTCAATATTTTTTAATATCAATTCTACATGTAATCAATATAAACAGTTATTGAGATATTTTACATTCTTTTTTTCCTGCTGAGTGCTTTGGTAGGAAGTATCTCTTACTCTGCTTCACAGAATTTAATATTAACCATTATTTATATTTTCTCCTATATCTGAAACCTTCCCTTCTTTGCTAAATAACTAACTCTCTTGGCTTTAAAATATGTTCAAATCTCTTCAAATTAAAACATATCCCTTCATTTCACTTTCCCTTTATAGATAAATTTTTAAGATTTGTCTGTCCTAATTTTAAAATTTTCACATACATTTTGTTCACCAAAATTCAGAAAGCTGGTTTTAATTTATCTCTCTCCAGCAAAATAAATGTCACTACCTTCATGAAAATCCCTAGTCTCTAAATCTAATGCACTTTTAATCTGTATCTGTATCTTTTTTGACTTCTGAGAAATACTTAATAAAGAACACTTTCTCTTGAAACACACTCTTTGTATTAATTTTCTCTTACTACTCTGATCACTCTTTTACATCTTTTACATCTCAACCTAGACATTAAATATTTGATTTTTTCAAAACTCAAATATCTGCACATTTTTTTTCTCATTATATCACCACTAACCAATAAAAGTATAATGTGAGTTACAAATGGTACATTTTGTATAATTTGAATGTTCTAGTAGCTCCATCAAAAATGTAAGAAGAAACAAAGGAGATTAATTTTAATAACTCAAAATGTTATTTCAACATGCAATTAATATAAACAATTAATAAGGAGTTCTTTTATATTATTTCTTGATAAGCTTTCTACTAAGAAATCTGGTATAATTTCAATCTTAGACTAGCCATGTTTCAAGTGCTCAGCAACACCATGTGCAGCTAGTGGTTCCTGTATTAAATGGTGCAGTTCTAGACTTTTAAGAACTATGTAATATCTTTCATCCTAGTGACTTTAGTTACTACCTCAGAAGAACCAAGATTCTAAAATATCTATCTCTGCCCAGATCTTTTCTGAATTCAGTATATTTTATATTTCTCCTTTGGTGTCTCAAATTCAATGTACTTATGTCCAAAAGCATGATCTTCAACTCACAACTTGTATTTGCCTTATTTTCTCTTATTTAAATAAGTGGCACTACTATTTATATAGTTTTTCAGGTTGGAAACTTAGTTTGTTATCTTGATAATTTCCTTTCACATCTATGATGGTGATTTTTTTTATTGTTATATCTATATCCAATTTAATATTAGACCTGGATAATTTTATTTCCTTCAAAAAGTAATCTTATTATATCTATCCTCTTCCCTAATTCAAGTTAACTTTATTTCAAGGATGGCTAGACCCTTGACAAAATCCAGTTCCCTGTATATATTTCCTTAATTCCCTATTCCTTTACAAACACCATTAATCAAAATTTCTGATAAAATTTTGTTAGTTTACTGAGAAATTACTAAGTTGTAAATTCAATGAGCAAGAACCATACCTATTTTGCTCACATCTATATCCCATGATGTTTAGCAAGTACCTGATATATTGAAAGTACTTAATAAGTACTTGTTAAATGAGGAGCACCTAACCCAGTATTAGAAGGATAGGAAAAATATGAAAGTAATGTCTTCTTTACTTGGGTGTATTTTCCATAAAGCAAATAGGTCTTATCTTCCTAAGTTAAAAATGCCTTTGTCTTTGATCCAAATTCCACTTCTAGAAATAATAATGACTCTACTTCAGGCCATATTTTGCACCAGGATAATCATTTACCTCCATTACTTTACTTAATCTCCCTGAAATAGTTATGATTTTTCACTTTATGCAATAAAACAAAAAATAATGTCCAAAGAGTTTAAATAACTGACTCAGTTCACATACTGAGCAGTGAAGCCAATAATTAATTGACTCGAGCAATTAGATTTCTGTAATCAGATTATTTTTAACTGTTAACCTACATTGCCTCATATCATATATAATAGCTAAATATTTTGCACAAAAATTTCCACAAGTAGAGAAATGACTATATGTCATATACCACATTCATGCCATGGAAGAAATATAGTGATATAATTTTTAAAAAGCAGAAAATACAGAAACATTAGATCCACATAAATATTTCAAAGACATCAATTAATATATAAGAGCAAGTTGCACAATAACTGAGAAGTGAAGCAGAATTTTGACCTCCATGATTACCAACTCCTAGTGTTACTACCAAAAATATCTTTTCTTACATGTCAAAAAAATTTTGTAGATGCAATTAGTTGACCTTTAACTAGAGTTATTATTCTGTATTATCCAGGTAGATGGGTCCAATGTAATCACATGAGTCTTTAATAGCAGAGCTCTCTCCTGGCTGAGGGCAGAAGGAAACTCAGAGATTTTCGGAGCGTGAGAAGAACTTAACATATCATTGCTGCTTTGAAATTAGAAGGGACCATATCAAAAGATGTGAGTGGCCCTCTGTAGTGGAGGGCAGCCTTTGGGTACTAGCTAGCAAGGAAACAAAAATAACAGATCTGAAGTTGCAAGAAACTGGATTCTGCAAACAACCTGAGTTTAGAAACAGATACTTACTTCCTCAAAGCCTACATGTAATTGCTAAGCCTAGCCAACATCTTGATTCTAGCCTCATGAGACCTAAAAAAGAGAACCCAGTAGAACCATGCCAGATCTCAGATCTAGGTAACTGCAAGCTAATAAATTTGCCTTGTCATAAGCTACTACATTTGTGGTTAATGTTTAAGTGGCAATAAAAAATTAATATAACAAACAATATGATCTTATTTTTTCAGTGCACAACACTAGCTGCACTAACTTCAAGGTTTATAAATGTGCAGAAATAGGACTAGAAAAATAAACACAATATTAAAAAAAAATACTTAACTCCAGGGAGTTCTGAAGTTTCAGAAAGTAGATAAACAGTTCTCACATTTTTAATTCTATATATACATTTATTGGTTGACTCCTTTATCAGCATAATATATTAATATATTATTTATAAAATATAAAAGGTAATGTTTTAAAACATACAATTCCATTAAATTGGAAATCAATCATGATGCTTCTCTTTTAAACTTGTATTCTAAAATCATTCAAGACATGCGATATCAGTCTGAACCAAGACAATAATACAAATCAAGCTGAAAGAATCATCCGGAGAGTCATGGATTTCAAGTAACTGAATGATAAACAATTATAGAAATCTGTTTCAGTTCAACTTCTCAATACTCTTTCTGGTGGTTAAAATACACTCATGAACCCATGAGCCCAGTGCTGTTTGCAAGCCTACATAATCCAGACACTTACAAAATAAGGACCATCATCTTCAACTCTATCTCTCACCTACAAATGAAAACTACCCTGACAATATTTTTGGAAGGTCAGCATATCAGTGGGAGAATCCATGGCAGCATGACCAAAAGGCTACAGAAGTGAAGCAATTTTTGCACTTGAAATCAACCAGCTCTAAGAGTTCTTTTTCCCCTCTCTCCTTTCCTTCCTTCATTTCTTTCTCCCTCCCCACTTCCTTTTTTTTTTCTTTTTATACTTCCCTTATTTTTCTGGTGAGTCATTTTCTTAACCATTTGAGTAAATGCAAAAATCTATTTATAGAAAGACAATCAAATTTTATTGAATTTGGACAAGTAAAATGTATCTTTTTGGTATGAGTAGAAAATTCACAGGATCCTATAATATAAAGTTTATAAAATTTAGTTTTTTTTACTGTTAGATTTTTTATTGTTTAGATTTTCTCTAAGCATTCTAAAATTTTAACTTCAGTATTAAATAGCCACTGCTTTTCAGTAAAAATCAGCAATTTTGAGACATTTTCTATAATTTAGCTTATTCATATTTTAGAAAATCTCACAAGTAGAAAATATGTGACAGAAAAAATGGACGTGCAGGAATTTGGTAATTATGTTTTTTTTTTCAGCTCAAAATGCAGATCTATGGTCTTTGCTTAAAACATAAATTGGGTGTTTGGAAGTCAAAGAGTCCACAGAGACACTACAAGGACTAAATATATTATTCTTAAAAACTAATTATTTCATTTATGATTCACAACCAGCTCCTTAAGTAAAGTTACAGATTTTCAAATTATCCCATTGAGAGAGATAGAAGAGGATAAAAGGAAAGACCAGACTCACATCTGTCTCTGCAACCAAGGAGTGGCAGTAATAACCAACTTACTCAGTGGCTTCCAGAAAATGCTATTTCATCAGTGTTTTCTAAAAGCACCTCTTTTGAAATAAATCCACATATCATTTTACTTTACTGGATTCTGGAATAAAAAATGAGGGGCATACGCAGCTGGCTATATTGATTATGAGTAAAAATGTGATCGTTTTGCATTGTCTTGCCCCAAAGCACTGCATTCCATCAAAGCGGCAGAAGAAAATTAATGCTTTCGTATGAGCCTAAGAAAAATATGAAATTCTGTTCACTCTGCCATCTTGACAAAGAGGTGTATGAATAGCTGAGAGGTAATAGCTTTCAGAACATGAACTCTAGACTTTATTAAAATCATTATTTAGTGCACAAAAAATAGTGATTTAACTTCCATGGCATTTAAAGCAGCCATTTGTAGTCATTACCTCTTAGATCATAAAGTTTACGTTGATAAAAACCAGTATTTCTCAAATTAAAAGTATACTTTTCTTTCATCTACATTATTTGTCTTAAGTGATAACTTCTTGTACATACATATCAATCACAAAGTATAAAAACCTTGAATTAGTCATGACAGATATTATTATTTGTTTATATTTATATGACTTCTATTTTTACCAAAAAGACTAATGATTTTGCTAGTCTTCATAGGTTACCTATATTGGCCAAGCATAAATATTTTAATCTATATGGCTCTATATAAGTTGGCTTCTAGAATGACTTAATATTTCACTAGTGGTTACTACAAAACAGACTTCCACTTAAAAATAATGCAAAGCAATTGCATTATTAAATTAAAAATTACAAGTTCTAAATAGCAAAATCACATTTATAATATGTAATAATCTAAAAACATAGTTTTTCTTCTTGTGAATTTTTATTTTTGAAAATGTGCCTGGTTTATTGATAATATTTTTCATAGAAGTACACATTTATTTCTTTCAACAGAATTTGAAATTCAATTCAAATTCATTACAGCAGATATTCAATTCCAAATTGGTAAAACAATATAAAATTAGAGACTCTTTTTAATCATAAATATTTATAATGAACCAAATGTGATAATATTAATCATACATATGTATATGAAGATACTAGGCCAGCCACATATATATGAAGATAGTGAACCATCCACTTGAATGTAAAATTTGTTTATACTTAACTGAACCATGACCTCACCTGAAAAACAAATGGATAACTGTCAATGTGTCAAACAGCAGTTGGTTCTTCTATGCACCAACAAATGCTAGTTAGTTCTCGTTGAACTTTGGAGATTTTATTTCTATTATTCAGATTTCCCAAATGTCTGAGTGGACAAAAAGAGAAGCTTAAGTCATATCTTCTAGATTTCTAAACCCAGGTTCCCTCTTATTAGCTATCTGACTTGGGGAAAAATCATTAATATTTTAAGCTAATATTTATCAAGTGCTGAAATACATTCTGGAGAAAAAGTGGAGAAACAAAACAGTTCCAGCATTCATCAAGTTCACAGTCCATGGACTTTGTATTAACTTTTTCCTGTGTCATCCATTTGATTTACTCCTTACCCTTTTCAAATATTTTATAAAATGTCACCTTCTTTATGAGATCCTCCCTGACACACTATTAAATAATTTTTTTTGTTTTAATTTCCACCACTGTATCTCCACTTTTTGATATTTCCTATCTTTCTTTTCCAATCAAAACACTTATCTCCATCTACCATACATATATCTCACCTATTATAATACCCATTAGACAGTCTTCTTAGATTTAACTCAATATTCAAATCACAACATGACACACTTGGAACCCATCTATGCAGAAAGATATTGAAGAACCACAGCTCTCCAGCAAGGCCTCATTAAGAGCTTTTCTCAGTAGGAGTCCTTGCAGCAGTTCCTAGGACAGACCACACAGATGTCCAGGGGCTTTTCGGGTATAGGAGCTGAGTTACTGGTTCTTCCCTAATAGCCTTATATCCCACAAAAGCAGAAACTTATTTTAACTACTCTATGACTGAAGAATATAGGATTCCCACAAGGTACATGATCCTTTACAAGAGTCATTACACTTGGGAAAACCCAAAGTATGGCATCTCCATCATATGTTTATAGTTTATAATTTTATAGGTTATAGTTTATAGTTTGTTTATAGTTTCTTTATATTTCCTACTAGTCCTGACACAATTGCCAAACCTGGGGTCATTTTATTATTTTTATCATAAGTAATGCTTGAATTATACAGTTGACTATCAAGGCTTATTAGGTTTCCAACGGGGCAGAACTAGAGTGTTAACCAAAGATCAGATGTTCATGTAGCAAAAAAAGTTTTATTAATTGCCTGCACACAACTACTTTTATTTCACTTAGACTGGAAGTATTACACAAGTACAATGTTCATCTGTTCTGTTCATGCTGAATGCTGATTAACTAGTCTCCAAAATAAGCCTGAGACATAGTTGAATTGTCACATAAATGAAAAAGTCTCAATTTTCTTTTCTATAAAATGAAGATAATTACAGTACCTATCAATTATTGAATGAGGCAATACCTATAAGACACTTAGCACAAACCCTAGCATATTGTCAATGCTCAATAAGTGCTACATATAGTTATTTTTATTATTATTGTCAGTAATCTATGGAAATTCAAATAGACAAAAATCTAAAACACATCAATAAAACAAACCAAAAATAAATAAATAAGTATGTCCCAATACATTCATTTCTATTCTTGAGTCATGTTAAAAATTCTGATATGTCACTAACTTTTTTGTTGTGGGTAATTTAAACAAGATATGATTACCTTCTGGAATAATAAAATAATTTTCCCATAAAATGCATTTTTGGGTAGTTTTTTTAAAGATTAGTCTAACATATTATTTTTAAAGTGCATTTCTGTTGGATATTTTTCTCACCCAAGTTATGTTTGCTAGTTTATGATCCTAAAGATATTCATGAGTCAATCATCCTAAAAATTCAGGTCAGTAGGGTCTTCTTAAACTTAATTGATCATAAGGTGGGCCAAGTAAACTTAAAGTCTGTAATAAAAGATGGCTCAGAATCACAAGATTATCAGAACCTTAGGACTGTCTATGAATAATTTAGCCATTATGTGGTATACATGGGGAAATAATCACAGTTGGAGGCCAGTCAGTAAGGATTATTTTTAGTTTCTTGGAAATAAAGATTATTTATTATGCTATATCAAATGATAACATCTTTTAACACCTTTTAAACTTTCAGTTAAGTATTGTAATTCAATACTTGTTTAGCGCAATGTTTGGTAAATTTTAATTCAAATAATGCCATCAATATCTTCAAATTTGTTAGTTTAGTTATATACATGGAAGATTTTATATTTTCTGTATTTTTGTTTATGTGGTTTTCATTCCTAATTTTGCTTTTTTTGTGTTTTTCCTCATTACATTTAACAGATTATCATGTCTACGTGTATGTGAGAGAATCTCTGTGTGTGTGTGTGTGTGTGTGTGTGTGTGTGTGTGTGTGTGTGTGTGTGTTTATATAAGATAAGAACTCATAGTTTATGTGTCATACTCATATAGAGATTATGGCATAAATAGTATACACTATATCGTGAGTGGAGTTTTTTTTTTTTTATCCAATAAATTTTGATACTCAGTGGACTCATTATCTGAGACCCTGTATAGCTAAGACTAGATCATTGTTTTATTCATACATAAACAACACCGAGTTTTAATTTTTTACTATTTGGGTAATCATCTAAGTAAAAATGTTAGTAGTCAGTTCAGTATATGCTTCTCTTATTTCGTTTCAAAGAGACATTTACAAAAATCTTAATTCTTTTCATTTTTGCTTCAGCGATAACAATTTTTTATTATTAGAAATAAAAATTGTTTGTTTCTCTCCAAGACTTTATTATTGTTTCCTGCTACACAAAGTGCCTTTCTAATTCACAATTCATAATGTGCCTAAGTGCAAGCTTTCTCCTATTATGTCTTTATTATTGCTTATATTCCATGTGTTCTGATGTCAACTCAAGAGAGTTACACATTTAGATCTTCCTCTCTGTCTACCTTGTTATCTTCTACTGGTGAATATTTTGCACTTTAGTTTTTTCCTACTCTCTTAACATTATAGGAGACCTCCTTAAGTATGCTTTCTACATCACCTCTTCCTACAATTTAACTCCACTTATTGTTGTTTCTGATGCTTGCATTAATTCTATAATTATTGCTTATATTGTAAAATATTTACAATCTTTATTACCACCTAAATCATAAATAGCCCACTTTTTATATCAGTCTGTTGTCTTATCTAATTTATTCTCTTCCATGAACCCCAATTTATCTGAATTTTATTGATATTACAAAGCACCTATAATTTACTTTTATTTTCAGCAGAAAGATTTTCTTCAATATCTTAAAGGCTATATTCTACGTTCTAAACATGCAGGTTGATTTTATAGTTTCCCTTTCTCCCCTGTTTATTCAACACAATGAGCAATGCTTATATAATTTTCTTGTTTGATGACAGAAGGTAAATGAATTCTCCTTCATGGAATTTCATAGGCTTCATTTTACTGTGTAAATGCTGGCTTGGGAAAGCAGGGTATTACTTTACAATAAACAGTATAGTTTATCATTGGATTGTCCAGAATAGACTTAATTCTTCTCTTGCTACATAGAAACTTAAGGCATCCTTCATCCACAAGTTTTTTTTAAGCCCAGTCCTTTTTCACTATTGACTTTGCATCTCTGGAAATAAAAATAAATCTTCAACATATTTCTAATTTAGTGGCATTGTGTTGTTAGGTACTTGATCCAGAAACTCATTAATGAGGGTTGCCTGCTTTAAAGATTATGACTGTTTTGCTTTATCATTCTGGTCACTGAAAGGCATATGCCTGTAAGGCAGGTAGATATACAGAATTAACAACTTTGAGGAAATCACCTTCTGATTTTTTGAGGGATTCATTTGTTTATTTCTTTCTTTAGATTGTGTGTAGTTTATATTTTCCAGCACATTTCTACCATTCTTCCTCTGGATTTCACATGCTTCTGGATACTATAAATTTTTGGAGGCATCTGGCATATATTTGACCAATAACTTTTAATTTTTTCACAAATATGAGAAGTGAAAGCAGAGACCTTTTGATTTTATGTAACTTAACCAAAAAGCCCTACTCATATTTCTTATTATGTTATTATAAATACTTATACACATGAACCTGACCAGGATTGTCTATGAGAAAGATATTAATCTTAAAAATTGATAATACAAAAATAGTATAAAATGTAATAAATTTTCTCAAATTATCACTATCACTGTTTTTACTATGTTTTCATTCTATACGGTCACTTATGTTTCTAAAGTAAACATCTATATGCATGAAAGTTCACATTATGGAATTCTCCTCTTTAACTAAAATAGAGAAGTCACCATGAAAAAAAGCACAGCTGGATATTTTAGGACATTAACAGTTGAAAAAAGTCTTATCTGAGTTCTTAAGAAGAATGAGGTTGAAAGACATTTATCTTTTAAAAAAATACATATATACATATATATCTTTATAATAATGATATATATCAGAAAATATTATATATATGTTATATATTATATAAACATATATAATATAATTATATATAATGTGGTGTGCATAATGCATTATAAGTATTTTTTTCAAGTAGATTTCTGTGAGTGTTTAATAAATATTTGCTATATAAATGTCTGACAGAAATAAAATCCTATGAATAACCAATGCCAAAAATATCTTCTTATGGGAAAAGATAGCTTATTTTAGAATACTATTTTAACATCCATTTATTATAGAGAAGAAAGGGCTCACAGAACATAGAGCAGGTAAATCCAAGTTTGTTCACATATAAGAGTAAATAAGGATGCAGGCTGATGACATCAGAGACTTTTCATGTACTAAATTTTGTGATGGACAGAATGTCATTTACATAAAGGCAATAGAAACACAATGATGATTACACAAGGAGAAAAATATAAAGACTAAAAAACTCAAATCAACTTCCATTGTTCAAATCAAATTTACATCTAAAAAGTGTCCCAAAACAGACATAATCAACCATGTTTTACTCAACAGAAAAGGAGGAATAAGCTTTCTACATTTGGACTGTAATGCTAAATACCTTCATAAGTAGCATACTAAATAAAAAGTAATTTGAGAAAGATGTTTTTATGAATGCAAAAATGAAAGTCTTCAGTGATTTCTATCAAAAATACTTTAAATTGCTCTTTTGTCAAGGTTGCCTGAATTGCTGAATATGTTTGCATTTTTTGACTCATTCTCAAAATAAGTAAAGAACTCTTAATACCAGTTCTTTTGAAAATAGCCTCACAGATTAAATATGAGCTGATAACCATCCTTAAACAAAGGATGATCGTAAAGATGAAATTTTATAAAATAAGTAGCTGAAGAGACTAAATCTATTAAGAACAAAGAGAGTAATCCCAATAGAAACAAGTTCAAATGGTATTCATCTGAGTAGCGGACTGGCTAAATACCTGTGGCATCCTGATAAACCCTAGTGGAAAGGTCTAGATGTAATGAGGGTACAAACCATAGATTTCCTAATTCTTTAATATATGGCATATAAGCTATGCCAGTTTGCCATTGGCTTTGATCTAAAATATCAAACCACATAGCTATTAAAGAGAAAAAGGGTTATCAGACTTCATAATGATTAGTGCTCTCCTGGCTGTAGAGAAAAGAAAGACTATACAAGCTGGCTTAAGTAACATGGCAATTTTTAGTTCATATAATTGAAAAGTCTACATGTGGCTTAATGAAGGCTTTATTAGAAGCTCTCAGTCTTTTTAGCTTCATACTTAGGTTCTTACTTTTATGATTACAAAATGGCAGCAACTTTTCCACATTCCTCAGCAGAGAATTAGAAAAAGACTCTGCCTTTTTCTCAGAAAACCTAACAAATTTTTGCATAATATTGATTTTGTGTGTCTGCATGTTTCTTATCACTATAGTAATCACTCTTAGTCCCCTCACTAATAATGGAATAAAAGAAGGGATTAAGGGAAGAGATAGTTTCAGGGTGTAAGTTGAAATAAGCTTCCCAATAAATGGATGGCTTCTAAATGTTCATTTAATAAGCATTCATTAATAGTAACCATCATATTGTTGTTAGTGAAATAAATGTTCATGGCTTATTTAGAGAAGAGAAAAGAAGTATGCACTTGAGAAAGGCAACCTGTTATCATGAGTTAAAGAAAGATTAAAAGTTCAATTATTTCTATATTGTACCATATAGAATCAAAAGCAGTCTTTAAACAGGAAATAAGTATGTATAGAATTACCCAGAGGAAGGATAGGCTTCAGAAACAGGAGAGAATCTCTTCAGATGCTGGCCCTAACAGGTCACTGGTGAGAGACATACAAGCACTATATAGATGCCATCATTTTCTTATTGTTACACCAAAGAGACTGAGCTTAGTTGCTACTCTACACATTTTTGAGTTTTAAATACTTAATAATTTTTCTCACTGTAAGATGCAAAAAAAATTTTTTTAATTAAAAAATAAAATAAAACATACTAGCAAAAAAAGTAATGTTTTTTCTTCTCATATTGTTGCTTTAAAGAAAAAGATTATGTTCCCATAATGAACTGTTGTCAATCTCAAACACTTTCAATGCTTCCTTCAATTTCAAATCTGTAAATTCTTGACTTGACATAATGGAATTTTAATATCCATTTAAAACTTATCATCATTTTTTAATAACTAGAATAAATGGACAAGTTTCTAGAAATATACAGTCTTCCTACAGTAAATCATGAAGAACTGGCAAAGCTAAACAGACCAATCAACAATAAAGAAATAGAAACAATCATCAAAAACCTCCCAAAAAAGTAAAAGTCCAGGACCAGATGGCTTCAAAAGAGAATTCTACCAACATTCAAAGAAGAGTTAATACCTGTTTTTCTCAATGTTTTCCAAAACATTGAAGAGGTGATACTTTCTAATTTATTTCATGAGGACAACATTACCTTGATACCAAAACCTGGTAAAGATAACACAAAAACAGAAAACTATAGACCAATATTCCTTATAAACACAGATCCAAAAACCCTAAACAAAATACTGGCAAATCAAATACAACAAAACATTAAAAAGATTATATATCATAATCAAGTGGGCTTTATCCCAGGGCACAAGGATGATTTAACATATGCAAATTGATTAATATGATACACCACATAAACAAAATAAGGGTTAAAAATCATAAAATATATCAATAGATGCCGAAAAAGCATTTAACAAGATATGCCATTCATTTATAAATAAACCACTTAATAAAATAGGTATAGAAGGAAGTATCTCAACATAATAAAGTCCACATATAATAAAACTTTAGCTAACATCATACTTAATGGTAAAAAACTGAACACCTTCTCTCTAAGATCGGGAATAAGGCAAGGCTATCCTTACCACTACTATTCAATATAGTATTGGAAGTCCTAGCTCGAGTAATCAGGTGAGAGAAGGAAATAAAAGACAACTAAGAAGGGAATGAAGAAATCAAATTGTCACTTTTAGTCGAAGACTATAAAAAAAAAGCTTAAAACTTCCACTAAAAATTATTAAAAACAATAAACAAATACAGCAGTTTCAGGATACAAAATCAATGCATAAAAATCCATAGCATTCTTATACTCTAACAATGAATTTTCATGAAAAAAAAATGAAAAAAAAATTATTTTGCAATTACAAAGAAAAAAAAAAAAAACCTAGCTATAAACCTAATGAAGCATGTGAAAGATTTATAGACTGAAAATTGTAAGACATTATTAAAAGAAACTGAAGAAGGTACAAAGAAATGGAGAGATATTCCATGTTCATGAACTGGAAAAATCAACATAGTTAAAATGATCTCATTCCCTAAAACATTATGCATATTTAATTCAATCCCAATTAAAATCCTAAAGGCATTTTTTAAAGAAACATAACAAAAAATAATCAGATTTATATAGAAGCACCAAAAACCCCCCACATAGCTAAAGCAATCCTGAGAAAAAAGAACAAGGAGGTATCACTCTACCTGACTTCAAATTACACTACAAAGCAACAATAATCAAAACAGCATGTTACTGGCAAAAAACAAAATGACACACAGACCAATGAAACAGCATTGAAAGTCCAGAAGTAAATCTCTCTATATATGGGCAAATAATTTTCAACAAAGGAGCCAAAAATATACAACAGACCTAAAACAATAAATCACATAGAAGAAAACATAGGTACTAAACTCATGGACCTTGGATTTAGAAGTTTATGAATTTGACCTGAAAGGCAAGTGAAGTAAAAGCAAAAATAAGTGAATGAAACAATATCAAACTAAAAAGCTTCTGAATAACAAAAAAAAAAAAAAAAAAAAACTGTGGATAAGACAAAGAGGCAGCCATCCAAATGGGAGAAGATATTTGCAAACATCTCTGATAATGGGTTAATATCCAAAAATGTATAAAGAGCTAATATAACATAATAATAATAATAATAATAATAATAATAATAATCAGCAGCAGAATAACAATCCAATTAATGGGCAAAGGACTTGAATAGACACTTCTCCCAAGAAGATATACAAATGGCCAAGAGACATATGAAAATATTCTCAACTTCACTAGCTATTAGGGAAATGCAAATCAAAGCCAAAATGAGATTCCACCTTACACCTGTTAGAATGGCTATCAACAGGAAAAGTAACAAGTGTTGGAGAAGTTGTGGGGAAAAAGGAAGCCTTACACACTGCTGGATGTAAATTCACACATCCACTCTGGAAAGCAGTATGGAGTTTCCTCAAAAAAATTAAGAATAGAATTACCATATGATCCAGTAATCCCTTGCCAAAAAAACTTGAAAACATTTATTTGCAAAAATACTTGAAACCAATGTTCATAGCAGCATTGTTCACTGTGGCCAAGTCATGGAAACAACTCAAGTGTTGAATACATATATATCATGAAATATTATTCAGCCATATAAAATGATAAAATATTGCCATTTGTGACAACATGGATGGATCTTGAGATTATCATGCTAAACTAAGAAAAAATTGAGAACCATATGATTTCACTCACAAATGGGGTATAAAACTGAAAACAATAAACAAACATGGCAAACAAACAGATTCATGGAGATGGAGAGTGGATTAATGGTAACCAGGGAGAAGGGGGAATGGGAGAAGGTAGATAGAGGTAAAAGGGGTCAAATGTTTGGTGACAAAAGATAATTTAACTTTGGTGAACACACAATGTAACATACATGTGACATATTATTGAACTGTACATTTGAATTCTACTTGATTTTATTAACCCTTGTCACCCCAATAATTTTAATAAAATTAAAAATTATCATCAGTTTTTCCCACAATTAATATTTTTTCAATGCTTTAAAATTTGCAGAATTTGTATTATCTATCTATGCTCCTTTCATGAATTTTGCCTTAGTGTCTTCTATCTCTATCAATTTTTGATTATTTATGTCTCTACCTTAATCTCAGATCTTTCTCCCAAATCTCAGTACTATAATTCTATTGGCCCACAGACAATGGTTCTTCAACATGTTCTATACTGAATTCATTAACTCCATCCCAAACTTGTTGCTACTACTACAGTCCATCTTAGTAATCATAACTCATCTTGTCTGTCATGCTTGGACTGAATAAATCTTATCCTTTATTCTTTTTTTTTCTTATCGGATCTATTCTATCACCAAACTTGTTTTGTAGGTTTTAACTTATAAAAGCTTCTTGAGTCTCTTCTGTGTACTCCATGCCTATTGTGATTACAATAGTTCAGGTCTTCATAAACTCAAATTTAGAAAACTTATTCATTTAGTCAAAAAAGTATCTACTGAATAACTACTATGTCCCAGACATTTTTCTGGTCACAGAAGCCATGCTAATGAACTCAACACATATAAAATCTATATTCTGCTGGAAAAATCTTAATTCAACTGTTGTGTAATGATATTTTTAAAAGAAAAATAAAATTTGAAATGTGAAAAAATAGTAGCCAGGGCTGTTATATAAATAAGATGATCAGAGTATATCTTTGTAGAGTGGCAGTATTTGAACACTGAACTGAAGGAGGCAAGGACAAAAGCTTTATCACTCTTTCCAACTCTAATTAGTATCTGTCAACTTGTCACTCCCTCTTGAACAATCTCTTCCACAGTAACATAAAGGTTATTTTTTTTGAAAGGTGAGATTTGACATATTTTCTGTTGTATTTCTGTTTCAGCTGAGTGGAATAAGGCATACCTGAAGAGTTCAATTAGTTTCTGGTTCTGCAATGTAGATAAATTTATCATTTTCATTCAATTCTCTGGTAGATAGTTAGGAATAGGGAAGTACTCAAATGACTACTTTTCTGTAATAGTAATAATAATAATTAATAGTAATAATTGTTACTACTAATAACTATTAATAATTATTATTGCTACTATTATTATTACTACTACCACCATTCATTGGTCATTTAAATTTTTGAGGCTGTATTAAACTCATAGTATCAAATATTACTCTTTCTAATATCTCTTTATTGAGGTATTATTTTCTCCAATTAAAGAAAAAAACAGGTTCAGATAGATTCAGTTATATGACCATTCATGTATCTATTAAGTAGCAGAGAAGGGAAAAAGATTTAAGTATCTGTATTATGTTTTGGAAATATTGATTGTTAATTTCCACCAAGTAAGCATCTGAATAATGTCTGCTTAAGAAAGAATGAAGTTTGCATATATTATAGAGTGGTTATATATGGACAAATTTCATTTTACAAAAAGTATAAATAAAATTTTAATAATTCTCATAATTTTTTACTTAAAATGTTTTGAAAGGGCCTGTTAAAGCACTTTGTTCTCTGCTACATTGTTCTAAAAAGGCTTTATTAAAAATATATATATAAATTTCAGTGAATTGCTACTTTTTTTCATAAAAAAGCCAGTCTCTCCAGCACTAAAAAATATCTTTAAAAAGAAATATTACTAGAATGAACTATAGGATAATTTCATATAATATTGACAAAAGCAAGGGATTAGAAATATTTTCTCAGGATACTTTGAATATGCAATTCCAATACTCAAAGGAAACAAATGACCTGTTTTCTCTGCTTTATTTGTGTGAAGGGCTATGTTTCATACCTACACATCCTTGGCCTATTTAAATCTATTTTAGATGGTTAAAACCAAAATTTAAAGGATAACTTGCCACTCAAATAGGTGAAAGTGATGAAAATGCAGACTGACATCCCATCTTAAAACATTTTCACTTATAAATGTGACCTCTGAATAGATAGTAAGTAGACATATGTGACCAAAAATTCTGTAAACAACTACTCAAAGCAATTTTATAGTAATTTGATTAGCAAATGGAATAGATCTGAACTGCAATTATGAAAGAAATTAGCAATTTTTGCAGAAATAAAAAAAGATAATGTAATATATTCTAAGGAAAATATAATCCACCACAAAGGCCAAGATACTGTTTTTTCGTTTTTTGTTTTTTTTTTTTGTTTGTTTGTTTGTTTTTTTGTGCGATATAATCCAGCCTCCCTTTCTCCCTTCTCCTGAAAGACCTTGGAAAACTGCTTGAGGATGGTGTTAGAAACAATCACGCTCAAATCTTGTATTAGGACTGTGTGGTAAATGTCTTTGCAGTTTTGCTACGTTAGGAAAACTGATAGCCACTAAAAATAGTGCTGATACCAAAAGTAGATCCTGTTTTCTGACTGTTGGTATAAATGGCATAAGCCTGATGGCTAAAAAGGACTATTTTCATCAGTATTCTGGCCAAAGCCAGAAAATCCCAATAAGAATAGCTAGTCTTCATTGAATTGCTTCATTAAATTGACCTAGCTAAGAGCTGGGTGACCTGCTTTCTCTATATATATTTAAATTTACCCTAAACATGAGAAATCAAAATGTGTCATGTTTCTATATCAAAGAAAAACCATTTAAACATCATGTCTGTATGAAGATTAGGCTATATGACCTCATTCTAGAGCATCCCTGATATGAGATATTTAAGGATAACAGTTAGGCATATATTGGTCCTATTTTCATTCTTGCATTTTCCTAATGGCAGTTTTTGGTGAAGCCGATTTTTAGGACTTTTTGTAGAAATTTTATTTTGTGGTTGCCCCCTTCTTTATAATATGAGCACTCCTGGTCAGACTTTATTTTAAAACTGAATTAAGATCAACAAATATTTTACCATAAACTCTTCTTGGTTTCATTTTATCAAACATAATTTCCAAAATGAAATTTCTAATAACACTAGAACATCATCAATTATGATATTTAAGAGAAAAAAATCATTTGTAGGATAAATTATTTAAAATAGAATGAATAAGGCTCTAATTTAAATATGAAATGTGAACATAAAATAGTTTACTTATATCTAAATTAGTACACTGAAAGTTATTTTCAGAATATATTGTCTATTCCAATTACATATTTCAAGATCTTTGTGTTTCTAACCCTTTAATGCTATATTACACTAGCTATGATATTTAACAAACCAATAATTTTACCACTGAATCAAACTCTAAGATTCTATCATACAAAAGGTGTCTTAAATCCTCCAAATATATTCAAATTTATTTCTTTAAGGTAACCTTATTGTTTAAGTAATGTGACAATTTAAAAAATATCAACTCAAACCCTTAACAGAAGAAAATGACCACACTCAGAACCCAAAATGTAGGTTTTTATGATACTGTATCTATGAATTCTGCCATGTGAATATTGCATTAATTTTCTACTTTTTTTTCTATCTCTGCTAAAAGGAAAAATATTTTTCAGTATTGTTTAATTTTGAAAAATAAAGCAGTGTTCCAAGAGAGGAGAGTGAAGATGGAAGACAGACATATGAGAAGTAAATCTGCATTGGTTATTTATTCTAAGAAATGGAGAAATTTATAATCTTTTGTTTTATGTTGGGGGGAGGCAAATATGATTATCAATGAAAATTGATAACTAGTGTTTTTCTTTGATTTCAAATAAAAACTCTATTTACATTTATCTCCTGCCAATCTACTTCTATGATTGCTTCTTTTCCATCCTACCCTTTTATTTGTCATATCTCAAAATCGAAGGTTGTTTTAACATTTACCTATTTTTTTTTGTTCCTTATTCTAAGTCTTTTTAAATTTTAGTGTTTCATGATCATATGATTTTTCTACCTTGTCACTTGTATGATATTTCTATTTTTTAAATAATAACTCAGGGAAAATACTACCCAAGCCATATGAAGTGATTCAATTTAGCCTTTCAAAAAGGATCTTTATATTGAAAATTCATTAATGTTTTAAAACAGTTTATTAAACTTACATACAAATTACAAGTACCCTAGTCATTAAAAAACATTTTTTGCTTTCTATACATAATAGAAACTATTTAAAATATAATCACTCCATTCATGAACTTAATTATTTAAGTTTACATTAATACCATGTTTAGCACATACTGCAGAAAATTATGACTTTTGGGTGATCAGCAATAACTAAAAAACCAACAAAATTTATTTTGCACTGCCAGAAAATAAAACATTGTAGTACCTAGGTATGACTAGAATTAAACAGAAAAATATTGGTTAGTGGAAATATAGTCAATACTCCAACTTTGTAATAAATTCAACCGAGGCGTCAGTGCTGCACAGAAGACCAAACAACAGTTATAATTTACCAAGGCTCATTTGACAGTACAACAGTTAAAGTCACCCAAGCTGTAAACAGACAATGTATGGCATCTCTTTAATTAGAGTTTAAATCTGCTCATCTCGATGCAGTAATAAACTGAGAATGCCAGGTTATGCGCTCTTTGGAAAGACAGTGATTGTACATAATGCATGTGGCCCTTTCCAATTCAAGGCCTGATTCTTGGCTCCTGCTTCTGAAACACAATGTTTCATTTTAATGGAAAATACATTACTTCAGTTAAGATAAGGTCATCAGCTGTTATGTGTAATGCATTTCTGTAATAAAATTAATTTTATAGCCTGCATAAAAGACTTTATGTGGGTTAAATACTTTAAATTACAAACTAACTTTTGTTCTTTAAAATATATATGTGAATTACCTCCATCCTCTATAAAAAGAACACATATACTAGAAAATGTCAACAGGATTCTAATTTCAATTTTTGGTGTCATTCTAAAATGCCAGCCATAGTCAACTGTGGGTTAAAATGGCTTTTTTTTTTTTTTTTTTTTTTTTTTTTTTTTTAACAGGGACAGAGGATTTACTTGTTGGCATGTTAAGGCTAAAAACAGTTGTGCCTTTAAAGACCCCATGCAATTACCTTATAGGTCAGTTATTTTTGGATAGCAGTTCAGACAAAAAAATAATCTGATACATAGGTATCAATCTATATTCCCCAAGTTAATCATTCAGCAAATGGATATGTTTGATCTTAACAGGTGCTGAATAAGAGTAAAGGATATGCAAATCACACTTACAGACAATACTGGAAAAACATCCCAATGTAGGTAAAATTGTAGTCACAAAAGACAACATATTGGTAAAATATTCATGTTAAGTATTAATTCAGTAACCTATTTGTGAAGGTTTTTTATTATGAGATGTTTCTTAAAATTATTTCTTAATGGTAAATGATTTAGAATTGGCATAGAATTTAAAATTGGACAACTTTGAATTTGAATCTATAGCTCTTCCACCAAGTAGTTATGTAATGTCCAGGATAAGTTATTTAACTGTTCTGATCTCCTGTTTTATCATCTTCTCTTAAATAAGAATAAGAGCATTTGCTTCATAGCATTATTAAACATAATAATGATATAAAATTTCTGGCACTAAGTCTGGCCTTTATAAGTATAAAATAAATTTTAACTTTTTTTTTCTAATTTTACTTTCTTTCTATGGACTCATGAAGAGTCGCTCAGAGTAGAGATGTGATCGAATTTTACATGTTCTTTTGTTTGTCAACATTATTGGGCTAATTTAGAGAATCACTGAGATGAGAGGAGTGGAACCTGGTTTAAAAATTCAATTGAATTACGTAAAATGTTATATTTCGGTTATTATTAGTAAGAAAGTATAAATTGTTTGGAAGCATCACATATAGGCTCTTCAATGCTTATTATATCTAAGGGGGCAACCCTAGCAAGAAAATAGAAACTGTCCTCAAGAAATCTGTGCTCTTCTTCACTTAACTCTGGACAGGATTTAAAAGTAGAGGGACAGAAATTACTAGTTGTGTAAATGACGCTAGGATATTCTCTGCCCCCAGTCTTTTTGCATCTGATCTGCATATATGACCACCTCAGGTTCCCTGATAATAAATCCACATTCTTCTGCCTGCACGGGTTACTTTCAGACAAGGAAGCTACACATTTTTGATACTAAATGAGCCACCAGGAGGTGGCACTAGTTCACACCAGCAAAGCATGATTCCATGGGAAGGGGATGAGATGATAGAGGGAAGATACAGTATTTCAATAAACAATTCAGTAGGATAAACATGACCAAACTCACAAATTTGCACTGGTGTTTGAAAAACTATTTTTGTTCATATTCACTTGCTTTGGTTTAGATCTCTCCTCCCACATGTACTTTTAATGAATATAAAAACCTCTATTGCCACATTATTATTTTTACCTATACAGAACTGTCATCATTTAATTAACCTTTACTTGAATGAGCATTTTTATTTTAAGAACCTTTCAGATGTTTTTTTATTTGTTTGCTTTACTATTTTTTTGATTATCAGCTTATTTTTACACCTTCTTTACATATGTGTTAAAGGACCACACCTGACGTAGAATATTTTTCCCTATTAAAAAAATAGATGACTTGGGCTGTTTGCCTTTGTGTATCATTTATATTGACTATTTTACTAGAAATAGTCCCATATTTTACTTCATAAAAATTCCTCTAGATTAAAAGTATTTAATCTTCTACATTAATACATCTCACTTAATTTATAGTTTAACTTCAATTCACTTCATTCTCTCATTTTGCTCATACTCTATTTTTCCTGATGATAAATTAAGATATATTCCTATTTCTCTGTCATTCTGGTTTCCAATTTCTTTCCTCATTCCTCTTAAGGAGGAAGGAAACACTAATATAACGGGTTAATATATTACCAATACGTGGGCTTCATTAACTAGTGGCAGGCTCACTGAATATTAAAAAAAAATCATGAGCAGCAATGGAGATCTCCTTCTCTACTGTTTCCTGGCATTGCAAAGAAAGGAGCTTTCCTCGGCTTATTTTATTTCTCAATGAAGCAGAATTAAAATGTTGAGCTAGGGCCTGACTTTCCCCCACAACCCCTATCATGTTATTTGATAACTTAGAAGAATAAGAAATGCCCTATTCATGGGCTTGAGCCTCAACTTCGCATGTTAACCTGGCTTCAACAGAGAGACTACATCAAAGTGCAAGTTCAAGGCAATGTTAGAAATATTTTTAAAAGGAAAACTTTATTCTCATTTGTCAGGACATTGCTGATCTCTCTAGCTAAACTCATATAATTTATTTTTATAAGATAATAATTCATAAAGACTTAATTCTAGCTACCAGGACTCAATATTAATTCAAGCTCATGTATAACTAATATCTTAGGTGCCTCTGACTAACTCTAATTTAATTGAATATTATTCAGTTTTAATATAATTGTCCTCTTTTCATTGTACTTATTTTAAAATTAGTTTAATCTTTTAATGAAGAATAATATTTATACTATTTTACAAATCAATTAGGCTTAATTTTTAACTATCCCAAATGTTTTGAAAGTATTAAAGGAATGCATATGAAATAAAGATGCTATATTTAATTAGGAAAAATAACCTTCTTTATATTTGAGCAAAGGTATTATAACATTAAGCATATTAGTTCTCTTACCCTGATCTCTATAGTTAATTCAAGTGACTGGTGAAAGAATAAGGAAAACAAAGCAAAACAAAATATAAAAATAGTGCTGTACTGTGTAACATTAAAAATTTGCTGTATCATAATATAAGAATGTTTTATATACATCACATCATTAGTCCTAGAATGTGGCTTCTATTGATGAATTCACATGACAAATGAAGAAACTGAAGTCTCCTCATTTGTTAATTCTCTGATTCTTAATTCTGGCTGCCTCTGAGACTGGCCTACATTCCTACACCAACGAAACACTGCTTGAGACCATGGGCCATATATCAGTCATCTTTTATCTTTCCTTAGCTCTTTATGAGTGAGGAACCTAATAAATATTTAGTTGAATTATATTTTCATTTTAAGAATAATATATGATATTAGAGAGCATTTTTTCTTACTAGCAGCCTAAGTCATAATTTAAAACTTTCTGATACCAGGGTCTAAAAAAAAGGGAAAAAAACTATTTCATTTAGTCTAGATTATAGGTACATATTTTATAAAAATGTATAGAATTCCTAGGTTATGGTCCAAGTTTCTGAGCTATCTCTCTGTCTTTATTAGTAAAAATTATTTAGGAGTTTAAATAAAGAAAACATTGCATAAATGGCTTAATGTATCTCTAAGTTTTTTTTTTTTATATACCTTCTAACATAAAAAAAAAAATCAACTGAGAAATGCAGTATTAGCTACCCTTTGAGACATTGTCCTACAAATAGGAGAAAAAAAAAATTTTTACACAATGTTTTGAATTTCTTTTCTTTTATATTTAATGTGCCCCAAGGTTAAAAAAAATCCAAGAAAGATTTTTTTTAAAAAGAACGACTGTTATCCAGCCTCAGAGGTTAGATTTAAAAGACAAGAAAAACTTTCTTAGATTGTAGTGTTAAAGAACAAACCAATCTTTAAATCCACCAAAACACCCTTAGAATTCTAAAACACAATCTATGTGAACAAAATCACAACTGGTTTGAAAAATATCATTTTTTTTTATTTTATGTCCTAAACCACTGGCTTGTAAAGTAAAAAAGGATGTGACCTAATATGAACTTGAGAATATATACTTTATAGATGACTATTAGCAGGCTTTCTTTGACATTAGATTGTTACCTAAAATTGTTCTTTTCTTTTTTTTTTTCTGCATGGAAAAAATGAATAAAGCTAAACTGAACGTACCAGAATGAGGTAACAACTTGACATCAAGAATCTAAAAATCTACATTTATTGTTATTTTTTAAAAAATTAGCTTTTAATTAATAATAATAAAAGTACATTGTGTTCCATTTTTATTAAAGTTTTTTGTTTTGTTCCCTAAAACTTGTAAATCATTATTAGAGTCACTATCAGCATCTTCCAACTCTTTTAGTGAATTTAAATGGCAACATTATTTCTTAACTTATCCATGATCTCAAAAATTCTATTACAAAACTAGCAAATTGCTCAAAAGACAGACATAAATCAAAGCAGGAGCTTATATTTTAAAAATATAAAATCTTGACTAAAATAAGAAATATTTAAAAATATAAATATATCCTAAATGTCACAAAGCACATAAACTCAATAGAAATATAAATTTGAAAAGGGAATTACACAGTATAAAGCCATATAACTTTACTAGTTCATAATATTTTAAATTTAATACATTATACATGAGATACTACTGATGAAGTAGATAACAGCTTTTACAGGAAACTCAGTAGTAATTCAGGAGGATGCCAGAGCAACAAAGAGGTCAAATCAACTTCAAAGTTCTCCATTCATCTTTAAAAGTAATGGAGAAGTTTCAACTACAAAAGTGTTTTATGAGAATCTAAAGAACAATTTTTACAAATGTGAGATCTTAAGGAGCATTTATAATGAAGCAACTTAAAATAAACAATTATAGTCAATTATTAAAATCAGTTGATATTTATCTGAAGATTTTGAATAGATTAAATTATCAACTCAGGTAAATCAGATGTCCTATAAATAGAAACTAGTCAAATGTTATGACAAAATTAAAATTTTAGCAATGTAGAAATTATGAACCATTATCTTAACATTGACCCACGGAATGCAACACTTAATTAAGTGGATTATAAAAACTGGGTGGCTAAAATGCGTATAAGGTATCCTTTATACAGAATCCACTTGTTTTTGTGGCATCAAGATTCTCAAAGAATTTTAAATTCCAATAAGGCAGTAGTCCTCTTCCCTATGAAATCAGCTTAGACTTTCTTTTAGAAAATATTTCTGAATTTGTCCTTTGTTCTTCAGTAAGGTCTGGCCATTGAAAATTATTCAAAAAAAGAAATTTCTCCCTAGATTTTAAGATTTCAATGATCATGGAAAACAGTACTTTTAAGGAGATAGCATAATTTCTAAGTTAATTATTTAAGACCCACACAATAATAATTATCTTTCAGAAAGAAAAAACTAGCAATAAACCTGTTATTTATGTTCATCTGCTCTTAATTAAGAGACTCAGGTGATAAGAGATTATGGCTATATTTCACTGAAAGCTAAGAGTGCCTTGCACCAGTGTAGAGTCAGTGTAAAATACTTTGATTTTATATTTAATTTAAAAGTAGACCTTCAGGATATCCTGGTAAGTTGATATGGGATAAAATAAAAATAACAGTTAAAGATTATTTCATGAGTTTTGGTTTAAATAACAGAAATATAAAATTCATTTATTGAGATGGTCAAAATCATGAGAGTACTAGGTTTGGGGGAAAGATCAGAGAATCAATTTTGCAAATAATAATGTTGAATAACTTATTAGAATTAAAGTGGAAATATCAACCAGGCTATTGAATATATAATTTTAGAATTCAGCAGAGAAATAAAAGGTAGAGATAAAAACTTAGAAATTGGTGATATACGCATGAGAGTTAAACATGAGATCAACAACGGGGTGAGTTGGGATAGTGGAAATAGTGCCAGAATTTAGATCTGCTGTTCTACAGTTTGGAAATCAGGAAGGTGGAGATCAGCAAAGGAGCCTAAGAAGCACTCATTAATTAGGTAGGTAGAGCCAAGAGTATACTGTCCTGGAATCCAAGCAAATAAAATATTTCAAGGAGAAGTAAACGATTACCCACGTCAAATGTTAAGAAAAATACTGAGAGCTGAAATATGTGAAAAGCAGGGTTGTCCTTGGCAAAAACCAGTTTCTTGAAGTAGCAAAGGAGAAGACAAACTGGAGTGGAATCTCCAAAAATTATGAAGAAAGGATGTGGAAGTAATGGGTGTAGACTATGCCACCTCAGTTTTGCTCTGGTGATAACAGAAAGGGGCAGTAACTTTGACGGGGGTGTTTGATTTGGAAAGGTGCTCTGTTTTAAGATAAGAAGAATCTTAGCATGTTTTATATGAAGAAAAGTATTAATTAAAAAGAGGAGAGATGATGATGCAGAAGAAAGGATAAAGTTGATGGAATAACATTTCTGAGTTGTGTAAGAGACGATAGGTTCTAATCCAGAGATAGAAGGTTTGGTGCTTCCTAGAACACACCATGGCCTCTCACAGCCTCTTCTCCATAGTAGCCAGAGTTATCCTTTAAGATATCAGCCATGATGCATGCCTAGTTAAAAACTCACCAGTGGCTTTCCATCTCATTCAAAGTCTTAGATGTTACAATGAACTGCATAATTTGGCCCTGTTATCTCTTTACCTCTTTCCACTCTCACTGTTCTGGCTCAATACAGCTCAGTTAAACAGAACTCTCTACTCCTCCTCTAACACATCAAACACCTGCAAACACTGTGCTCTTAAACACTATGCTATGCTGCATGGCTTGTCCTCACTTTCACTTTTGGTTTTTCCTTGAATGTCGCCTGCTTAGTGAAGCCTTCCCTGACCACACTATTTAAAACTGCAAGTGTTTTATTTTCTTTATGACTATGTTACCATAAAAAAGTTACCTTCTAAGAAGACAAGAATTTCTGTCTATTGTTCAGTGCTGTAGCTCCAGCATCTAAATTATTGTCACATAATAGAAGCTTATCAAGTTTGTTAAATAAAAAAAAATAATAATAATAATTTAGGGCTTAACCCCAAACACATTTTACTCCTTTAAAAATTTCAAACTTTCCTAAGTATTAAAATTCTAAAATACTATGAGCTTAATAATATACAGTGGTGTATATTTTGGAGGGTTTTTTAAGTTGTTTCATATAAAACAAGAAGGACAAAAAGAAATTTTAGTAACTGGAAGACTGGAAGATTTGTAAAGCTCTACAAAAGAAAGACACATTTTATACTTTTTTTAATTAGAAGAAACCGTGTCCTCTAGATGCTTTTGTTTAACACCAAATACAATTAAACATTACAGAATAAGGGTGAATATAAAAAATCTTTTTTTCTTTTTGTGAATTGTATGTAACCTGAACTATTTATAGGTATTCAAGATAAACCACAGTTTTGTTTTTCATTTTGTTTTTAAATAACTCCAAGTTCTGGTTTGCACCATAGCTAGGAAAAACAAAGAAACTAAAACATTCCAATGTTGTTTAAGTTCAGTCGTCAAATTCTACCATGTTTTCCAAACATTTGGTAAAACAGATTCCTCTTGCTCCCTATTATTATTATGAATAATAGCTACTATTAATTGATATTTGTTACATAAGCATTGTCCTCTGGTCCTAATATTAATAATAATAATAATTCAGTCACAAAACAAATCTACGAGTTATGTTAAAGTATTCGTTATCTTTCTTTTTAATAGTAGTGAAATAATTAAGAGATTATATAGCAGATAAATTGCCTTTAATCAAAATTCTGATTTGTGGCACATTGGGATTCAAACCAAGAAGGCTGAGTATAGAACTGATGCCCTTAAGCACTGTGCTCAGCTACTGCTTTGGGGTTCCTGGTTCAGCCACAGACCTTGGGTATCCTAGATTCATGACAATATTATAAGTTAGAGTTATCTATGGGAAGTGTTTTCATCCATTTGGGATGCTGTAACAAATTGCCATGGACTGAGTGGCTTATAAACAATAGAAGTTTATTTCTCACAGTTCTTGAGGATGGAAAGATCAGGGTGTCAGCATAATTATTTTCTGGTGAGAGCTCTCTTCTGGGCTGCAAGTTGCTGACTTATTGTATCTTTACAGAGCAGAAAGAGCTCTCAGTAGCCTCTTTTATAAAATCACAAATCCTAGCCATAAAAAAAAAGGACTCTACTCTCATGACCTAATTACCTTCCAAAGGCCCCAATTCCTAATACCATCTTATTAGTTGGCTGAATTTCAAAATATAAATTTTGGGGGAACATGAACATTCAATTCAAATAGGAAGTGTCTCTAATTCACAAGAGTTTATGAAGAATACACTTTAAAGCAAAAAAGAGAGTTGAAAACAGAATTGTTACTCTCCAACATGCAGCCAAAATAATAGCAGTTCTACTTTAAAAGATTCTGCTACCATTTAAGTTAACTTGATTGATCATATGTACCAGCTTGTTCACCTTTTGATGTTTATATAAAACTCATTAAGTAAATTTTAAAGAAAGCAAAAATGAAGAATTTTGCATAAAGTAATACTGAAATAAGTGTCTGAAAATATAATTTCTAACACCATTTCTTAGTCTGATTACATCCCTTAACATATGCGAACCCATTTTCTTGTCTAAAAAGTATCAAACCATATTTCTATATATTTTCCTGTAGATTCTAATTATTAAAAATTTTCCTTCAATATAGCGTTGCATCTGAAAAAATGTTCATCAGATGTCTCAGCTTGTATGGTTTTATTAGTCTTATGGCAATTGTATTACTCTTAAGATAGCTACTTAGAAGAAATAATTACTCGATTTTGGAACTTAATGTTTTACACAATTAAACAATTTTATTTTGGCAAAAGATTAGAAAACAAGTAAATTGAGTTTTAATCTGTAGTAATCATTCTAAGGTAT
Source organism: Cynopterus sphinx (assembly GCA_030015415.1). NCBI lineage: Eukaryota > Metazoa > Chordata > Mammalia > Chiroptera > Pteropodidae > Cynopterus > Cynopterus sphinx. The sequence goes on from CM057380.1 coordinate 85,671,139, forward strand.
AATTTGTGTAAGACTTTAGATTTGATTAAGAAACTATATGCTGACTCACCATTTTGATGCAAGTTGACAGAATAATTTTAACACTTCCTAAAATGAAGTGATTTATTGGTATGTTGTCTTATTTGTTGTACAATATGATAAAAATAATATGATTCATCATGCCATTTGATAAATATTGCAATGGATTATTAAAGTGATAAAATTCAGTGGCAGAAATATTATAAAATAATGTCACATTTGTATAAAAGCTGATAAATTGTGCCTTCTATAGAGGCTGTTATAACTTTAGAAGAATCTAAAGTGGGGCTTCTTGGAGCAAAACGCAAAAAAAAAATCTTAAATATAATTTATGCTTTAATTAAAAACACTGATTAAGAACACTTGTTGAGAACACAGACTAATACAAAAATATAGAATATTCATTTCTGGGCTCTTATATGATGGACAGTTTTTCATTAAAATACTATTCCTTGAACAGTCAAAATATTTACAAACAACTTTGGAGTAACCCTATAAATAAATAAACATGTCTAAGTAAAATATCAAATATGTATCATACATATAGACATACATATATTTAAAAATTAGTATGCATATGAAAATTAACATAATGTTATATTCTTATGTTTCAAAATAACACTTTGCCAACTACTTTCCATTCATGACCTCATACTATGAAAAATACATCACTTTTAAGAAAGTTTATTATTAGAGAAATTTCACTCTCTAAAAAGATGCTTGTTAGGTTTCTGATGCTTTTGTTTGTAGAATTAGCTAAAGATATTGTTTGTTACAGTTGAGAATATGGTAAAATTAGTGTGTAATCACCTTTATAAAGATTGAAAGTTATTCAATGAAATGTTTATATCTTTTTAAAAACAATAATAAAAATGCTATATGAGTATACCTTTTTTTAAAGCCACTTCTGTAGTTATCTTTTTTTTGTCAATTGGTCTCAAATTATATATAATATTCCAGAATAAACTAGTACAATTAAACGAAAAAATTTTATATTTCTAAGATAAGAAAATATATAATCTATTTAAAGTACTTTTTGAAGGAAATTTAGTTAACTTTGACAATGGAGATATACATAGCGTATGGCTGTCAGATAACTAATGAAATGTTCATTGAATCATATATTTTTTGGTTTTCCATACTAATTTCCAATGATATTACATTTAAAAACCACTACATTTCATTTCTTTCTCAAAGTTGTTTTATCTATGTAATTTTGATTAATTGCTGAATATAATAATTTGGAATGCAAATTTATTGACTACATATATCTTATATAGTCAATATATACATATTTACACACATATATATACATATATATGCATACCAATACATAGCTATACACTGTGACAAAGACATGAGACAAATGCAAACAAAAAAACACCTATTTACCTGATAATGACATATTTGATACAAAATTCAGAAAAATTAGGTATTTAAAGGTATATATACCTTTTAAATATCCTAGATCTATTGTGGTTTTATGTTATACAATTATTTCAGACCAAAACATTATATTTTACATAAAAAGAAAATCTGCTTAGAATAAAAGTACCTGATTTAGATGTACCTATATTTGTTAATAGTACTGGTTAGAAGTAACAAAACATTTTTCTTATTATTTTGTAAAAGGTCAGAGAGCTAGCCACACCTCATTATTCAGTTAAATTCTAAAGTATCAACAATTCACCTTAAAATTGCTTGTCAGAGTACTAACCTCTAATTTTCTAATGATAATGGTATCACCCAATAGCTTTGCCCAGTATGAGGGGCCTGTGACAGTCCTAGACTTGTTTATTGCTTGTTCCTCTCCTTTAGAGGCAATGATTCTAATAGGAAAGACCAGAGGCTTTGCAGTCAGACTTTGTGGGTAAAATTATGTCCTCAGCCACTCGTCAGCTGTGTGACCTTCATCATGTGTATTAGTTTTCTCCTTCTATGTAATAGATTCCACACCTTAGAGGCTTCAAACAGTCCAAATATATTACCTCAGTTTCCATGGGTCAGAAAACTAGGCATGCTCTGCTGAGTCCTCTGTTTAGGGGCTTAGAAAACTGAAATCAAAATGTCAGCCAGTTGTAGATCTCTTCTGGGGCTTAGGGTCCTCTTCCAGGCTTGTCCAGGTCCATGACAAAAATCAGCTCCTTGAAGTTGGGGGAAATCATGTCTCTATTTCCCTGTTGGCTGTCAGCAGATCCTGCTCACAACTTTTACAAACCACTCTCGGTCCTAGCTATATGGTCCTCTCAAAATATGGTAGCTTACTTCTCTTCAGCCAGCAGGAGAAACTCTAATTTGCTACAAATCTACAAAGAAGTCATATAATAAAAAGTTATCATAGGAGTGACTGTCCAATCACCCTTGCCTTATAATTTGATTTAGACAAACTCCCACATGCCCCATCCCACTGAAGTGTAGGATATTATGTAGGATATGTCCTCAGGGGGAATGGCTGTGTAAAATTCTTTACTATTCTGCCGCAGTGTGCTGACTTTTGTCAAGTTCTACCTCAGTTTCCTCATATGGATAATCATGGTGCCGATGTCAAAAGTTCGGTAGAAGAAATGTTAGCGTACATAAAGTTCTTAGAACCAAACCTATGTTAGGGGCTCAAAGAATGGTAGCTATTTTTAGACCTTGACTGAGTAACTCAAAGGATTCCATGACCTCTTCAAGATTATTTATATTCATGATTGACAGCTGAAAAGTTTTGCACAGTTATCAAATTAAGTAGCTCATTTCCTCTTTGAAGAATACAGTTAGAATTACCTTGTATAAATCTAATTAGAAATTAGATTCTCAATGTTTAAATGAACCTATATGTGACAAAATTTAACCAGGTTTTTAGAATGATTAAATCTAATATTAATCAAAAACTGACAGCAACTGATTTCTAACTTCTGGATAGAAACTCACTTAAACTGATTATTATTTTTTAAAAAACCATCGATACATATTAGTATTAGAATGTGGCATCAATTTCTCCTTACCCAATTTTAATATACATAATTTTTATAGTTTTGTATCTGCCCTATTGTTATTCCTGCTCTTTTACCATATAAAGTTACATTACCTTGTGGACTAGAAGCCACTATCTGAGAAAACAAACAAATAAACAAAAAACTATGATTTGCTAGGTCAAGAAATGATGATGACCTAACAGTTTTATAGTTAACATTATTTATGCTTTTTCTTTTATTTTCATTTTTTTAACTGTATTTATTGAATACTTTCCCTGGGTCTGAGAAGTTTTACCTTAGAAACTTTAGAGTAAGGAAGGCCTGTAGAGGGAGCTCTTATGCTCTACCACTCTTGGATTATCCCAAAACAAGAAGACATCAATTACAGTATCAGTTAATTCCCTTACAGGGCCCAACAGGAAGAGTCCACCTCGCACTCCCAAACAGGAGGTGGAGGGAATTAACTCAGCAGGAGGAGGGAAGATTTTCTTCTTTCCCAGTAACAAACCTGGGCAATAGAAATACCACAGCTTAATCCATGAAAAGCATTATCACCTGAACTCTTACTTTTCTCCAATGAACTTTCATTTTTCCTTTCTAATGACTTCCTTGTTCCTTCTTTGTTTTTATAAGAGCCTTTCATCTTATATAACCCCTCCAAATTTCTCTCTGCTTGCCAGATAAGACAAGCTGTCTAATTCATAGGTTGTTTAATAAAGCCATTTAGGTCTCCAAATTTACTTGGTTAAATTTTGTTTTTAACAAGCTTCTCCACTGGAGCAGTCTGGTGAGGTTTGGCACTGTTACTAGGTGCACAGCCTTCATGACTGTTACTTTGTACCGAAATAAATTTTGTGGGAGGACCTAATATCCTTCGATATCCCCCCCTCCCCTAAACTAGCTAGAGTTAAGTTAGATAGGGTAATCAGAAACTCTAAATGAAATAAGCTCCCAGTGAGATGATCAAAATCAGTTAAATAAAAAAGATGCTCAACACAGTTTCATTAATTAATATGTTCCTTGTGGCCAAATCTGTATGTAAGCTTATAGGTGGGGAAGAATTAAAACAGTGGTCCCAACCTTTTTTGGTACCAGGGACCAGTGCTCCTATGAGAATCTAATGCCTGTGATTTGAGATGCAGCTCAGGCAATGATGCTAGCACTGGGGAGTGGCTGCAAATACAAATGAAGCTTCACTCACTTGCCTACCCATCACCTCCTGCTGTGCTGCCTGGTTCCTAACAGGTCATGGACCAGTACTGGTCCACAGCCAGGGGGGTTGGAGATCCCTGAGTTTAAGGACCTAGAAATAAACTCCAGTCCCAGTCATAATACCAGTAGCAGCCTGTGTAAGTCATGCCACCTCTATTTCATTTTCTTTAAGCCTAGAATGTAAAGCATTACCTAAAAATTACCAAAAGTTTATTCCAAGTTCACAAATCTACAGATCTAACTTAAGGCCCTAAGGCCAACAATATAAGTGTATGTTGCTAATCATTTTTTGAAAAAAGAGTGCCTGGTAAGATTGAGTACCGTGTAACAGTCATCTTTTAATTATCCTTCTCATGAACACCACCTCTCTGGTAGAAGAAAAGAGAATATAACTGACAAAACCCAATACAATTTTTCACTAATGTTCTGAAACTATATTTTTATAACTATCACCCTTTTGGGGTAACAGCAGTGAAGTAGTGTGACACCATAAATTCTGTTAGAGTTCCTGATAGAAAATTATGTTTCAATTTAAATATTTTAAGTTAAATTTTATTTTTGGAAATCATTTTAAAGTTGTTTTTATTTTATTAACATTTTCATTTTACTATTGCATCCAAAAACAGGCCTTTCAAAATTTATTTTAAAAGTTGATTCCAGGACCATCTGAGATATTGCTTCTCAGCATATGCCATCAGTTTGGTTCAAATAAACCCTTACAAAAATGAAAAAAGAAAATTGGTTCCATTCAGAATAACAGCATAATCGACCACCCTCCCATGCTCCATAATATCCTCAATCATAATCTTAATCCTAATCTCTGAAACATATGACTGTGTTCAATTACCAGTCAAAGGCGAAATAAGGTTGCAAATCAGTTGACTTAAAAATGGGAAGACTATGTCAATTATCTAAATAGTAAAACAGTAAAGTACAGAAAGATGCTATATTGCTGGCTTTGAAGATGGTAGGGGGCCATGGGCCATGGAATGTGGGTGGTGTCTAGTAGCCGAAAAATAAAAACAAATGCAGCCATGCTGATGTCTTGATTTTAACCCAATGAGACCTGCATTGTACTTCTAACCTATAGAAATATAAAATCATAAATCTTTTGTATTTTTTTAGCCACCAAGACACTAGTGATAATTTGTTACAGGAATTATAATGAACTAATACTTGAATGTGATTTTATTTTGTCTAGGAAAAAGTTTTTGTGCTTCAGATTGTATATTGAAAATTATTAGACATATAAACCATCTAAATAAATAAGCTTGTTTACAAATTTATCAGAATACACCTCTAGTGTTAAATGATTCTGTTAAACAATAATTCGAAGTTAAATATGGAAAATATAGGCAAGTAGTAACCCATTTTATTTGTGTGTTCACAATTAGTCACATAGACAGCAATTACAGATTCATTTAAAAGTAAATAATATTTTTCAAAAAAAAAATCTTAACCTGAGCAATGAGGCTATACTTAAAGAAATATAGTATATTCAAACAACTTAATTATAATGTAGCATTCCCTAATTACTAACTTGGCTGGTGACCTTAAGAAGCAGGATGCAGGTGTTAAAGGGTAATACACATTTTACCTGAATTTATTCAATAAAACAATTTATAAATTAAAATGTATAAAACTAGTTTTAGCAGCATTAAATACTGAAAACATTTTTAATGTATGACATTAAATTAACTTGATGAGGATTTGCAGATGTATTCACCTCAATACTGAATTTTCATAACTTTGTAAAGATGGTAACGTAACTAATAAGCATGGCCTTTTCTATGTGGCTGCGAATCACTAGGGAAAATAACCTCTCCAAATGTAATGGAATTTTACAATAATTCCTTCCTTGGGGTAAAACTGTGGCAAGAAGATATTTCTACAACTTCTAGTACTGAAACATTAGATGATGTCCAAGATGGGAGCACATTAAATCAAATCCATGGTGGCGATGGAAATGCTCATGAGACAGCAAAGTTCAAGATTTCTTATTTTGTTTTATTTCTCTGTTCATAATAAATCAGTTCCCTAAGCTAGGAGTCACAATATCTTTTAATTATCTTTCATACAGCAAGAATTGGAGAGAAATACCTATTTCTGGCTTGAGAAAATTTGAACTAGTCATATAATAGGTGTGACACTTTAATCAAGTGTAAATCTCAGGAGTTGTTATTTAAAGTTGAAAAGGGACCTAAATTAGCCAGCAGCAGTCAAATTTTATTTACAATTCCTGTTATTAGAAGTAAAAATCCTCAGTGGCTGTCAGCAGGCAAAAATAGCTTCCAGCCCTCAAAATGACCACCTTCTGGTAAAACAAACAAACAAACAAAAAACAAGAACCTACAAAAATATAGCTATATTTTTTTCCAGAAGACAAAATAATTCAAACCCAAAAGTTCAGTGCTGATCAAAACAACTTACTCTAGTATAATTTTATATAACTTGGAGCTGCAACAGAAGAGTTTTATCATCTACTGAAAAGTAAGCTATCCCTTATGGCTATCGTTATGGATATATGCTTGTGTCTTCACTGTATGCATAAACATAACATCCATATTGTTTTTTTTTTTTATTTTGGATGTACACAAAAATATATTTGACTATGAAAAAAGCTATTCTATTTATATATGAATAAACACTCAACATGGCTATAATTACTAATAAGCATCCCGCAGTTTTCAGAATGTAAGATCATAAATAGAACTTAAAATTAAAGTAAATGATAACATTAAAGTATTCAAATTATATGATCTTACAAAAAAAAAAGTTTTCTAGCTTATCCTTTTGGAAAACACACCAACGTAGTTTGATATGGTAGTGTTTTAACTATGTACATTATAATAGTAAAATGTTCCTGCTTTTCCATTTGTGATATTTTATATGTAAGCTAATAAGTGGAAATTATCACTATGTTAACAGTAGGTTGTAATAAACTTTGTAATTATAAACTAGGTGCTTTATGCAAAAAAGGTAATGCCACATTTATAGTTTAAACTATTAGAAGCTTTAAATATATTGAGTAACAATTAGTACAGGATCTATTGACCATTTTTTTAGAAAAATGTTCTGTACAATGATTACAATTCTTAACTTTCTAATACTGCCCCCCTAAGATAATCTTATTAGATTTATTTTTCTAATTCACATGTTTCCTTTATAATCATATTCTTTCATAAACACGTGGTAAATACAAGGATTTATTATACTGGATTTTTAACTACCTGTCTATATTTATGCTTTGCTATGAAATCTATCATTTCAAACAAATACAGCTGAATAAAACCATTTGTTTAAGATATGAGATTGGGGGGAAATCAAGAAAAATATTTAGAATAAGAAACAATTTGAATTTTAAGACAGAAAAATCAAATTAAATTGTTATTTCAACAAGGAAAGACAAGACAAAGGACATTTGGTGAATATTTGAAGGAAAAAGCAAGCTATGATCATTGGTCAGCAGTAGTGATATACAGCTCTGCATAATAGGCTTCCAGCTCCATAAATCTGTTCTACTCTGTAATACTTTCCTGAGAAAGTGATATATTTCTAAAAGTTCCATCTAAATGTCACCCTGAAAGCTTACTAAATTGAGGATCATTTCTGATGCACAGAGTACTTTGGAAACCTTTTTTAGTGACCAACAGTGACTTAAATATCAGCCTAGAAAATGTTTTTAAATTGAGCATAAGAAATATTTAAGAATTTTAAGGAGAATGTCTGTCCCCTTAAAAGAACCTTTTACTTTCAGAGCTTTGAAATGTTAATGTCTAAGGACAACTCTTTATTCCTTCTGAGGGATCAGTATGACAAAGACTGAAGCAAAAACATAGGTGGGGATCCCCACATGCATTTAAGAAAATCCTGCTATGTCCCATACACTGCATAGTATGAGGGATACATACATGACTAAATCTTCATATCTGTAGTACAGTATCAGATTGAAGTAAATATGAGAAAAAGAAGGCTATAGAAGCATAGAGGTAATGATAACTTAAAACCCTACCTACAATAAAAGGGAATCCAGATTCTCATGATAGAATATTTTAAGATCTCATCTTGATTCTAATTTGTCTCAGAAAATTAGGGAAAACCCATAGATAAATAGGAAGAATAGTTAGGTCAATAATGTAGTTTAACAACACACACCATTATGAAAATATAATTTTTATTTTTTTTTTGCTTTATTTTTAATGTAGGGTGGCAATTCCTAACATATTATATGTCCAAGAATTGTTATTTCCTGCATCTGATTTTATACTTTCCTCTACTATTAGCTAGTCTTTAGGTAATCAAATTGTAGATTTAGTTCTCATTACCACCTCTTAATTCATATTTTACTTATGTATGTTTAAGGTTTTTACTCTTTAAGTTATTAACTCTATTATTATAACTGCCCTCCAGAATCAAGCACAAAGTGTATGCTAAACATGTTAAAATAAATTCTTTTTAGTGCCAGAGAAACATTTAAGAATTTTTTTTTCTTTTCTAACCACCCCTATTAAAAGGTAGCAAAGCTTCAGTATTTTACATGAGTATGCTTTTGCTTTTTTTATTTTAGAGACTATTTTAGAACATAGAATTAAATATATCTAACATAATTCTTCCATACATTCTATCATAAATTTTGGGGTAAATACCCAAAAGAGGAATTACTAAGTCACATGGTAATTCTATTTTAAAATTTTTGAGAAATAAATCTCTATACTGTTTTCTATAACGGGTATAATAATTTACATTTCCACCAATAGTATATGAGGGTTCCTTTGTCCCTACAACCTTTCAAACTTTGTAACTACTAGTCTTGTTGCTAATAGCCATTCTAACAGGTGTGGGGTGGTATCTCATTGTAGTTTCAATTTGCTTTTCCCTAATAACTAGTGAAGTTGAGCATCTTTTCATATATTTATTGGCTGTTTGTGTGTCTCCTTGGGAAAAGTGTCCAAGTCTTCAGTTCCTCTGTCCATTTTTTAACTGAATTGTTAGTTTTTTTCATTATTGAATTGTCTAATTCTTTACATATTTTGGATATTAGCCCTTTACTGTAGGCAATGTTTGCAAATATCTTTTCACATTCAGAAGGCTGACTGTCTTGTTGATGGTTTCTTCTGCTGTGCAGAAGCCTTTTAGTTTCATATAGTCCCATTTATTTATTTTTCATTCATTTTTCTTTCCCTTGTCTTTGAGGCAAAAATCATAAAATCCTTTGTAAAACCAAGGTCTCTTGGTTTAACACTGATGTATTCTTCTATGAAATTTATTGAAGCAGTCCTCCATAAAGATATATGCACCCTGATGTTCATAGCAGCATTATTTACTATGGCTAAGCCATGAAAACAACCTAAGCATCCTTCAATAGATGACTGGATAAAAAAAAAATATGATGTGTGTGTGTGTGTGTGTAATGGAATATTACTCAGCCATAAGAAGAGATGAAATACTACCATTTGAGACAACATAGATGGATCTTGGGTTAATCATGGTAAGTGAAATAAGTCAGACAGTAAAAGTAGAGAACCATATGATTTCATTCATATGTAGCATATAAAACTGAAAGCAACAAATGAGCAAGACAAACAAACAAAAAACTTGGACACAAATAACAGTTTAGTGCTTACCAGAGATATAAGGGGAGGAATAAGGTAGACAAGAATAAAGGGGATCAAATACATGGTGACAAAGAGATTTGACTTTGGGTAGTGAGCATATAATGCAGTATACAAATAATGTATTATTGAATTGACTCTTGAAACCTTTATAATTTTATTAACCAATATCACCCTAATAAAATACAAGAAAAATCACAAACTAAAAAAATACTAATAATTTAAAGAATATAGGTTTAATATTACAGTGTCAATATTAGAGCAATGTGTTCTTTTCTAACAATATCTTTTTTTTTTTTGCTTCAGACTGACTAAATATGTTTTAAGTCTCAAAATGTAAAATGAGTCACCAAAACCTGAAACTCACTAGAAAAGCAGTCAATCAGCTTTTAATTGGTATAACATATTCAAAGTGATGAAAAGCCAAGACCTGCAACCAAGATTACTCTACCCAGAAAAGCTATCATTTACAATAAGACAGAGTTTTCCAGACAAGAAAAATAAGGAGTTCATCACTACTAAAGCAGTATTTAAAAAAATGTTAAAAGAACTTCTTTTAAAAAAGGAAACTGAAATAAAAAACATAAATAATAAAATAACAATAACTATCTATCTAGGAGCACTTACTTTTAATGTAAAATAAATTAAATGCTCTGATTAAAAGACATAAGGTAGCTGAATGGAGAAAAAGACAAAACCCTTACATATGCTGCCTATAAGATACTCACTTCAGATCAAAAGAAACACACAGGCTAAAAGTAAAGGGATGGAAAAAGATATTTCATGACAATGGAAACAAACAAAAAGCTGGGGAAGCAACACTTATACCAGACAAAATACACCTTAGAACAAAGGCTAGTACAAGTTACAAAGAAGGGCCCAGAAATTCTACTTTTGGGTACTTAGAAGAATCTCAAAACCTTAAATTGAATAGATGTATACATACATAGATTCATTGCAGTATTATTTATAATGGCCAAGATATGGAAGCAACCTAACTGTCCATCAATAGATGAATAATAAAGAAATGGTGCATATATGTACTCAGGAATATTACTCAGCCACACACAAGAAAATGAAATCTTGCCATTTGCAACAACATGGATAGACCTAGAGGGTATTATGCTAAATGAAATAAAGAAAGACAAACATCATATGAATTCATTTATATGTGGGATCTAAAAAAAAAATAAAATAAATGAACAAGCAAAACAGAAACAAATTTATAGATACAGAGAACATTTTGAAAGTATCAGATGAAAAAGGGTTTGGGATAATAGATGAAAAGAGGAGGGGATTAAGAAGTACAAGTTGGTAGTTACAAAATCGTCATGGGATGGAAAGTATAACACAAGGAATATAGTCAATAACATTAATAATCACTGTGTGATGTCGGATGGTTACTAGATTTACCAGGGTGATCACTCTGTAAGTGTCTAATCATTATTATGTGCTCCTGAAACTGACATAATATCGTATGTCAAATATAGAAAAATAAAATATTTTTTAAAAGGCTAGTGGTAACAATATATGAGGTAGGCTCTCTCAGAATATGTTCCTAGGTTCTTCACTTCCACAAACTTCATCTTAAAATATTAAAAACACAGGACATGTGAAGTAGCAAGCTCATGCATAAAGAAGTATAGCAAAATAACTGTTGATGAACTATAAGTTCCTCCATTCAACTTTCAACAATAAAGTTTACAAAAAGAATGCACTTCAAAAGTCCATGTTTCAAATTATTTTCAAAATAGTTTCATGGATCTATGCTCATAAACCCTTAGGGACTTAAAGGAAAAATAAGAGCATAGTAATCTCACAGACATAATAGCCAGATGTTAATTTTGATTTAAAAAAAAATGAAAGCCATATTGGAAACAGTGAATAACAAAGGTATAACTTCTGTCTAAATTCACTCTGTGCATATTACTTTTAGAAGCTTATTTTTCAAGAGAACTGACTTCACATTTTGATACATACACTTTTCAAATACTGGATGTGGGTGTGGGCAGAAGACAAATACAAGGAGTGCTTTTGGTTTAGTTTCATAGCACTGGAAAAGCATTTCCTGAACGAAATGCTATTTGGGGGGAAAAGAAACAATTACATTTAACGCTGGTAAATATGCCAATCTAGTCACTGCATTTTTTTCAATTGTTTAACATAAGAATTCTGTGTTAAATTTAAAAATGCAACTTTAAAAACTGGAACACTTACTAAAGATAACCTCTTGTGTGTCAGTTCTGGAAATTGTAACCATTGCTAATAATAAACAATTTATTGTAATATGTTTTCCACATTATTTTCCATTGTGGTAGCTCTCAACTTAATATTTTCTTTAGAGAAGACTTCTGGAAATATTTCAGGGAAAATAAATGCTTCAAATAAGAGCTTACCTTATAATCTAGCTTCAGACATGTCCTCCAGCACAATCTGTTCCTCTGGTTCAGCAATACGGATTCGATTTTAAGAATATTGTTATGGTAATTCTGATGTATTAAGTCAATTTGCTAATTTATCAATCCCAGCAGATGTCACTGTAAAAACTTGGATTTTTCTGGGCCACACTACCTAACATGTGGAGATAACTTTAGATTGTAAAGGTAGGTTGACTGCATCTGAGTTGACTGTCACATACTACATTATCCACTAAAATCTTAAGAATCACCTAGAGTCATTCCATGCTTTCTCTCGCTAGCCTATAGAACTAAATTAAAAATAAATCTATTTTACACAAATTTAAATTACACTAATATATTTCAAATTACCCAAATAAGATTCAATCACTATGAGAGTTGCCCTATTATTTCAATTAAGTAATAATGTTTAAAAATCCAAGCACCAAATAGCAATCATTTTCTGAAAATTATGGCTTAAAAGAGGGGTCCACAACCTGCAGGCCATGGACCTTATGAGTCTGTGGCGTGTTAGGAACCGGACCACATGGCAGGAGGTGGGTAGTGGGCTATTATGGGAAGCTTCATCTTTATTTGCAGCCACTCCCCAGTGCTACCATCAACAACTCAGCTCCATCTCAGATCATCAGGCATTAGATTCTCATAGGAGCACTGGCCTCTGGTGCCAAAACGGTTGCAGATCGCTGGTTTAAAATGTTTTACATAAAGATATAAAACTTAAAATTCCATGTCATGATGTTTGTTAATGTCTTTAGTCAATTTAATTTTATTCTCTTTATTTTATTTTTGGAACTTTATTTTAAATTTTAAAATGTTAGACATTTATACAATCTATGAATAGTCAATTTAGTGTTAAATAGATTAAATTATTACACAATTGATACAGGTATGTCAAATAAAGCCTATCCACTTTATATTTAGAATGCTTGCATTGTATTTTGAGGAAATAGGTTAATGTTTGTCTAATGATAAGAAGTTCCAAAAACCTATTTTACAACTTATATTGTATCTGTTAGCCCATTCAGTCTAAATTAATAAGAATACATAGAAAAAGATAATATCTGTAAACCAGGGTTTTATCCTGTCCTTGCTACTATCATGTAAAGTTAACTTCCAAAATAGAGAAGGTGGTATGAGAGGTTAATGAACCCATTCATCTAAATGTATGGTAAGTATACTGCCAAATGTAACACATTATATTTTATTTACTATTACCCTAATGTATCTTATATTGTAAAAGGTAAATTGTTCTTTTAGAACATCTCTCATGACTTCTACTTGCATAAATTAATAGTTTAATTATAAAGAACCATTTTCATATAGAATGTATCCAAATGTTAAAATAAACATCCACGTCATTATTCTCACCACAGTTGACAATATTTTGCTTTTTAATGAATGCATACTTTCAAAGTATAAAAAAATATCTAGTTCCTGAAATAAAAGTAAAAAAAATCTACAATGCAAATTTACTCCTTTTCAAAGCTATAAAACACTCTTATACTTTCTTTAAAAGTTCTTTGAATTTAGCTTTAGAAACAAATTGCATTTAACAACGCCATGTAAGTATAGCTTAACTTTGTGTGAGAGGTGAAATTTAGCTAAAGAATCAAGTCAACAGAATTAACTCCAAGGTATCTTATTTTAAAAAGCAAAAGCTAAGTGAATTGTAGACCTCAATGTAAAATATGAAACAGAATTTAAATAAGTTTCAGTAGGTTGCATCGATGGCGATATCCTGATTGAGATGTTTTACTATAATTTTACAAAACATCACCATTGAAAGAAGCTGGTTAAAAGAAAGAAACTGACCAAAAGGTACCTGGAGCTTCTCTGCATTATTTCTTATAACTGAATATGAATCTAAAATTATGCTAAAACTAAAGTTTCATTTTTTAAAAAACTAGTTTATATCCAATAAAGATAACAGAAAGTTTTATTTCTTGAAGCAGAATCTAGACATTAACACTTTCATCACTTAAAATAGCCAGTTAATTTAATATGAAATATAACCATTAGCTGTTTTGAAGGTGATGACTTTTTGCCCACATGTCCTCAAATATAGAAGAAGCTTTATAAATATTAATTCCAAAGAGATAGATCAGTTTACCATGACAGAATTGAAAATATGAATGTCAGATTATGCAAGGGCAAATTTCAGTTTGAAAACCACAAAAATAACAGTAACATATCCTATAATAAAAAGTTGATATTGTGAAAGATTAAACAAGTTTCTGGTTTCTATGCTCTGTTCTATAATGCAGCAAGAATATTTGTCAGTCTTTTTTGAAACAGAGAAATTTTACTTTAAGCAGAAAATGAAGAAATAACCTATGTTTTGAAAGCAGTAAATGTAAAGTGTATATCATGCTGACAGTCTAACAAAAATCCCCAGGTGAGAAACATTAAATATGAAATATAAAGTGGAATAATCAAACATTACCAATCTAGAACTATCTAGCATTTCTTCAATAGAGATTAAACCCTAGACCTATCATTATTTGTTTCACCGATTAAATTCATTATGGAATAAAAATCATCTTCATTAATATATGCATGAGTCGGTCTCAGTGTGTGCATTTAGAAGGTGGCTAGATAATAAATGTTGCAATTTCAAGAACAAAGTTAGAATTTAAATTACTCTACAACCTCCTTCTTAATTTAAACATAATTGTCACCTCCTCCTGGAAGACCTTTTTCTTTCCCCATCCATTTCAAGGGGCAATTTCTTCTTACTGTTATAGTGTTTAATCAAACACATGAGATAGTTGTTTATATGTAGGTTTTAAAAAATAGATTGATAACTTTGTAAGTTTGGGAAGTGCTTATAGACTAAATGTTTGTGTCATCTGAAATTTATATAAAACCCTAATCCTCAATGTAATAGTACTTGGAGGCGAGACCTTGGGAAGGTGATTAGGTTTAGATGAGTTTGGGGTCCCCACGATGATATCAGTGCCCTTACAAATAAGGCCTTTATTTATAAGGGCACTAATTCTTTTTAAGAAGAGGAAGAGACAAAAACCTTTCTTAGCCATGTAAGTATACAGCAAAAGGCAGCATGTGCAAATGAGAAAGAAGCCCCTCACCAGACGCTGAATCTGTTGGCATCTTAATCTTGGACTTCCAGCCTCCAGAACTGTGAGAAACAAACATTTGTTATTTACGTGATCCAGTCTATGGAATTTTGTTACAGCAGTCTACCCAGAATGGACCAAGACAGGAAGAGAAAGAGAGAAATAGAAGAGAAAGTGAAAACCTGTTTGCATACACATTTTTTATAAAAACTGAATCATATTTCAGATCTGAGATTCATTAAATTTTTTAAGTAAACATTTAAAAATATTTAATCCTCTTTTTTTAATTTCAATTTAAAACATTTCTTTATGAGAATTTCCTTATTGAAGAGAGACTATTTCTTCAAAACTCTAAATAAAGCAGAGCTTTATCAATTAAATTTACAGCAATAGTTGTTAGAAACACATAATTCATTTTACAGTAATATTTCCCTTTTAAAAATTTGTTATGGTGTGTCACATTTGGAGTGCAAAGCATCTACTGATATGGAATAATAATATAATACATACAGTTTAAGTGAAGCAGGTCTTTTCTCAAGTATGCATTCTTTTTAAAGCCCCTCCAATTTTGCATGAATATAGTTGTTGCAGAAATTAAAAAGCTTTTCTGTATTGTTAATTTGCAATAGTCTACAAAACTCAAAAATATTATTCATACTTATCACAGGTAGCTTATTTTAACATTTTACCTATAAGAACCACTAATACACATACTTAAAAGATTTCTTGAGGAACTTTTTATAATATAGTGTTTAGCAAATATGTGAAAACGTCTCCAGAGAGTACAATTTTATTCCTTGATTAGTTGAATTATTTCATCAGCTAAATTTTTTGAGATATAGAGGCAGTTTGGTCCTTTAGATGAACTGTGAATTGGAACTTATAATTGTAGCGATATGCACATAGCTACATAGCAAAGTAATTCATTATAAAATTTAAGAAAACAGTTAAGAGGAAAATATAGAGTTTCAAAGAAGTTAAACAATTATTTTTCAGACTAGGCACTGAATAAATAAATGATTTGCGTTCTGTGTTTTTTCAGTTACTCTTTTATAAGAACAAGTAGATATAACACAGTACAAGGTTCATCTAGAAAGAAAAAAGTTATATACATATAAATGAGTAAGAAAATAAGAAGACTCATTAATTAATGATATAGGGTAAGCTAATCACAGGATATCAATATGTCACCAAGTTTGCATATTTAAAATATGAGCCGAGTATAAGAAAGAGCTCTTTTGTAAGAATTGTTGACTTTGTTCTTCTACCTCCACTATTTAATAAAAATTATAAGAATGCTAGGAATTAAAAAAAAAGCTACATTCACTAGAAAAGGCTTTTGTGAATTCCCTTTGACCTACTAAATTTTTTTGGACAGATTCAGCTGTGAGAGAAAAGGAAGAAATTATGAAGGTAAAGGAAATCTGGAAACAACTGAAGCCATTGGGCATCCATGGAGAAAAGGGAGAGCACAGTGAAAGTACAGGCTTCACAGGACCTGGGGGAACAAGAGACATGGCAGGAGCTGCAGTGGCAACAAGAACCAGTCTGTGTATGTTTTTACATTTATGGCCTTAACTGTCCTTCCTACCTAGAAAATGGCAAGCAGCAGCTACCAATCACTACTAGGAAACTCTTTTGTATCCTCTTAATCAGTGATCTGTTATACATGGTCAGTATTACAGAGCAAAGAAAAAGAGGCACACCTTTTTTTTATCATTTTTTAATGAATTGAGGCAGGAGGCAAAAGTAAAGAACACTGCCAGTTGGCCTGGTTTCCAGAGTTAGACTATATGCTGCCAGGAATAAAATGTTTGCAATATGTAAGTCAGTGGGCAGAGAGAAACACATATCTTCCCTGTTTGATAAAAAAGTGACAAGAATTAGAGGACACCTTGCAATAACTTTTATAAATTAAGTTCAAAGAAGAATATGTAAAAAGAATAACCCAAGACTAGATGTTTAAATATTTAATGTCAACATAATTTCTCATTCATTTTTCTTTTTAGAGTATTGAATACATACACACATGATAAATGTGTAAGTCATAAGGTTAAAATGAAAAGACCCTTCATATAAACACCATCCAGTTTAAGTTAGGACCCGTGACGCTCTCTGCAGGTAGCACAAGCATGCTCACATCACCCTTCCCCATAGAGGTTACCATGATCCTGCAACTTGTGTTATTTACTCCTTTCTTATTAATAGTTTACCATAATATCTACCTCTAACTAATTAGTCATTTAGTGTTGTATGTTTCTAAACTTTATTCAAATGGACTCAAGAAGTATACATCTTTCTGTGACGTGCTATTTTCATTCGACATGTTTTTGAGCTTTATCCTACTGACATTTATGATTCATTCACACTGCTGAGTAGTATTCCATTTTATAAACACAGCAAGTTCTTGAATAATGTTGTTTTGTTCAACATAATTTCATTATAATGTTGATGAGATGCTGTAGGGACTTAACTCTTGCTCATATCAATGAGCTTAGGGTAAAACTGGTGTCATCATGCGTAGTTTTGCTTTAAGTCACCGAACCCACTGATGACATTAATTGTGGACTTAACAGTATATTGATTTGTTTACTTTTTCTTAGATCAGTGCTTAGTGTTCTATTACTATAGACACAGCTGCTATGAGCACTCTTATATGTGCATCCTGATGTGTGTGCATATGAACTTTCTTACTCTCTGCTTAGGAGAGAAGTTGCTGGATTAAAGGGTGTGAGCATCTTTAAATTTATAATTCTAAATTGTTTTTCAAACCTGTTGTGAGAGTTGACAATCTCACCAGCAGAGTTCAAGTGTTGCAGTTTTCTCATACTCAAATTGTTGCTCCCATGATCAAAAACATTTGCTAATTCCTTATCATTTACTATATTATTTGCAGTTTACATACAAACTCACTTTTTTAATTTAATACTGTTTGTTGCCCACGCTGCAACATAAACCTTCATGGCAGTCATAAACTGTGCATCCCTGTCATTTGCATGAAAGATTCACATTTTTCAAGTCTCACAAATACAAGTGCAATTTTGATTTCATTTACCTAAAATTCCATGTTTTCCATAAAGATTAGATTACCCTAGAACTTTATAAATTCCCACTGTATATACTGATTAACAAATATGAATGCAACCATTTTTGATCATCAAAAAACCCCTGGGAAAACAAACAACTTTCTCAGTTTTTCATTTATATAATGTTGACAATGCAGCCCATAAAATGTTTTATAAAAATTAAATGAGAATAGATGAGAGACATGTAGTAAAACGCTCATCATAAAATAGACATTCATTAAATTTCAGCCATTATTATTCAACAGCCACTCATTGATAAATCACTAGTGTTTTTGGACCACTTTGACAGTCAACAGCTATAATATAGGAATGTTCATGAAAGAGTATATTCCATGTTTTGATTTTAATGTTATTAAGTATTTCAGATAAGATAACCTTATTGGTATTGAAAAAACTCAGGAATTCTTTGTTGTAATAAAAGAATAGTAATCTGCAGAATTGATTATTAGGTCACAGAGACACTTCTTAGTAACAATTTATTGAGGTCTAAGAATGCACATACTTTCCAGACATCACAAATATACAGGCACATTGCCTATGGTCTCAAGTTGAATTCGAGGTTAGAATCTTGGACCACACAACATTTATATCTTATTAAATCATGTTTATGTGAAGTTAAAGCATTTTAATAGATTTATTTCTGAACTCACCATTACTCAAAATCCCAGAATGAGTATGTTGGGTGATGAACTAGGGCATAGATGGAGATTCTATGTGGTAAGCAAAACTCATTTTCACCCACATACAGCATAGGTGCCAATCTTCACCGATAAAAACTGTTTGACACAAACTACGCTGATGTCACAAACCTATACTAACTACAGTTTAGATCCTTTCATTATAAAAGAGTGGGAAGTGAGGGGTATCGGCTTTAACTAATAGATGTACTGGCTCAAATGTTCCCCCAAAATAACATTTTTGGTTCTTTTCTATATACTCTTCGTATCCTTCTCCCTATTTAGCCATATTGTTCATGAGAACAATCAATGCATCAATACTCTATAAGTTCAACCTTTCTACACTGAGAAATAGAATTAGCATGGTTTCTAAAAATCCATGTTAATTTTGAGGAGGCTTAAGTTTTTGTAGAATTACAGTGTACTTTGTTTTAATTCTTATTTAGGTTACAGACTATTTGTTCAGCCAGGAAATAATTTTTATAATTAAGTATATCATCAATAAAGACCTTATGGTTTTTTATATATATCACTTTGGTCCAAAATACATTTAAGTTGCTCACAGATGCACATAATCCGTAAAGATAAAATATTTACTCTTAAAATATATCCTTTGAAAAATTAAAGTCAAGGAGCAAGATGGTGCCAGGAATGTGTTTAGAGAACAAATGCATGCCTTGATAAATGATGCATTCAATCAAGATAGAAAACAAATTTGGTGTTGAGCTTTGTAACTAACTTATAGAAAGAAGAATGTATAACCAGTAATAAAAGCATACATAAAACAAATTTCAATATGATATGAGAAGATATTTTGTTATGGGCCCTCATAGAGGTAAAAACTTATTGTGATAGTTAAAGCACAGCTCAGAAAGAAGCACCTGTGTTGGGCCCAGGGTATGGTCCAGTTAGGCAATTTTCTGACGGTCTTTTAATCCGGAAATAGATTTTAGATTAGAAGGCAAAATGGATGACTGAATTTCCTCTAGCCCTTCTTCCATAAATATTATTTCTTTTAGCCAAGTGTCTGAAAAATATTGAGCTCCAGTGAATTTGATATTATTATGGTTCCTGTCAAGAACCAGGAAAACTATAATTCTATTTCCATTTACAAACAGAACTGTCTACTCTAAAAGTCAACTATATTGTGTGAATTATAAGCTCTTCATATGAAAAGAAAGAACTGGATAATAATGATAAAAACACTCAATTTCTTACTAAAAATGTATACAGGCAGTACTGACAGTCAGAGCTAAAAGTCTCCTCAGAGAAAAATAGAGTTTACTCAAATAAAGAGAGAAATGGGAAGTAAAATCAACAGTGGTACTCCATGGAGCATGATGGCAAGTTTTTCTTTGAGAAACATTTGCAGTAAAAATGGCTACCTGAAGGAAAAGGAAGGAAGAAAAGGAGGAGGTGGTGTGGGGGTGGAGGTGAAGAAATGGAGGAAAAAAAGAATTATTTTTATAGAGAACCTAATTGTGAGTGACAAAACTTGAAATAATTTCTGAAAAAACATGTGGAAAATGTTGAACTTGAAAATAGAATTAGACAACTTGATATATAAAATAATCAGTTATAGACTAGTCAGGTGAAGAATACAAAGTATTTGTTGTTTAGAATGAAAAATTAATTTTGTACACTGACTTAAAATAGAAATTTAGAGGCAGATTTAAAAATATATAAGTAGGCTTATTTATTTAGGCAGTCTCTGTTTATAAAATAAATATATAAAACAATGTCTTTCTCTATAGCTTGTGCCTTCAAATTTTCAACGGTCTTTACCCTATTGTGTCACACTTGGTCTAACTTTTTCTTAATCTTACTGGATCCTGAAAAGCCATTAAAATGCTCCCTGTGCATGTCTATTTCACAGTGGAATGTGGGCATGTTGTGAAACACAAATCCAATGAATAAAGACATAAAAGAAGATTTTTATACAGTAGACCCTGGCTAGAGATGACTTGGATTAACTGAAAAAGATGTGCAAGAATTTTACTAAAATCATGCTCCGAAGACTTCCCACGGAGAATAACACATGTAATGCAGAAGCGTGCCACACGGGGCCAGTAGATGGCCATTTTTCATATCTGGAAATAAAATATAAAAGTTCATGAAAACAAGATTTTGATGAAAACAAAATTATGTTCTATAAAAGATGACAAAGAACCTAACTTCTTAAATGTTTCCAGACCCCATATTTTGTCTGAAATAAAACTTGCTTGACTTTTCCTCTTAAATCTAGCCCACATCTAACCTAGCCCACAGTTTTTCAAAGAGCATTGGAATTTTCCAGTTTAAAGGCTTTGCACATCCTGTTTATCTCTGCCTAGTATACTCTGCTGACCCCACCCTAATTCTTCAGGTGCCAGTTTAGATTCAATTTCCTTAGAGACAGCTTACTTAGCCACCTTTCCTAAAGCAAGTCTCTTAAACAACATGCAAACTTTTATGTAGTTTTTGTTTGTTTGTTTGTTTGTTTACCCTTCCCCTGTGTATTGCAGTTATGGCACTTATCTCAATTTATAAGTACTTTATTTCTGTACTTTTCTGTTTGAATTTGTTCATTTCCTGCAGTATGCTCTGAGCTTCATGAGGCTGAAACTCTCTCTATAAGTCACTTTTTAATCCACAGAGCCTAGTATAGAGGAGCATAGGAGGGATGTGAAAACCATTTGTTGAAGAAAGGGGGGGAAATGGCATAGATAATAGAGGCTCTGTTCATCCCTCTGGCGACCAAATCAAAGCTGTGACGAAAACAAGGAGCAAACGATGAGGAAAAATCACGTAAGAACTAGACAAACAAGCCATACAACTAAGGAGAAGTTCAGGAAATCACCCTGCAATGACAGAAGGTAGGACAGGGCGAGGACTCAGGGCTGCCAAGTGTCTGAGTCAGACAAAGGCTGTGTCTGTGAGCAGAATTTCATGGTGACTGACCTGCTGGCTCTGAGCAACAGTGTTGGTTTGGCTATGAGCAGGGGGCACCAGGGACTTATAAGGAGACATTGTCAAAGTGAGGGCAGAGGGGAGAATCACTGGGTTCAGAAGTGCCAGTGGTATCCATTGTTCCCTGTTGAGCCCTCTCCCTTTGCTGTGAACTGGACATAGCACCGCCATAGCAGTGAGGTCATCAAACTAAATAATAGAGGTCACTTGGGCCAGAGAATTCCCCGAAACCCCGCTTCTCCCAACTTTCAGCTTCAACCAAGCCGTATCTAGGTATATCCCCAGTGAGTCCAGCAGCTCCTTGCTGAGCAGCACCTAGATTCAAACTGGAAGCAACTTGCCTTGATCTTTGGTGTGGCCTTTTGAAATAACCATAAGCACAGCATCTGTGGATTGCTTGCTGAATCTTAACAGGTGGCCCCAGAAGAGTATAGGCTTGGGCTAAGTTTGGCCTGCAGCTGAACCATTCAAGTCTGTGCCATGGGACATCTCTTTCATAAATTCACATTAATAAGACTGGGAGACTTAGGAGCTTTGCTTAGTAATAGAAACAGACATAGAAAGGCAGCCCAAATGGGAAGACAAAGAAGCAGAAACTGTATGGGAGAAGAGGATAGAGATCCAGATATAATAGAGTCAAGTAATCTAACAGATTCAGAGTTCAAAACACTGGTTATAAAGATGCTCAATGAACTTTTGGGAAGTGTAGATAAATTCAGTGAGAATTTCAACAAAGAGATAAAAATCATAAAAATGAAAATGGAAATTATGAAAGGAAACCAGTCTGATATGAAGAACACATTATCTGAAATGAGAAGTATATTAAATGGAATAAACAAACGAATGAACAAAGTGAATTAAAGAAAAGGATCAAATGCCCTATCTGGAGGACAAAAATTGCAATCAAGACACTCAATCAGAATAGCAAGAAAAAAATGCCAAGACTATAAAAATAATTTAATGAGGATATGGGACAGTATTAAGGCTCTAAATATCCATGAAATCAGTGTAACTGCAGAAAATCAAGATGTTGAACAGCTGCTTGAAGAAATAATGATGGAAAACTTCCCTAACCTGGTGAAGGAAATAGACATAAAACTTCAGGAAACTCAGAGAATTCCAAAAATCAGGGATCCAAAGAGGCCCACAACAAGACACATCATAATTAAAATGCCAAAGGTTAAATACAAAGAGACAATCTTAAAAGCAGCAAGAGAAAAGCACTTAGTTACCTACAAGGGAGCACCCATAAGATTGGTAGCTGATTTTTCAAAAGAAACCATGCAAGACAGAAGGGTTTGGCAAAAAATATTCGACAGGATAAAGACCCAAGATCTACAACCAAGAATAATTTATTCAGCATAGCTATCATTTAGAGTTGAAGGATAGATAAAGAGCTTCTCAGACAAAAATAAGCTAAAGAAATTTATCATCATCAAGCCAGTATTAGAGGAAATGTTGGAGGGACTTCTTTAAGAAGGAAAAGCATGTACTAAAAACAGAAATAAAGAATAGTAATAACTGCATTCCTATCAGTAAGTATCTTAAATAGAAAAGAATTAAGTGTTCCAACCAAAAGATGGAGTGGCTAAAAAGATAAGAAAACAAGACCCACACATATGAAAAAGAAGGAGATGGAAAAATATTTTGCTTTGATGGACCTAGAAGATATTTAAGTCAGACAAAGATAAACACTATGATTTCATTTATATGCAAAGCTAAGGAATAAAAAGAATAAACTAATCAAAAGCAAACTCACAAATATAATGGACAATTTGGTGTCAACAGAGAGGAGGGCGGTTTAGGAAGCTTAGAGAATGGGGTGAAGTACAAATTAGTAGATGATGGTTAGTCACGGGGTTGGGGAGCACAGCACAGGGAATGAAGATAGCATTAAAACATTTGCTAGATGGTGGGTCAGGGGAGGGATGGTGCAATGGGGAGGATCGTTTTATGAACTATATAGATGCGTAACCAATGTATTGTATACTTGAAACTAAATTAAAAAAGAAAAAAGAAAAAAAAATCTGTTTGTTGAATAAATGAATCCCTATGGCTCTGGCTTATTTTCCCTCAGCCACAAATTCAACTGATCCCCACACTCACATGAAATCTTTACAGTAATAACAATAAACCTGAAAACTTCCTAGAGGTTAAAGCGATTGAGGATGGTTCTTATACACACTTGATTAAACACTGCTTCTCTTCTGTTTAGGGAACCTGTCTTTCTTCAGAGGCAATGATGGCACACGCTTAGGAAGAATGCAGATCATTTCAGGAAGAATGTTATACTTACCCACGTCATTATACCTTTGTCATAACTTTCAGTTCCTGCTCTCATACCCCACATCTTTGCTGCCTTGCTCTGTATTTGCCCTTGTTAAAATGGAAATGCAGAAAAGGGGTTACAGAAAAGTTTAATGCTATCCATTCCTCACCTCTAGTGAGAACAAACTGTTCTTTTCTTTTCTCTCAACTTCACAGGCATATATGAAATGGCTACTTATAAATATCACCAGCAGAGAGATATTAAAAATATCTACTCATGAAGCATTATGTTGTAAAACACCAGGACTCAACGACATGATGTAACTATGAAGCAACAGGGAGGGAGATAGAAAAGACAAAATGTATTGGGTGGAGGGGAACCATGGCAGGGCCAGGTGACCTGGAAGCAATCCTCATGTAGTCCCCAGGTAATGTGGATTCCAAAAGGGGAGAGATAGCCACCGATATTTGACATTTACTCCATGCTTAGTATGATACCGCAATATAAATTGTTGGTTAAGTAAATGATTGCTTCTTGAAGGCTTGAATAGAAGCTAGAGTTGTTGGAAATAGGTTTTGAGTTTTCTACCACAGCGTAGCTAACTAGGGTATAAGGTCTGTACCTCAGGGCTTCCATCATAAAAAGCTGGACAACTCAGGCAGACTTCCCCCAACATGGTCTTTGCAGAGTTGAGGATCAAGCCTCATAAGGACTAAGAAAAATTCTATAACCTAAAGGATGATATTTCACCCCATAAGTCAATTGCTTTAGAGATCACCTTCTCCCTTTTCTCATTTGTAGTAGACCCCATGTGGCCCAGCACTGGAGAAAAACAAAGTAGCGATGAAAAAGGACCACTAAAAACTTCGGAGATCAAGATAATACACCTACAAATAGAAAGGGAAGGAACATTTCAGGGAACAATAGAAGAAAAAACAAAAAGACACCTAAAAACACAAAGACATTTTCTTATGTCAAGGCTATAGACTAACAGACAAAAGAGATTATGGTCTATTAAGACAAACACAGCAAGACTAGACTTATCTGTGTGCTTTAAAGTCAAAGACATTATTTTTGATATTTGGATTTACACCCTTTCTCAATTTGTCATATAGGATTATGACAAATTTAAATTTTGTGAAAGTCAAATAAAAAAAAGCAGATGTGAAATATTGTATGCATATAATGTAACAAAATACTTCCTCACTGGAAAATAATCTTTAAACAAATAAATTTCCATATTAGTACAACTTTTCTATTCAGTTTCAATATAATCTCTGATACTCTCACATATTTCTGCAGAACTGGGAATGTTTTGTACTATTTTTTAAAAGACAACTTTGATCAAAGTTCTTATATACACCTGCATATCATGCATTAAAAACCAAATCTTTTGCTCATTTCATTTTTTTAAATGATGTTACTATACTAATCAGATATTCTATCCTTTCTATAACCTGGTCATTTTAGAAGACTTTATCCAACTTTCCCAGAAATACAAAATGACAGTATTTAAAGTTTGGATGCAAGTAACTCATCTTTAATATCTTTAATTTATTTCTGGCAGTTTAGTAAATTTTGGGTGGTCTTTTTGTTTTCTTTTTAACTCTGTGTGTGTGCGTGTGTGTGTGTGTGTGTGTGTGTGTGTGTGTGTGTGTTTCTGCTAAGTTAATTAACTTTGGAAAGCATCCATCAATTGTTGCCTGCCAAGTATTTTCTGGTTTTCTTTGGGTTTTAAATTTTCAGGATAATCCAGGTTTGCTCTTGTTCCATATATAAAGCTGCAGTCCTACTTCCAATATACAAACAAGAGTACGGTGTGATTGGGAGGGCAGATTTGACAGGAGATTCAGGAAATCAGTTCCTACTGAGTCCAGGGTCTGTGAGCTACCTGACTTGCTCCTTGGTGTTTGGAGTCCCTGACGTTAACTCTAAATAGATTATAGATTTCCGTTAGCAGCTTAAAAAAAAAGTCAAGATCCTGGTCAGTGTCACTAGGTACAAGAAGTCACAATCATATAGTATGACATTATCTTCCTCAGTAGAAAGATTAGAATTAATTACAGGATATGCTGAGTAGCTTCAGTTACCAGGATGGTGATGACGTACCTAGTAGATATAGGTTTTCTCCCACTTGAATATTCACAATTAAATATCTAAATATTTAAAAGATTTAAAATAACAGAAGATAGTTTTGCATTGAGAAGAAATCAATCTGTACTTGGAAATTTACATATTTGTAATATTTAAGAGAACCTAGCCATTAGAGTAATAGTTTAAGGTAGACTAGCAAATGTGCAATTGTGTACTTGATATAGATATTTGATTTTAAGTTTATTATAATTATCATAAATAGTATTAAAATATTTACAAGACTTTTGGTTTTACCATACTTATTGTTCTCATGAGCATAAATTATCAGGTTAATTCTGGTTGTTGATATAAAAAATTGAAGAATTTTAAAATGAAATAAGATATATTACATTTAAAATGCTTCCAAATTAGAATGGTAGCTTTATAATTTCGAATTTAAAATAAACAATTAATTGCTTATTTAAGCAGGATTTTAAGTTAATATCTTACTGTTTATGTACTGTTTTGGAAAACATAGAAAAAAATTTGCTTCACTACATTCGTTAATTAGATTTATAAAATTTTTATAGGTACTCAAAAATTTTACTGGCAGAAAATTAAAGCATTTAAAAATAAAGCAAGTTATATGTTTATTAACAAATTTGAAAATATTTGATTGTATTTTGTATTTATCAAAAGATTTAATATTATTGAAAACCTTTCAAATAACTGTTAAATATTTTTAGATTTATAAATAAAATTAATAATACAAATCCTAAGGATGGATAGTTTTCTAGATCCATTAATTTAATAAATTAAATATCAAGAGTTAAGAATAAGCTCCAGAAATTTTCACACAAAAAGACAACCACCAAAAATCATAAGACGGCTACATTCATTTTAATTAGAAATAATAATTACAAATTGGTAGTTACAAAATAGTAATGGAAATGTGTAGTATAACATAGGAAATATTGTCAATAATATTGTAATAGCTACGTATATTGTCAGGTGGATACTAGAGTAATTGGGGGGAATCATTTCATAAAGTATATGTGTCAAACCACTATTCTGTGTACCTGAAACTAATGAAATGAAAAAAAAAAAAAAATATATATATATATATATATATATATATACACACACATATATATATATTATTTAAAAGAATACTAATATATTACCTTTTGTGCAACTTATGAATTCAAAAAAAACTTCAAAATGGTGTGTAGTTTATTTTGAGGCATATTTTGATCAGCTTGTGTGATATTAATTAATCTAAGCCACCCGTCTACCCATATTCCCTGTGGAAATAAATTTCTTGACTCCATTTATATAATACATATATATTCCTTTTCTTCATCAGTGACAGTCTAACTAAAAATGCTTGAAATGACAAATTTAGACTGACAAGTTTATATCCTTATTATTATAAATTCACAAAGAACTTCTTTTTACTTATTTGTCAAATGTATTCCTTCCTTTTTGCCCTATAGTCAGGTATGATAAGGGTGAGACTCATTAAGCAGTATTCTCCAACAAAGAAAATGTTTATGTAGGCTTACTAGTATCTTCTTTTTAAGTGAAAGTTAATTGAGTTTCTTTGAATGGCTTTTTCTTAAGGAAATAGATAAAAAAAACAGATGTTTTCATCACAAGCACCAATTACCAGGCAACTGAAAATATGTGGCAGTTGTATAAGACAAGGAAACAAATAGAAGATTATTTGATTTTTTAAATTGGTCCAGTATATATTCATTACTATTGTTCTTGACTAAATTCGCTACCAAGAAAAATTAGTGTATTTCTATTTTAACTCAATTCATCACTCTTCAGAATGACTATTTCAATCTCTCCCCACATACACAATCTTCTCAATCACCCTCCATTACATTTATTCTTTGCCTCTTTCTTCCTTGAGACAAATAGAATCCATAGAGAGGAAACCATTACCTCCTTCTCTAAACAAACCTGAAACCAATGTGTGCTGTGACTACTTCTTTCATCTGCTCAGGAATATTACAGACTCATTTCCCCAGTTTCTTCCACCTTAAATTATCCATGTTCCCCACATTCTTCAAAGTTTTTTTGCTAAACTTTTTAATAGCACCATCAATATTCCGAATCCCAAACCTTCATCTCTTATTATTCCTCTACACAGTTCAATATCATTCTTGCTTTCATGACTCAGCCTAAATAGCTGCATTCATTTCTGAACCAAAGAGCTAGTCACCATTTCTTTTTCTATCTTAGAAGTCATCTCTTGACTCTGATTAAGATTACTGCACAAAACCTAGCATAACCTCTTTTTTAAAATATATGTTGTTTTCCATGTGCTCCAGGCTAGGTTTCCTGGAAGATTTCAGGCTAGATTTTAGGATTCTTTGGAAGATTTCAGAAGGATGTTAGCCAAAAAAAAAAAAAAAAAAAAAAGATATCTTTTACAGAGTTCTCTTGAGATCAATATCCATGGAAGGAGAAGGAAAAGCATGATAAGACAAGTAAAAAAACTAGGCCATATCCAGTTTTATCCCATGGAGATACCTGGATCTAGGATAACACTTCAGAGTTGTATGAAGTCTCAGTGCAGGCTTGGATAATAAAAAGAGCCTGAAACTTCCACATTAACCAATAGTTTGTTGCAGGCCACTAAGGTACACCTTGATACAAGGCAGGTGTTTTCACCTGAGGCAGTTCCCAAAGAGGACTATTATTACAGCACCCACCACAGATGGAACCCCACTCTCAGGATGATTCTCCTGCTTCTAGATTAGTCTTTATCAGATCCCACTTCTCTACTCAATTTAAGTGTTGGAGTACCTCATGATTCCTTATTGGTCCCTCATCTTCCAAAATGTTCTCTCCAGGCAAGCTGATGTACTCTGACATTTTCTTTTAATAATTAATTACAGGCTCCAACTAACTCAACTTTACATATTTTCCAATGAGGTCTTTTAGCTTGAGACATATATTTGTAAAACCAACCTGTAGAATTCCATGCATGACTCCTTTCACCTCATACTCTCTCCCAAGCAAAATACTTTTTATTTCTTGTCCCATGCACAAAAGGCAGAATGGTATCTTTAAAAGATTAAATAATATTACTTTCTCACTACAATTATCCTGTGGCTTCCTATTTCCCATCAGAAAGAGTAAAGTGTCCTTAAAACGACTCTTCCAAAGCTCTGAACATTGTGATTCACTTTTATTCTCTAATTTTATCTCTAATTGAATTTTGTTGACTCAAGCTCTCGTTTTAACTCCTTCCATGAGACTAATCTTTATTCCTAAAGTTTCAGCTTAAATGACATTTTTTAAAAAAGAAAAACCTTCATTTATTCTACCAGAGTAGTCCAGGGATTTTGTCCATAATCTCATTTTATCTTTATGTTTATTTAAATGGCAATTAAAATAACATGCAATTCTTTGTTTATTTTTTCCTGAATGACTATAACTTCCAAGCAGGCAGGAAAAAAGTCTGCATTATGTTTAAGTCTATCCCCAGGGATTAACATAAAGCTTAACACACAGAAAATAAGTTATATGTATGTATATGCTGAATAAAGCTACAATGAGTTATTCAGTAGACAGGATTTATAATTAGGATTAGTTTAAAGGCTTATTGGGATATAAGAGAGAGGGGTGAGTGCCTATTGCCTGAAGGAAGGAGAAAATCTCAAAATAAAAAAAAAGTTAGAAATCAAAAGATAACACAGAGAATGGCAAAATGATTTGTTTTTCTGAAGTGGTCTGAAACAATCATGGCTAAGGTTATAATGGTAAAAATGTCTAAATTTGTGAAGCATATGAAAGCAAAATTTATCTTGATTTTCTGGGTGAATAGAGGCATTGAGGAATAAAGAATATTTTGTAGATGAGAAAGCAGATGTAAAAAAAGGAAGTTGCCCCCAAACAATTGGTTAAAAAGTAGCATAGTTAAAATTTGAACTATATAATTTCTTCCTGATCTCCAAATGCACAATTTTCTACTATGTCAACTGTACCTCAAAGAAATGTGAAGTTATTTGTAACAATGGATATCAGCTGATTTTAAAAACTTAAATAGAAGGAAAAGGAAGAGGAAAATAACTTTGAGGAAAGTAATCCTCTGAAAGACATTAGGGTAATGATAATTTTTGGGTTATTTTCCGTGAAAAGAGGGAGATAAATCTATGGTAGAAGGTGAAGGAGAAACATGAGTTTAAAATGTACCAACACTGTGGGCCTTAGATATAGCATGTAAGAGTAAATAAAATTTCAGTCAGGACTCTGGCTTTTGGATGAGATTGAGTCCAACCAATGATGAGCACATACCTCCAAAACATATGGGGATCATGTAACATATCAAGGTATGGTTCTATGAAACATACTCTGTGCATGCGGCTTGTGGAGTCAACACTCTTTTATTTAATTGCACTCAACTAATGTATGGATCAGAAAGCATGTATGTCAAACACTGTATCTTAAAAGACTTATAAAAGAAAACAGGGATTTTCTTGTTGTTCTTAGTGTGCTGATTAGTTTATGGCATTGAAGAGACAATCTAACCTACCACATCTTCTGACTGAACACATTCAGCTTCTAATCATGCTCCAAGTCTCAATTGAAAAACAGAGCACTGTAAGTGAGTGATCTCTTCTGAATCATATTTAGGTAATCTATGCTTTGTTAATACTTAAATGTCTGCATTGAGACTAGTGTAGAAGAGACTAATAGCAAAAAAAAATTAGTATAGATTCATTAATTCAACAAACATAATTAAAAAAAAATACTAAATATGTGCCCAACATTATCTTAGGAAGAAAAGATTAAGAAAATAAAGATATGTTGCATGTTGTCTAGTAGAGGAAAATAAGTAAATAAATGCAGTAAAATGTTACAGCTGAAGAGCCAGAAATGTATGGAATTCAGGAAATTGGCATACATGAGATAAAACAGTGACTTTAACACAAGAGACAACTTTAAGAAATATTCTTACAAGACAGTCCTTGAGCTGAGACTAGAAAGAGCACAATTTGGGGGGTAAGGGGATTAAAAGAATTCAGAGGACCAAAGTAAGATGCTTCAACAGGGACAACTGAAACAGCAAAGAGTTTGACCCAGTTTGTAATTTGAGAGACATACAGGCAGTTAGATTGGCTGGGGCATAGATCACAAGATGCGGCATTATGAATTATATCTGGAAACAAACAGGCAGAGCTTTCAAAGTCACATCAAGAAATTTTCACCTTTTTCTACAGGAAGAAACTGAAGGCCTTTAAGCAAGACAATGACATAATATCGCATAAACATAGATTCAAGTTGGTGAGATAAAAACATTATTTATCAGGTAAATTAGGAAGTAGAATGACATAATTAAATTGCAAAATAAGTATTTCTCCTCCCCTTAAAACATTTCCAGCAAACAGAATTGATGCCAGTTATCAAGTATTGAACATTGTTCCTACTGCAACAGGGAACTTCCAACTTTTTTTCTTTTGGTTCTTTGTGCGCCTATTTCCAAGGGAATATAACCCAAATCTCCACATCTTATCAAATAAAATCAGTACAAGTGACTCACTTATCTCAAAACCAGAGAGAAATATAATAAAGGCATAAATATTTAGTTTCCCTGATTTAATCAGCTGAGCTAGTTGAGTAGTTTAGTTTGAGATTTCAAACTATTTTTTACTTAATATTGTAATCACAAAGAATCAAGTGTTTGTTTTTTGTTTTTGTTTTTATGAAATCATGTAGAGAAAAATTTGAAGTTCATGCTTCTTTCTCATTCAATGAAAGATGTCATCAAATGCAGCTGTCTTTTTTCAAAAGCCACGGAAAATCATTTATAAAAGCAGTGTGGTAGAGTGTTAAAAGTGACCTACCAGTGAACATGCTATGCCCCTTAGTAAAGTAGTGGCCATTCCCCGCATCAAGAGCTAGTCTATTTTCTTGACTCCTAAATCTGGACTGCCTGCGTGGCTTGTTATGGACAATGACATGTCACAGAAGTGATGAAGTTTTGAAACTTGTGAGCTCAGGTCCTCAGCATCTACTACTATCCATCTTGGAATCCAACTCACACATAAAGAAATTCAGGTTCTTTTGTTAAAGACAGTGGCCACATGGAGAGACAGGCCCTGGAGGATGAGAGACCACAGGCTGAAAAAGAGTTTCCATGGAGGACCATGGCATTCCAGCTGATAGCAAGCCACCATGCCTCGCACGTGTATGAGGCCAACTTGGACCCAGCAGCTCTAGTTCAGCTGTCTAGCCACAACTGTGTTAGGTATAGATGAACTATCCCTGCTTTGTCCTATCCATATTGGTGTCCCATAGACTCATGAATGTAATATGGCTACAGATTCAAGAATTAAGATTTGGGATAGTTTATTACACAGGAAAGGATAAACAGTACAAGTGGTAATGTGCTTAATGTTAGCTTTTCTGAGAAAAGTTTCAGTGGCAGATCATGCCCCATGTAGAAGATATCTGGGAACTCAGTTAGTACAAAAATGACATAGCCCATGAGACAGTGACAAAACCACAGTATAAGGCCCTGTACACAGCAGGATACACAAAAAATCAATGCACAAGGAGCTGCAGGTGACTGGTGGTCTTTTCAACATTCACACCAAGAAGGACAGGCAACAGTGCAGTGCAGTTCCGACAGTGATGTATGTGTGCCACAGATGAACGGAGCCAGACCAAGCAGAAATCTTAGCAAGAGAAAGATGTTAGAAAATCTATTGAAAACACTGCATTTGCTTTTCTTTAGATGTATACGTCAACTATAATAAAAAGTATGTATTTTTTAACCTTCTCTTGAGGAAACAAAGAAAAAAATAAAATCCCACCCCAATCTTTTTGTTATTATAACTACCTTGTGATGTTTTAGAAGTTTTGTTTATTTTTATTGTGAAAACCAGTCAGAATGTGTTTCTCATTTCTTATTTAAAGCTTCAATGCAAAACTTCTATATCACACATTATAATATTAAAACACTACCTCCCCTAACAAGCAGTTTCATATTGTGTCACACTGAAACTCATTTCAGTTATTTGGAGCTCCTCAATGTGTAGTCATTTCATCATTCCAAAGATTTAAAAAGTTGGTAAATTAGAAATTTTTAAAATGCAAAATTATAGATTTTTCAAATATGTATGAGACTGCTGACCAAATCTTATTTTATTTCTCATTTTAATTCTTATTTTAATTCTTTTTCTGGCTTCAAAATAATGAAAATTTGTTCTTAAACAAAAACTACATTTATTAGTTTCTTGTTACTATACTTTTTCTCTAAAGAAAATCCCTTTCCCCCTTTTTAGTTAAGCTACTGACAAAATAATAATTTTGTTTCTTATGCAGTCGCTTTGTATTTCAGGACTATATATACAAGGTGGTTTGATTAATTTAATTCACTGATAATTAAATAACCAGAAAGGTGGCAAGTAAACATTACAGCATCATTGCCAGGAAGTAGCCCTGAAAATATCACAACAGAGTTGGGATGCTAGTGATCTGACTTTAATTCCAAGTACTCAGCCAGAGTTACAAACCAAATACAAATAACCCAGACATTTTTTTATGTAAAAAATATTTTGTAATTATCATATTGTTCTCATTAACTGAATGTAGTCAGCTACTTATGTTATTAAGAGATTCTAAGGTTTTGATGTAGTAGTGACCTTTGATAAAAGGATGCTGTTGTCCCTTAAAAAAAAAATCCAAAATTTTTAAGGCATTTCTGTTTGAAATCTAGACTCTAAAATACCACCACAATGTTGTAGAATTCTTAAACATTTTTGTCTGAATTTTACTATATAGTACTTTCTTGAAGATTTCCTAAATGCATGTCCTAGCTCTTTGGAAGTTTTCAAAGTCTGTTTAACAGCCTTTCTTATGCATTACAAACTTCCCTTATAATTTACTAATTAGTCTACTATGACCCTGGAGTTCTGTCAGTAATAGTGATTTTTAATATCTTTATCAAATATTTTTAAATAATTCTATTACTTTTATATGTAATTTATAAGCTTTTCTTTTGTGTATCTGGCTGCTAAAAATGTTATATAACTTACTTTCATCTATATCTTCCCTCATTACAAATATCTTAGACCTTATACAGATCTCATGTGCCTACCAATTTTCAGAGAAAAAAATCTAGTTTAGCTTCCTGTGTTATTATCTGCACTCAATATTTGCTTTATGAGAATATATTTGAATACAATTTAATTCTATAACATATGCTTTATTTCTCTCACATGGTCTGTTGTATTTATGCTTGACTTTCTTCTATCTAAGAAGGAATTAATTTTTCCAATCTAAACATATTTTTTATAAAATCACAGCTGACAACAAAAATTTCATCTCTCTAAAAGCTACCTTCTTTTCTTTCTATTTTCTTGAAAAATACTTCACTCAAACTCTTTATCCAACTGCCTAAACATTTAGCTGTACTAATCTATCTTCTTAGCTCCTTGGCTTTGATTGACAGAATAACAAAAGTAGGTCATAAGAGGATTCCAGAAAGTGCATCTTACTCTCATATGTCCAAACTATTCCTAATATAGAATTATTGTATTTAGTAAATAAAAGCACAGAATGCCCATTTAAATTTAAATTTCATGTACAATTAACTGTTTAGTATAAGTATGTCCAAATTATGTGGTTTATCTTAATTTAAAATTTAAATGGATGTCCTGTAATTTATCACACAACCTTACCTTAATGAAATGTCTTTCTCTTTAGCTTTTTGTCCCAAACCTTGACTGAGAATCTTCTGAAAACATTATTAGTTTCATCTCCAGAAGTAAAAAAAATAAAAGGGTGGCACGTTTCATTTTAATTTTCATGTACTTGACTTTGCATGTAATTAGGACTGGGAGTTCAGGAATAGTCTAGCATAGTCACCAACATCCCTTATCTTAGAAATGAGGAGAATAAGCTCTTTATTATTCCATGAGCTCCCTTGGAATTAACGCGTTCCTTCAAATTATAAGCAGTACATACCTACTCTATGACAAGAATTGTAATATCAAGGATTTCAAAAAGTACCAGCTATGTCTTGTCCATCAGAAATTTTAAGTCTAGTAAATGGAGGGAAAAATGTATATGAATGTGCCTTTTTTATTGATTTTAGTACCTGTACCAGTGTCCTCTGATTGAGCCATGCTTACCTATAAATGATGCTCTCATTATTTAAAACAGCTTATGCTAAAATAATGTAGGTGCATACATGTATGTATTTCTTTACAGTCAACAAAAAGGTAAGTGTGACTCTTGAAAGAAAAATATGATGATGAAATAGAAAATTGGGATTTACAAAAGATATTTTGATAGAACTATAGAAATGGTCATGGATGCAACAGTTTTGCAGAGTAAACAGTGAATTTGGTTAGGGACACAGTAGAATTAAAGTGACTGGAATATTGAGCAGACAATATTCTACAGGATGGTAAAGTTAGGGTGGAGATTCAGAACTAGAAAAATGAATTTTGCCTTCACTAGCTTAAGAGTAGATGCCACTGAAGTGGCAGAGATTACTTAAAAGAAATGGTAAAATGAAAAAAGTTCTCGCTTATTAAGATTCTTGTGGCCAGGAACCTTGCTTTATAGAGCATTCTAAATGGAGAAAATTTTCAGTGTAGAATAACTGAAGATGAACTTCTCTCTAAGATGTGCTTGAAATGCTTACTGTAGATTTTCTCTACACAAATGTAATAATTCCAAAACCTATCATTTAGATGTTTTTGAAGTCTAGAAACGAATTATTATAGTAAATTTATTGTACTTGGACCTCTTAACAAATATTATTATTGTTTCTGTTTAATTCAAAATTTCAAAAAATCTGAGTAACAAGGCCACAGATAAGTCGTTGAAGTCTAATTCATCTCCTTTTTGAAAATATATAGTGTTAATGCTTTTGATTGAAATAATGTGTTTTTCTCCATGCACTGCAATTCAGGTTCTTTCTAATTTTTCAATATTACTTTCTTGGAAACTCTGTTTCATAATCAATCTCTACATTCCAAAACTATCTTTCTCAACTGAGATAAGTGCTAAGAATTACGATGGCTACCTGACATAATCTGGAATACTTCTAGCAAAATTCCCTCTTGATATTTGAATAGGCTATTAATTTTGATGACACCATAAAAATAGATTATCAGTTTTATTATAGATAATATAATTACATTTAAGTATGTAGAATAATTTAACATTTATTTTCTTCAAAAAAATTTGCAGGAACATGAGAACAAAACTTCATTTGTGAGAAAGTAGAATTTTATTCTTTTTTTCTACTTATTTATTTGCTAATATTTTATAGAGAACCATAATTTCATAGAATAAATTCCTTCAAGTTTTTTTTAAGAGAGAGTCCTTCATGCCTTGTCAGAAATTTATGGTTGCCAATGCATGAAGATTGCTGAAAGCAAAATGAAAGAGTTCCATCAAGTGGTTATATAGAGCCACAGCAGTTCATATTTCATCAATACAAAGGGGAAAAGAATTTCTTCAAAATAGAATTTATTCTTACATTTTTAACTGAAATTTCTAAATATTATGCCATTAAACATTACAAAACACCATATATACATTTTAAAACTCATTAATTTTTCTCTAGTATTATTAAACTGCAACAGAATTAGAGTCTAATTACAGTTTATTTTTATTTTTATATTATCAAAACAATATTTCATAATATTCTGTACCATAAAGTTTGGGCTTAAACATGCATAGTTATAATCTTAATTTGTATAATTACCTGTTTAAATTATGTAGCAGGGGTACCACAAGTTACACTAAACTAAGTATTGGATAATGCTGAAATTCAGAAAACAGCCACCTATAAGTGACCAAACTGTTAAAAATAACACCTTCTAAATACAAAGGAAACTCAACTCGGGGGGGTTTAAAAAATAAAATCAATTATAAAATATAAGTATTAGTTAACTTGCTTCTTTTGATGTTCTAAATAAGTTTTTTTTTTTTTTTTTTTACAATACCTTACCAATTTCTATCATCCTCATAAAGATAAACCACTCATGCATCTCTCCTTACGAGTTGTAGTAGATAAAAGGGCTACAGGTTCTTCTCTATTT
Organism: Cynopterus sphinx; assembly: GCA_030015415.1. Classification (NCBI taxonomy): domain Eukaryota; kingdom Metazoa; phylum Chordata; class Mammalia; order Chiroptera; family Pteropodidae; genus Cynopterus; species Cynopterus sphinx. The sequence goes on from CM057380.1 coordinate 85,708,573, forward strand.
CAGAAGAGTCATGGCTTATTTTAAGGTTATAAATGCTACTTATAAATACATATTACAGTTAAGATTTGTTTCTTGCTTTGTCAAGCAATAGCTCATTTGAGCAACCATTTACTGTGTTTCATTAACCAAACTCTTCTGACTGTATGCAATGTTTCCCACATTGTGTAGGAATAATTGGAATAATTATTATTGAGACAATGTTAAATGATATATTTTCTTTATTAAACCTATGAAGTATTACCTAAACATACAATTGGGAGCGGTGTGCATGATTCAGAGCATGGGTTTTAGCATCAGATACATTGGATATGAATCAAATCTTTGCCACTTTTTTTTGAGGTTTTTATTTTCAAGCAATATGTCTTCAAGTATATAAGAAGAAGAAAATACTACTACTGATGTGGGTGTTGTATAAATTAAATGACTTATTTTATATTAAGGACTTAGATATGTAGTTGACTATCATTAAAATAAATAACAATTTTTGGGAGAAGAATTCATTATTTTATCTTGATATTAGTAGGTGAAAGTGGTAGAGAATTTTATATACACATTCATTGGATCAAAGAGTTTAAAAAATGTAAACTAAAACAATGAAATAAAAGAAGACAGATATTGTTATCATAACAATATGATCATACTTTTTTCTCTGTGAATATTCTCCAATCAAGTTTATCTTTAGACCCTGCATTTCCATTTCTACAAGTAGCCAGGAAGAATTCCACATAGTCACCCTTCTTTCTCTTCTTTGATCCTTGCATTGGTAATAAACGAAGCTGGTTTAAATTCTCACACAACATCAAGAACAAACTTTCTTGTTACCATGGAAATAAAATTAACACAGAAAATTTAGAGAGAGTAAATTTAGTGCATTTACTAAAATAAAAACAATTGGGGAATGTAGGTATAGGGCATATAGGAATGATTTGTACTCTTCTTACATATTTTCTGTGTTTAAAATTATTCCAAATGAAATATAAGTAAATGTAAAGGAAAAACTAAAACCTCTTTTAGCTAATCCAAAAGTGAATGAATTTGACACCAAAAGATCCTCATGTAAAAAAAATCTTCTGATGTTATTTTTTGTGCAAGATGAAAAATAACCATGGAAGGAAATTTGGAGATGCAAAAAAAAAAGAAAAAAAAATGTTGAGCAAGAGTCTGGTAAGAATGTAGATAAATCTAAAGACACACAGTATATGTGAAACAAAAATATTTAATACGAAAAGAAAGAAAATATGGAGTTATGAGATGATAGTCGTTAAAATGTGACAGATGGTGATTTAATTTTAAAAAGTTCTAAGGTCTGTGTGTTATACAAACATGAATAGAGATAGTGATTAACATAGACTTTAAGGTAAATATACCTGGTAACATTTTATAGTAACTATTAAAGGAGTACAGAGAGGATATGGAATTAAAAAGAATAAAACAATGTAATGTAAAGGCTGCAGAAAAATTGGAGTAATGAGGCAGATGAAGAATATAAAAAAAATAAGATGGTGATGAATCTCAATAAAAATAAATAGATTAACTTTCCAGTTAAAGCTTAAATGAAACTTTAAAAGCATTTATTAAATATTATTTTTGAAATTTGATTGATGTATATCGAGGCTTAGTTTATTCCTTTTAACTATTACACAGTAGTCTATAGACTCAATTTTATTTATCCATCCATCCTCTTTTTCTATGTCCTAACAACAGTTCAAAGCACATCTGGTATTTTCCTGTACATCTGTGTTAAAGGGACTCAAATGAAATCACGAGCTTTTTAGAGAACGGGCATACTCATTACCCTAAATGTTAACAAATTAATTATTTAAATAGCATTTCTCAAAGAAATCTGATAAAGTGCCTTTCTTCACACATGCACATACACACACATGCACAATTCCTGGACTGCTTCTAAGTGTCCCTATAAAAGGAAGAGTGAGAAATATTTAGGGTTTTATGTTTTATTCAGTTGGAATAATCTCCTCTATAGGAGTCATACTCTTTTTCAAAAAAAAAAAATTAAAGCTTAAATAAAAAAAACATAGTTTTGCTCAAATTAGATTGCTATGACAGTGTGTTAGTATGTATATGTGACTGATACGTATGTATGTATGTGAATGGTCTACTACATGCAGGTTGTATAAACATGGTGTAGTATGCGGACCCACCACTTTAGCAAACAGAATCTGATCATTGCAAGGTAACAAAGGTGGCATTCAGATATAACTTCATACTTGCCTACATTACAACATTTATTTCTACTTGTCCAAAATTTATAACTTGACATTTCTTGTATAGGAGAGAGCTGAGCTTTAGGCATGATAACCATAAAACTTATTCTACAAATCAGGATATATTTTTAAAAGTAAAATGGACATCAAGAATATACCAGGACTTATCCTTAGGCAACCTATGTGTCACTTAGACACTCTTCTGGTTTTAATAGTGAAAAATATATCATGAGTTGTCTTGAAGTGTGGCTCAAATGCTTAGGAGGTACTGTGCCTGTCTTTTGCAAAGCTAAGAGGATTGTTGGGCCCCCTTTCCATACATTGTGATTATTAAGAAAGTGACATTTGTCAAAATGAGCAAAGACCTGCTGTCGTAGAAGATGACCCAAGAAAGCAGTGAAATCAATTGTTGAAATTTGCTAAGAACTAGAGGGATAATGAAGATCAGAAGAAAGAAGTTTTATTTCCTTAGTTTCTCATCCACATTTTAAATTTCACAACACATTTCATACTGGCCAGCAGTTGCTTATGTGAAACTCAAGCTGTTTTCTTTTGTTCTGAAACTTCACATAAGTTAAAACCTTTTAAGTGAACTTTAACAGAAGGTACCTCATGCACCGTCACTCCATAGCTAATTTAATCTATTATTTGGGCTTCCTCTTAACAAATTTAGCCTTCATTTTTCCCTTTTCCAGGTTTTTTTTATTTTTAGTAACAGAAAAGGTAAACATGTATTGAAAATTTTTACTTTCTGGGACATTTTAAAGTACCTAAAGGAACTCAGATGAACTCAAGATCCTGGAAGGCAAAAGGGATTCCCATCAATATATTTCAACTTTTTATCTTCTTTCAATATAGCATGAAGAGTTTGCATAATATTCCAGCTTATATTTTCTATAAAATTAAAATAACACTAATTAAAATAAATCATTGAATTATGTTTAATGAGTAGTCTGCCTTCTTAAGCCAATATAGAACCATAACTCTTTCCCTAGGTTGCTTATTTAAAGTATCTTTATCAAAAAGACAGAAAGATTTCAGATAAATGTCTGATGCTGGAAAATGACAAATATTTTGTGTGATGTAATACCTCAGGTGGGCATCAATATTTGAAATATACTAATGTTGTTTTTGTACGAAATCTTATTTATGTATCATTCATGAATAGATTCAATATTTTAGTACAAAGACTTTAAAATAAAGTACAACTGAGTTCTGATATTACATTTTTCTAGAATTTCATATTGCAAAATAAAATTGTTCATCTAAAAAGCACAGCCTGTCCCAAGCAGATGCATTACACACACAAAAAAAAAATTACATGAACTTTCTTCTTTTAATTCTCTGATAGCTTAATGTATGAATCTATGTTTGCATGTAGTAATCAGCCAAACTAATAAAATTGGGAATATTTTTATTATTATAGTAGTTGCAATGCTGCTCATTTTTATGTACCCAGTAATGACTATTCTTGTGTTTTGCTTGAACGACATGATATATTTACTAGCTATGTGATCTTGGGAAAATCACCAACTGCAAGGATTTATTCTCTCATGTTTACTGCCAATCTAGCCAGTTAAGAAGAAAACCAAGATTATATGTGTGAAACTCCTATAAAAACTGAAAATGTGAGATAAGAATAGATTTTTAAACTTGAGAAGACAAAATATTTGTAATTATTAATAATGAAATCTCATGACATTGATTAAGAATGGCTTCTTTGGTTGGAAGCCATCTTGCAGATCTTTATTCTCAGGTTGCATGAAACTTGAAAATGTCTTAGATAAAAACTGCTGCCTAACTTATCACCTGGTATTCTTCCAATGCAAAGAACTAAAAGCCTTTCAGCAAATGGATTATTTGCACCATCTGTCCATTTTGTGCTGCGTAATAAATTTTATACTAAAAATATATTTTCCCTCCCACACCAGAAGACAAGAAATTCAATATCTTTCTTGGTCTCATGTATAACTTAGACTTTAATATAAGTTGTTGACAGCTATTTGTGTAAAATGTAGTTATACATAAACTATAATGTAATTTTAAAACACAAAAACTGTCACTCTATCAATGAAGAATTAAAATATTTCTGAGGTAGGAATTTTAAATGATTTTTGGATGTCTGTCTTTCTGCAACTTCAACTATGTATGTAGAACAATTGCAAACTCTAAATTTTATTAAATGTCTTTTAAATAAATATGATATGCAAGGATATGCAAATTTTATATCAGTTTTGCATATAAATTTCTCTAAAATTTTAAAATTTAAAACATCTTAAGAAGGTACATTTTTATATGTAACCATTTTTAATTTGGTCAACATAAAATAAATTTGAAAGTAATCATAAAACAGTTAAGGAAAAAATTGCACAGTAATTTTTTATGCTATTCTAATGTAAATATGTAAAGTCAGGGAAAGGGAGCCCAGAACCAGAATATAAAAGATTTAGAAGCTATGAGTACTTAGAAAAATACAATGCATTAGGGCACAGTGATATCAGTTCAAGTTGTTGAGTACCCACAATGTACCAGTTGTCCATTATATGCTTCATTTAAATATGAACAAGATACTATTTCTAATGGAGGAAACTGAAGATTGCAAAAAAGTTATGTAGTTTCTCAGAATAACATTACCTGGATTTTTAAAATTTTTTTAGGAATTTAGGCATTTGTTTATTTAGCTATTTATTTTATTTATATAAAAAATACTCAGATATTTAATAAATCTTCACCTCAGGAACAGATACCATGATTCATGACCACAGAGCAAAATTAAATACATCTGGTATCAGCAAAATGCATACCACGTAGTAGGTTATCAATAAATGCTTATTGAATTAATTCAAAACTAATTTGAAGGAAATACAGCCTGTCAAAATTTATATTTTTTTATTTTATCAAGTTTTGCTGTGCATAAACCAAAAAAGACTTGTATTAAAAAGTTTTCTCTCTTGCAAGGATAGATATATAAAGTATTATGTAATAAATCACATTTTCATTTACTAGAGACTTTATTTATAGTTTTCCTTTAAACATCATTTTGATCTTAATGATATAGCTAAATATTTTATTCTGCAAGCATCATATAGTTTATAATTGCTAAAATATGCTACTTCCTAGAACTATAACAATAATTCATTACACACAAAGGCTTTGTTTTAGAGTGAATAGATGTTGTCTATCATTCTAATTTATGTCTTCTAAAAGACTGGTTGACTACCTCTAGGTAGATACAAAACATAATTTAATCTTGATGAATTCAGATTCCTTGTTTGGCAAAAGTTGTGTTGTTACTAATTAATGAAATAGAAAGGAAAAGGTACTGGAAAAACAGCTTTCTAATTGAGCAATTGAGCTTTAAATCAGTCTAAAACTATTTAATCAGAAGAGAACTGATGATGTCATAATACCAAGTTAATGGGCTGTAATGCTAAAAGAGAAAACTGGAAATAACACTGCATTTTTAAAATTTTAATCAAGGAGCAAAATCTCTACACATATGCCACTTTGAGATTCCTTTAGGAATTTTTCTACCTTTGTTTTTAATTATCCTAAATTAATTCTCCCCAATGATAAGTTCTCCCTTGCTCTCTTCCTATTCTTTCCCTTGAACCCATAGGTCCTGTATTCATTTACAGAGTTCACATAATAATTTGGGCCTTTAAGGATCTTATCTTTTCCAAACAATCTCAGTTTTAGGATGCATTTTGAATAAATTCATACATTAAAAGAAGCATATGAGTTTAAAAGTTCTAGGTGTGTCATGTCTACTTTATTCCCTGAAAGATATTTATATCAAATTTTTGCATTGTAAATTTATGAAAGCTATAATTTCAACGATCTACATGTCTATACTTTTAAGATGGCAATTATAGTTAAGTCTATTCCAACACTCTTCTCCAAGTGACTTCATGCACTGCTATCCATTGACAACAGAAAGTTACTTCAGCATCTTCCTTCAGCATCTTGATAGGTAATAGTTAATCATAAATATAAAACTGTGCTTTAAATTAAAAAAAAAAAAAACATTTTGTGAACATACATTCAAGGTGAACATCCAGTCAGTATAGATATCAGTTAGGTAGATATGCTCAGGAAAAGTAGCAAAACATTCGCAATTTATACAATATGACTTTCAGCCTAGTAGGCCCAACTCACTGTGTTTCATGACCCTGAGGAAATCAGGCTGTTTGGAGGTCATGAATGCTCATTTAAAGCCTCTGGAACAGTGACAAGAAGTTTCCAGCTATGTCAATATCTAGAAGTAATATCTCCAGCTGAGTGAATAAACCCCCTTCATCGGTAGAGAAGAAATTATTCATTTTGAGCCTGTGCTCTGATTCAGGGACAAGAGGACAGACAGAGCTATCACTGCTACATTTACAGAGCAGGCGGTAATAGATGTTCAGGTCTATAAATTTATTTCTTAAAGAGCCCAATGGTCCTCATCACAGTGATAAAATCCAAATCCCTTTCTACTGCCTCCTTGTTTGATCTCACCTGGTACCTCTCTCCTCTGGACCCACTCAGGCTCAGGCCTGCTAAGTATCTAAGTTGATATTTTATCAACTTTTGAAGACATTTTTATTTTTCTTTCAGATCTACACGTGTCTAAAGATGTCCAGCTCGAATCAAGTTTCAAAGCATTTTCCAGAGTTTCTTGAATATTGATGAAAAATTACAGCACATATAAAGAATATATGAGAAATTAATAATAATTGACCAAAAAAAAAAAAAAAGCACAAACTAGATCTCAGGAAATAAATGCCCAAATTTTCAACAAAATAACTCAAGTGAAAAAATTTTATCTCATTGAGAATTGACTATAATGCAGTTAAAGATTAAAATGTTGAAAACAAATTTTTTTCGATTGTGCCAACCTTTAAAAAAATATTTATGAACTTTTCTGGAATACAAAAGCTTCAGCAACCAGCATTCTTAACCACTTTTGTTTTCCAAAACAATGTAAATATGAGAAAGAAAATCTTTAAATTTATCCATAAATAGAAATCAAAAAACCACATGAAATTGGGTTGCAGTTTTATGCTGAGAATTTTCTTGATTTGATTTTCTGAAAGAAGTGGAAACCATTTTTCTCTCCATGCTTCACAGATTGTCTTTGTTATTCAAAAAGTTTAGAAAGATATAAGACAATGTTATGTTAGATATAAGTAAAAAGATATCTTCAGGGCAGTAACAAATCTGTGATTAGCATCTATGTATAAAGACAAATGTCTTCTGTTAAGTGAAAAGAAAATAGTAAACTATAACATTTAGGGAACTGGGAACCAAGTATTGCATTTCCTGAATTAAATCACTCTTCTTTCTTTCCGAACTAACAGAAATATCATACTGTACTCTAACCCCCAAAGAAGGAAAGAGATAAAATGAACATATCTAAAGGAGAGGTTTCCAGCCCCCAAGGCCAAGGATCTAGAGGGTACCTGTCTGTGGCCTGTGGGGAACCTGGTTGTACAGAAGGAGGTTGGAGTGGCTGACAGTGAGCGAAGCTTCATACGCATTTGCAGCATCTCCCCAGCCCCAGTGCTAGCATCACAGCCTCAGTTCCACCTCAGATCATTAGGCATGAGATTCTCACAGGACCAAAAAGGTGCCAAAAAGGTTGGGGACTGCTGCCTAAAACTATACACAAAAACTAAACACCATAAGTTTGATATGGAAGAAAACAAGTTTGGTAGCTTTCTGAGCTCTAAGTATACTTGGAAGCATTATTTTATATGCTAAGAATACAAAAACATTATTGTGGGGAGCCGTCCCGTTGAATCTGGTTAGATTCTAGGACTGGCGAGGGAGCTGCCATAGCACTAACGGTAGCCAAGGAGCTGCCATTGCACCCATGGTGTCTGTTTACAGACAATAGCTCCCTGAGCTCACTGTTCCCAAATATTCAGCTAGCCCTGAAGTAAGATCTCTGTGCATTGGGCTACTGGAGGACCGCCAGGACCTCATTCCCTGGTAACAGTATCGTATCAATACAAGTGTGACCTTTACACAGTGTCATCATACATTGTATAATAAGATTAATACTGTTTGCAAGAGAATAACTATGACAACTCAATCATAAACATAAGCCTGTATATAAGCTGTCTGAAATAAAGTTCCACATCGGCTCTTCGGACCGATCCTCTCGATCCCATGCTTTTGTCTCTTGTCTATTTTTCTTCACCGTGTCTCTCTTGTTTCCAGAACTCATCTAGCCGGCTGGCACCGGCAAGTGGCGCCCGAACAGGGACCTGAGGACACGGATCCTGCCCAATGAAGAGGGGATCCCCGGGAAACATTTAAGGTAAGTTGGGGGCAGGGAGAAGTTTCATCGAGAGTAAGAAATTATGGGGCACGGGTCTAGTAAACAGCTGTTTACTCAAGTTTTGAAAAATATGCTGGGTGCCCACGGTATTAAGGTCGGGACCAGACAACTAGAGAAATTTTTATTATTTATTGAAGAAGTTTGCCCTTGGTTCCCTGAAGAAGGAACCGTTAATGTAGAAACCTGGGGGAGAGTAGGGAAAAGAATAATGGATTATTATACTGCCCACGGACCAGAGAAAGTTCCCATTGATGCGTATAATTTATGGTCCTTAATTAAAGATTGTTTAGATCATCAGCCAGAAGAAAAGAAATTGTGGGTCCGGCCCTGGAGAAAAAAGGGCTCCATTTCTGATTATGTCCGGCTTTGTTCGGATATTAGACCCTCTTACGTCCAGGGCGTTGCCCTGGCGGCCGCCTTGCAGGGCAAGTCACTTAAAGAAATGTTAGCTCAACTATCCAATAGGTGGCTCCCTGTGTCCGGGAAAAACAGGGTGCCCGGACCTCCCGGGAGCTGTTATCGCTGTGGACAAATGGGACATCTATTAGCTCAGTGCCCCCAGGGTAAAAAACCTCCTGGAATGTGTCCTAAATGTAAGAAAGGCAAACATTGGGCTTCAAAGTGTCAGTCTAGGATGAACATCAATGGTAAATCCATACCTTCGAATCAGGGAAACTGGAGAAGGGGCCAGCCCCAGGCCCCGAAACAATGTTATGGGGCAATCCAAATCCCCAAAGACGGACAGTCGGGGAACTGTTCCGAGCCACCCCGGGAAGCGCCGGCCTGGACCTCAGCTCCTCCATCTACACAGTACTGACCCCAGAAATAGGAATGCAAGCCCTGGCCACCGGGGTATATGGCCCTTTGCCAAATGAGACAGTGGGATTACTGTTAGGGAGAAGTAGTACTACTATGAAGGGACTTTTAGTGGCCCCCGGAGTTATTGATACAGACTTTACAGGTAAAATAAAGGTTATGGCTCACTCCCCTCAAGGAATTACTATTATAGAACCAGGCCATCGGATCGCTCAAATAATTCTTCTACCTCTCTGTAAAGCAGGTCAACAGCTACGTAAAGGAACCCGGGGGATTCAAGGATTTAGCTCTTCTGATGCTTTCTGGGTTCAGAAAGTTAAGAAAGAAAGGCCACAGATAGAATTAATAATTCAAGGGAAAAGATTTTTAGGCCTCTTAGATACTGGGGCAGATGTTTCAGTTATTGCCCTTCAACATTGGCCAAAGACTTGGCCAAAACAGACAGCAGCTACAACGCTGCAAGGGATTGGACAATCTGCAGGACCTGAACAAAGTTCTACATTACTCCAGTGGAGAGATCATGAGGGCCATCAAGGTGTGTTTCAACCTTACATATTACAACATTTGCCACTCAATCTATGGGGAAGAGACATCACGTCTCAAATGGGAGTACAATTGTATTGTCCCCAAGAAATTGTCTTAGAAAAACAAAAAGAACATTTTTAGGTAGGGCCTTTAATTCTCCTATAACCCATACTGACCCCATTTCCTGGAAAACGGATACACCCGTATGGGTCGATCAATGGCCCCTGAATACTGAAAAACTTGAGGCCGCCAAAAAGCTGGTGCAGGAACAGCTAGAACTTGGCCATATTACTCCCTCTAACTCCTCTTGGAATTCTTCTATATTTGTCATTAAGAAAAAATCAGGGAAATGGAGACTCTTACAAGATTTACGAAAGGTTAATGAGACCATGAATCTCATGGGGGCTCTTCAACCTGGCTTGCCATCTCCAATGGCGATACCTGACAATACCTATAAAATCATAGTAGATTTAAAGGATTGTTATTATACCATTAAATTAGCTCCCCAAGACTGTCAGCGATTTGCATTCAGTGTACCATCTACTAATTTTCGAGAGCCTATGCAAAGATATCACTGGTTAGTCCTGCCTCAAGGGATGGCTAATAGTCCTCCCTTATGTCAGAAGTATGTAGCTCAAGCCCTGGCTACTACACGACAAAGGTATCCTACTGTATACTTAATCCATTATATGGATGATATCCTCTTGGCCCATAGAGAGGAAGAAGTCATACTACTTGCTTATGCATTCATGTCTCAGGCATTAAAAGCTCGTGGGTTACTAATTGCCCAAGAAAAGATACAATGTCACCCCCCTCTTGCATATTTAGGATTTCAATTATTCTCTAATCACTTTACAACACAAAAGATAGAGTTGCGTAAAAATAACTTGAAAACCCTTAATGATTTTCAAAGGCTCTTAGGAGATATTAATTGGATCCGCCCTTATTTAAAACTAACCACTGGCGATCTAAAACCCTTGTTTGACATTTTAAAAGGAGACGCTGATCTTACATCTCCTCGAGATTTGACTACAGCAGGACTGTCAGCCTTGCGAAAGGTAGAACAAGCTATTAGCGAGCAACAAGGGAAATTCTGTGACTACACTCAACCTTGGGGTCTTTATATTCTTCCCACGCAGCATACTCCTACCGCTGTTCTTTTTCAGAATAGTCCTTTAATGTGGTTGCATCTTCCCTCGGTTCCTACCAAAGTTTTAACCCCTTATTATGAGATGGTAGCCCAGTTAATTGCCAGTGGCAATTAACTCTAACCAGTTATTAGGAAAAGAACCAGCTTTTATTTGTATTCCTTATTCTCGACAACAACAAGATTGGCTTTATCAGTTTAGTGATTCTTGGGCCATTGCACTAGCCCATTATGCGGGATCTTTGATTAATCACTATCCGCAACATAAACTCCTGCATTTCGCTACTATGCACCCATTTATTTTTCCCACGAAAGTGAATAGGACCCCTATCCCACACGCTGTACTAGTATTTACTGATGGAAGCTCTAATGGCCGTGCTGCCATTCAAATTAATGGCCAGACACAAGCCTGGAATACTGGATATCAGTCAGCCCAAGAAGTAGAGTTATGTGCTGTACAACGTGTTCTAACAGAATTAACAGAGGTATCTATTAATCTGTACTCTGACAGTCAGTATGTAGTTAAGGCTATGCAAGTTATAGAGACAGTACCTTTTATTGGCACCACTAATTCTATAGTACAACAATTATTTCTAGATATCCAGAAATTACTTCAACAGCGCACTTATAGCTGTTATTTTGGTCATTTACGCACTCATACACATCTTCCTGGTCCTCTAAGTCTAGGCAATGTCAGGTAGATAAAGCCACTCAATTATGGCTTACGCAGGAAGAACTTGTTAGCCAGTCTCATGCCCTACATCATCAAAATAGTAACAGTCTTCGGCGCCAGTTTCATATCTCTCGTGAGGCGGCATGTCAAATTGTAAAATCTTGCTCCACATGTCCACCGCTGTTGCCGGTACCTCATTATGGTGTTAACCCTAGGGGGTTGCGCCCAAATCATATTTGGCAAATGGATGTGACTCATGTATCCTCTTTTGGCAAACTAAAATATGTACATGTTACCATAGATACCTTTTCTGGATTTCTCTTTGCCTCCCCTTTAACAGGAAAAAGTTCAAAATATGTTATTACCCATTGTCTTCGTTGCTTTGCGACTATGGGCATTCCCAAAGAAATAAAGACAGATAATGGCCCTGGATACACCGGTAAGAATTTTCAGGAGTTTTGTGCTCGTCTCCACATCTCTCATAAAACTGGCATTCCCTATAACCCACAAGGACAAGGCATTATTGAGCGAGCTCACCTTACTATAAAGCATCAATTAGAAAAAACAAAAAAGGGGGAATTATACCCCCTGACTGTCCCTAATCAAATTAATCATGCTCTCTTTGTGCTAAATTTTTTAACATTAGATATGCAAGGTCAATCTGCTGCACAAAGATTTTGGAACCCAAAAGGGGGGCCACAACAGGCCATGGTACATTGGAAAGATCCGTTAACTAATATGTGGCATGGTCCAGATCCTGTCCTAATTTGGGGACGAGGGTATGCATGTGTGTTTCCACAGGATGCCGAAGCACCGCGGTGGCTCCCGGAGAGGCTGGTACGCTGCACAACAGTCAACCCTGACACGACGGATGCGGCATCTCTCTCTGGAAAATGACGCGGCTCCTGGCACTTATGCTGTCCTCCGTGATATAGCAACGAAAATGGTACAAGAAGCAGGGGTAGATCTAACTCCTCAGACATTGTTCCTTGCTCTCCTTTCCTTGCTCAGCATTGCCCCTCAAACAGGTCCATTGTCATCGACTTATTGGGCCTACGTACCAGATCCGCCGGTAATCCATGCGGCCACTTGGAAGGACACAGCTGTGCCAATTTATACTAACTGGACTTGGGGTCTGGGAGGGTATACTGATGAACATATCTCCCCTGAAGAACCCTACTCATATTCCTTTGCTGGAATTACGGCAGGAGTGCCCCTCTGTTTAGGTTTAAAGAACTCTTCAGGCTACGGTTGCTTGGGTATGAAAGATACAAAATATGAAGGATGGGTGAAAGTTAATAATATCCTCACTATGTGGAATGTGTTTGGCTTAGGAACTAAAGGACAAGAGAAACATAATCGTAGCGTCCCTTACACCCCACCCTCGCACATTCCAGTGTGTAGGGGGTTTGAGGCCTATTCAGAAAAACATCCCATATGGGGGGCTTGCAGAAGGCCAAGTGCTACAACACACACTGAACAGAATCTGACCTGGTACGACTGGAGTCCACAGTGAGGTTATGACCATCATCTTGCCGGGGGATTATGGGGTATGAAGGACGGACCCGTCCAAACTCAGCTCTGGCGTCTTGCTCTAGCTTTAAAACCAGAGGTAATTGTGACTATGCCCAAAGGAAGCGGGTATAGCAATGTGACAGCAAAAGTGCGAGCTTGTGTGCCTTTACCCTGGGGCTTAATGATAGGAAAGGTTAACATATCTCAGGCAGCCTTAGGATGGAAGGTTGTATGTAACAATTGCTCAGTGTCTAACTGCATTACCGGACTCTCTCCTCAACAACAAGTTCTTATAGTTAAACAACCAGCCTTTGTTATGATTCCTGTAAATGTGACTGGACCATGGTATGAAGATAATGGAATGTATATATGGGAAATGTTGCGAACGGCTATAACTTATCGTAGGAAAAGGATGATCAGCTTAATTATTGCAGGAATTGTTGCTTTAGTGGGTATCATAGGAGCTGCTGTAGCGGCCGGGGTAGCTTTAGAAAAGGAAGTTCAGACCGCTCACCAGGTGAATATGCTCACGAAAAATGTGAGTATAACACTAGGTACCCAGGAAACCATCGATAATAAAATAGAGGCCCGGCTCAATGCCTTATATGATACCTTACTTATGTTGGGAGACGATATCCAGAGCCTCCGGATGCACACCGCCTTAAGATGTCATGGGAAATATCAGTGGATATGTGTAACAAAGAAACTATATAATGAAACTGAGCACCCCTGGGAAAAAGTAAAAAGGCATTTGAGCGGTATCTGGAATAGTAATAATGATAGTTTAGACCTATGGTGTCTGCATCAAGAGATACTAAATATTCATGAGGCACCCCAGTTAAGTGAAGATTTAGGATTAGATGTAGAGGACATGATTAAGAAGATTGTATCTTCTGTTAGTGCTACTAACCCCTTAATTCATGGAGTGATTACACTAAGTGTGTTGGTCATTTGTTGTATTTTGATGATGCTGTGCCTGCCTTATCTTATGAAAGTATTCATGAGATCATTGCGTGTCCTCCAAGCCGAAGTACATAAAGAAAAGTTAGAATTACGGGCTAAAAAAGAAAGGGGGAACTGTGGGGAGCCGTCCCGTTGAATCTGGTTAGATTCTAGGACTGGCGAGGGAGCTGCCATAGCACTAACGGTAGCCAAGGAGCTGCCATTGCACCCATGGTGTCTGTTTACAGACAATAGCTCCCTGAGCTCACTGTTCCCAAATATTCAGCTAGCCCTGAAGTAAGATCTCTGTGCATTGGGCTACTGGAGGACCGCCAGGACCTCATTCCCTGGTAACAGTATCGTATCAATACAAGTGTGACCTTTACACAGTGTCATCATACATTGTATAATAAGATTAATACTGTTTGCAAGAGAATAACTATGACAACTCAATCATAAACATAAGCCTGTATATAAGCTGTCTGAAATAAAGTTCCACATCGGCTCTTCGGACCGATCCTCTCGATCCCATGCTTTTGTCTCTTGTCTATTTTTCTTCACCGTGTCTCTCTTGTTTCCAGAACTCATCTAGCCGGCTGGCACCGGCACATTATTTTATATGCAAGTAAGGATACAAAAAAAAATTCTTATTTCTTACCATAGGCATCCAACATGATTTCAGATGTGACATATCAATTATAAAATCAGATATTTACAATCTAAAGAAACGCTTGAAACTTTTTTGGTCAGATTATCGGGGTCAGGAGAGGTTGGTGCTCCATGTTCCTGTTATAATTGCCCTCATAGAAAGAATCTACATTTACAAGACTCTTCACAAAATTCTGATTATTTATTTCACACTGAGCACGACATTGTGGTTGCATTGAGATGGCACTGGCACTGCTAGTACTAAGGCTAAAGAGTGAACCCTAAGCTGTATCATAAGAAATCCAATGATCTCATCCACACTGCTCCTGTTTGAAGTAAATATTTTCATTTTTAGTTACTTACAGGACATATTCATTTATTTATGATACCATACACTTGTCTTAATTTCCTCTAATTACCTTTAATGTCAGAGGTTGTAATATATTTAGAAGTGGAATTATTTACCTTTGCCTTTCTTTTTTAGCTGTTTAAGGTCCACACCCATGAAAAAGCATGTTTAAGATTATATTTGTTGAAATATCTGCTTTTCACTTACCTTAAAATATAACTAAGTCCAACTTAAGTATGATTTGAATAAGTAGTTATGACAAAGCAAAATTTTTACTAAGACTGATGTAAGGCATCATAGATAACTGAGGATATCCAGTGAATTTACTTTAAGTTGAATTTGTAGTCCATATTTTTTAAAGATCTGAAATAGTCAATTTCATAAATAAAACTTGTTAAAAAATGACATCCCTAAAAAATAAAATTATTCATTTATATAAAATACTTTTTAAAAAGTATGCAATAAGTATTAACTATATAGTGACAGAGGAGATTTGACTTTGGTTGGTGAACAACAGTGTAATTGACAGATGGTGTATTATCAAATTGCATGCTTGAAACCTATATAATTCTATTAACCAATGTCCCTCTGATAAACTTAATACAAATTCTGCAATAATACAATTAATAATGTATAAAAGTAATGTATTCATTAAACAATGGATATAACAAATAAGTGCAGATAAAATATGCTAAATTCATTGTTTTTTGACACATTTCATGTATTAGAATAACTATCTAAATTACATTATCAAAACACCTACCTGCAAATTATTTATTTAAAAACAGGTAATCCCATCATTTATATAATGCATATATGAGTAGTTTATCTTAAACACAGAACTAACAATTTTGTGTCCTTTTTTTCTAGAAATTTATGTCATTCAAAAGCACTATGACATGTATATACAATTTTTTAAATTTTTTATTTAAATATTTAATCTTGATAAAGAAAAGCGGTTTTTTTAGATAACACGAATATATATTTTAGAAAGGTAAACTATCAAAATAATCCATGTAAGTAATAATAGTAATAAGTCTAAAAGTTAAAATAGCAGCAATTATCAATAAATGTGTACTTGCAATGCCCCAAACACTGTTAGATTCTTACAGACACTTTCTTTAATATTAATAACCACTCTTTAAGGTGTGAGTTATAATAATGTCTAATATAAATGTGAAAATTTAGACTGAAAAGTAAGTAACATCAAAAATCACAGGGTTCATACAATACCAATCTATAATTTGAATTTGAACCTTGTTTTATCTTCAGAGAAGAAAATGAAAGAAGGTGGATGAAGAGCTAGATGAATCAACAGATAGTTGGAGAAGCTTTCATTTACTGAGTGCTAAATATGTGAGATCTCATTCCATCATTAATATAACTTTGTAAAATGTTTTATTTTCATTCTACAAATGAGAAAATTAAGGCTAAAAATTATAAAATACATGTGTCATTACACACTAGGTGACATTGCTATAACTGGAAGGTCTAGAATTTGAACCAATATGACTATCTAAGATTCCTCATTTAAACACACTCACCCTTTCCACTATCACATACCATTTTCTTTTTAAGTAACAATTTCAAACAAAATCAGTATAAAATGAATCTAACCAGAAAATGAAATTTAAAATATTTAGGAACACTGAAGATTAAGATCTAAAAAAAACACTCCTGAAATAACAAATATTGAAAGACCACATATTACTCCAGTATCAGTCTATAAAAATGTATAAGGATAAGATATATATTTGCTAATAGGAGATGATTTCCTATGATATTTTCAGCTACAACCCCCTCATTTATCACTCATGACATTTCAATGTGCAATGCTGCTTTTTTCCAACTATGGTGACCCAACACAAGCTCAAATCATTTTACTTAAAGCCTATGTTTATTCTCAGGAGGTGAACGATATTAGCCTATGAATCAAATATTACTGTTGTCTTTTCCATACAAATTTATTAAAGGAATGCAAAGCTATCTTTCATTTCAAAGTGTTACTATAAAATAAAAATTTTCACTTGCTCCTAGTTTATTTCTTTATATCATCCCCAAAAGAAGAAAACACTAAACATGATGTTTGCCTCAGTTCATTCATTTTTAAGGAGAAACATAAAACCTGAAATACCTTTTAAATATTCTAACCATTTCTGGATTTACCAATTATCACTAAGGTAAATTCCAGACATAGTCCCTGTGTTCCAGCCTTAGCACACATATGTGAGGCCAGTCCTGAAACATGCATCCTCTTACCTACTGAATAATTAAGAACTGATTTCTGAATTTGTAGCCTACTTTCTATTACTCCTCTCATGCATTGTCTAAAGTCTCCCGCTCTTTCAGAAATCTGGCTTTCTTAATCCAAAGCAAGAGAATGTCCATTTGAATCTCAAATCCACCAAGTACCCTTTGATCAAATCCCACTGTTCTTGTGTTCCTAAAATAATAATAATAGCAAATGCTCTTGAGAATTTTGGATGTGTCAGAGACTTATATTTTTACATATTGTTCAACCCCAATTTGTCTATAATTTTTTAATTTGTCTTCAAAAAAATCCAGATGAAGAAAATGAGGCTCAGAGAGTAACTAGTTTACCAAATTTATATAATTAGAATGTAGAGAATATGGGATTTGTAACCAGACCATTCATCTTCAGAACCTGTTTGATCAATCACTAGCCTCTATCACCTCCAAGGAGCCTTGTATCTGTATAATATCTAATGACATATTGGCATTAATGACTAAGATCTAGTAAAAGGCTGGAAAAATTTAGTCAATGCTGAGAGAGAAATTGTTCTAAGCCAACCCCAATTAAATCTGAGTCAGAAGAAAAGTTATAAAACATTATATTTACCAGTTTAACAAATGGGAGAGCTGAGTCTAAGAGAATAAATTATTTGCCTTATTAAATCACACAATAAATCTTAAAAATCAAGCTTGTTGTTTTTTTTTTACACTAGGGCCCTGTCCTCTATCTTATGTTAAAACAATGATCTCTATTCTTAAAAGCAGAATATACTAAAGGATAAAAGGCTATGCCTTAATCTTTTTATCCTTAAACTTTAACTTATTGTGGATTTATCCTGTTGTTGACTGACTAAAGTCTGAACTAAATTAAAGATATTGTTTGTATTATTTGTGCATTCTTCTAAGTAGTAGTATCTTCTGACCTTGTTTCTTTAGTGACTGAGGTAAACATTATTCTAATTGGTATTCACTTCAGTAATTGTGTACTCTCACAAGTGACCAATATGTGTAACAACATTATCACTTATTAAAGTCATTTATTTGTTATATATTGATCCCTAGTACCCTGTGTTTCCAAGATCTCATGCCATTTAAACAGAAATAATAAATAATTTCATAAATTCACAAGAATCTAACCTAAAGTGGGAAAATATTTATAAATAGTTTATTTAGATTATACTTACCAAGAATTAGATGAAGTTTAATACTCCTGCATATACACAAAATTCATAAAATTAAATTTCTCTTCCAGACTTTATGACATATGCTACCATATTTTCTGAACAGGCAATATCTTCTAATGAAATTATGTCTATATATTAATCTCCTGAAAAATATTAGCTATAATTCCTTCCTTATTCATGTTATTTCTGTTTTCTACATTTTTAGATATATTTTGTTGAATCTGAAATACATTGCCATGAAGAAATATGCTTATTTTTATTAACAACAACAAATTGTATCACCATCACTTATGTAGGTTTTCTTCCCTCACCTTAGAAAGTTGTAATCTGCCAAAGTTTTAATAGATCAAGATTTTAATAGAATCCCTTCAACAACTATTTCATAGCTACTTTTTAAATATACACTTATTGCGATGAGTTAGAGAATAAGAGGTCTAGATCATGGTTTCTATAAGCAACATGTATTTCTGAGCAGATGGCTTGAAGGCAAAGATGATTTTTTAAGAGAAAGAGTATATTTTAATTATTTGTATATTTATTGATTTTATCTTTGAAATAAAATATATGGAAAGTAAAATAGGTATTTTAAAGCATAATTAATTTCTACCAGCATATAGCACCTATACTCTCTTCTATACTAACTAGAAACAAATTAAATACTAAATTCTATCAGCTATTATAAAGGTAATACAAGTTTAAAGATGTGTGAGAGAAAATACAAACTGAAATAATTAGAGAAAAACGTATGGAGATCATAAGTATTAAAGAGTAAGAAAATGTAGATTAACTGAACAATAAGAAACAAAACAGGCTTTTTACACAAGTAGAGAAATACTGAAATAAACTCTCCATGCTCAGGCCAGGGTACATGCTATGAAGAAAATGTTAGAATCTAGTGAAAAGTCCAAAGTTTCAAACACAGGCACAAGGGTTACTTATGTTACTGATTCAGAAAAACACGTAAGAACGGCAGTGCTTTAATTTTATGTCTTAATTTGGAATACAGATAAAATTGAAAGCGAAAGGTGAGAAACAGGAGGTAAGAGGGTTGTAAAGGATGCTAGCATTAGGGCTTGAGCTTGGTATGATCCAGACACTGGTTAAGGCTTATGCACTAAGACCAACAAAGAAATATTTTTAAAAGTTGTTTTCAGAGATATATTTAAAGTCATCATTATACATTGAAGAACCCCTCATGTGTACAAAGTTGATCTTTGATACATAAGAAATCATAAATAAAACAATCTTCCCAATTTTCCTTATTTTACAATATTTTATATGTTCAAACTGTACACTTACTGAAAATATTACTGAAGTAATCATGCAACAGAAATATTAACAACTGTGCTAAAAATTAACTGTAATAAATGTGTATATTTGTTAGAACAAACATATATTGATCAGGCTGAATATTTCGAAGTTCTGCATCAAAGGTTTAGGCAACTAAGTTGTAATAGCAAATGTGGACAAAGAGATGACATAATTAGATCATAATTAATTTAATAATTTTAGTTATATAATTTCTTAAATGAGATCTGAAGGGAGAGTGTTCAACATAAAATAGTGATGTGAAGGATGCTGAATTAGCTTAATAATACAAATAAGATATTTGGAATGGACCATGTGCTATGTGGATTAGTGATGGATCATATATAGCAGAATAAAAAATTCTAGACTTCAGGAGGAAAATGTAAAGTATAAAGAAACATTTTTACAGTATATAATGTTAGACAATGGGTAAAATTATAGTCAAATATTTAAAATGGATTTAAATATCACATCATGTTAAAGATATATAAAGTCCTAGATCAGTGAATTTGTGATATCTTAGTCACTAAGAGCTATTAAAAAATATTCGAAAGTCTTTGGAGTACTGACATTCTTACAGTTATAAGAATGAAATAAGGCACAATCAAAAATAGGGTTTGAATAAATGGAGCAAATGTTCCACTCAGAAAAAAACAGCTCTAATAACATTCTAGATTAGTCTTGATGTGGACCCCTTGTGTTAATTGGGCATGTAACTTGTGCAGTCACAGGGCCGTGTGCCTAGTAAAGTCCTTAATTTAGTTTAAATTTTGCTCTCGCTGTCTTAATATTCTTAATATTTTTCAACAAAGGGTTCACTATTTGCGCATAGCTGGTCCTGTGCATTAAGATTATTACAATAAAAAAAAAGCAAATCAAGTAAATCCTATTGGTGAATAAAGCAACATACATTCTAATGTTACTTGGGTAGAGAGTTTGAATTTGGGACAATTTGAGAAGAAAAGTAAGAGATTATAAGGAAGTGATTAGATGGTAAATCAACAGACAATAGAGAGTCTGTGTGTTGTTAGATATGATTTCTGCCTGTTATTTTTTATTGCCACAATGTGGACTAGAAAAATAAGCCAAGAGTTGAGAAATCTGTATTTTCACCCTCATCCTGTCTATTACCATCACTTAACGATGAGTAGTACAGGAAGCAAAGTAGTAAAGTTAACAAGCAAAGGAGAACACTAACCTAGAACTTTGAAAGTTAGAAGGGACTTAGCTAAGGTACTAGTGCTATTAATTCATTATCTGCCATCATGAAAAAAAGTGATGTATATTTTATTCTGTAATTTAATTTAAAGCATAAGTAAGACTCCTACCTCAACCCCTCAACCCCTCAGAGTGATATTCCAGCCCAGTGTTGTTTCTCAAACTCAAAAGAACTCAATTATTTATATTCATTTTAGCAATGGACCACAAAAGGTTAATCTATTTAACAATCCTTTTTGAGTATGAAGGGGGGAAAACACTATTTAGTTACTTAACTCCAGATAAAATTAAATTAATAATACACCCCATCTCAATCCAGCCTGAAGTAAAAAATGAGTTATCTTTATTGACAACTCTCTGTAAACATCTTTTACAAAAATTTTGTAATTCTCAAAATTTTCCCGTATTGTTCCAGATTCAGTGCCCCAAAAATATATGTATAAACTTAAAAGACATGGTAACCCAGATCAAAGTCTTTCCTCCTCAAGGTCTAACCCTTATAGTTCTATTAACCTTTAAGTGGAGTTTTCAGGAACTTAACTGAGTGAGGCAATGAGTATTAGAAACATACTTGATAGCCTTGTTTATTTTGTATGGATTTCAACAATTATTTTTAGAAAAATTAAAGTTATTTTAGAAATTCTATAATGACAGTTTTGTTATACCTTGAGAATTCAATTGACAATATTTTTATATCTTGAGAAATCAATTATTTATTTCAAGATGAAAAAAAAAGACATACCATCTAAAAGACAATTACCTAACTATGATCAGTAACACCATGGCAGTAATATTACCAAAGCAAGTGCTCACATATAAATTCCTCACCAATGTCAGAATGTATGTTAAGCATCCTTAGCACATATTCTACAGCTTATCACTTCATCCAATTCTCCATTTGTAGACTCTGTGATATCTTTGTGAATTTAGTGGGTTACTTTCAAATTTCATTTAGTATTGACATTACTCATAATGTTAACATAATTCAAGCAAAACTGAAATGTGAGCACAGAGTGGGAGAAACAAATCTTTTGCAGAAGTACCCAGACTTATTTTTACTTTGACATATGAAAATCTACAACCCCCAGGAATTTATTAATTGTATGACTTTTTTCGCTGTAGATTATAAAATAATTTAACTTCATATGGAAATTATCAACATACTAGTTATTATAAGCTATATTTGAGAAGCATGACCACTTTATTAAATTAATCAATTTCTAGAAATAGCCTTAAAATATAGGAGTTCCTTGAGTATTATATAATACAATATTTCATGGAAAAAATAAAGGAAAGTAAAAGAACTTTATTAAAGTTAAACATATTAAGATGTGATGAAATATCAGTTTGGTTTATAATACAGAACCAAGAGAAATAGCCTTATGCATTCAATTTATAAAATTTTCCAACATGAGAATTCAAAATTACTAAAATCAGAAATTAGAATTTGGACATTAATGATCATTTCACTTCTAGTCAACAAAGCACTGGAAGTTCTAGATAGAGATATTAGGCAAGAAAAAAAAAATAAAAGGCATTCAAATTAGAAAGAAAGAAGAAAAAAAATATCTTTTACAGATTATGTGATTTTATACTTAGAAAATCCTAAAAACTCATAAAAAAAGAGCTAGAACTAATAAACTGATTTAGCAAAGTATCAACACAACAAGTCAATACCCCCAAATCAGTTACATTTTTATACACTAACATTCTAAAAAGGAAATTACAAAAACAATTCTATATTGAATAGCATCAAGAAGAAGAAAACACTTAAAAATTAACCAAGGAAGTGAAATACTCATACAATAAAAACTACAAAACATTGCTAAATATATTAAAGACATAAGAAAAAGCCGGCTGACTGACACTCTCCGATTTCGAAATTTACTACAAATCTCCAGTAATCAAAACAGTGTGGTACTGACATGAACATATATAGACCAATAGAATAAAATTAAGAACCTAGAAATAAACTCTCAAATAGTCAAATGATTTTTCCTAAAGAGGTCAAGACCTCTTAACAGGGAAAGAATAGTTTTTTCAACAAATGAGCCTGGGAAAACTGAATATCCACATACAAGAGAATTAAGGTGAATCCTTACCTAACAGCACATATCAAAATAAACTCATAATGGATCAAAGGCCTAAAATAAGACCCAAAATTATAAAACTCTTAGAAGAAAACCTGGAGCAAAATATTTATGACATTGGATTTGACAAATTTTTTCTTAGATATAGCATCAAACAGCATGGGCAACAGAAGAAACACTAACAAATCAAACTTCATAAAAATTTAAATAAATAAATAAATAAATAAATAAATAAATAAATAAATAAATAAATAATTTCTTCATATTGAAGATATTTATATCTCTGACTCAGTATATCTCCTACATTTCTAGATATATACTCAGAAGGTATGTATATCAAAAGATACCTACAATGAAACCATGCAATATTTTAAACAAATGTGTGTATCAAAAGGCACTATCAATAGAGTAAAAGACAACCCACAGAATAAAAAGAAAATATTTGCAAATCATATATCTGTCAAAGGCTTTATATCCATAATAAGCAAAGAACTCCTAAAACTCAACAAACAACCTGATTCAAAATGTACAAAAGACTCAAATAAACATTTCTCCAAAGACAATATACAACTGGCCAAAAAAAAATGCTCAACATCACTAATCCTTAAGGAAATGCAATCAAAACTATAATGAGATACCACCTCACAACCACTATCAAAATTAAATAAATAAATAAGTAATAAACACAACAGAAAATAATTGTGTTGGCAAGGATGTGGAGGAATTGGAACCCTTGTACAATATTGGTGGGTGTGTAAAATGGTACAGACACTGTGAAAACAATATGGTAATGCATCAAAAAATAAAAATAAAATTATCACATGGTACAGCAATTACACTTCTGAGTATATACCCCAAAACACTGAAAGCAGAATCTTAAAGAGATATTTGCACCCCATGTTCATAACAGCATCATTCACAATAGCTAAAACATGGAAGCAGTTCAAATGTTTACTGATAGAAAAAAGCCAATACAGAAAAAAAAATATTGTATGATTTCACATATATGAGGTACTTAAAGTATTCAAAATTATAGAGACAGAAAGTAGAATGGTGAGGAGAGGGGTCTGTGGAGATATTGTATAATGTGTATAGAATTTTCATTTTGCAAGATAAAGAGTTCTGGAGGTGGATGGTGGTGATGGTTGCACAACAAAATGGATGTACCACTAAAGTAAACACTTGAAAAAATGGCAAATTTTATGTTAACTGTATTTTAGCACAATAAAACTTTTCCTTAAATAAACCTGGCATACAGAGTGCTTTGCAATTACCACTGGTTGCATATACTAGGCCCTTTGCCTCAGAAAAGAAGCAGATAAAAATCTAATGCATAAGAAAGTTCATCAAGGGAGCAGGTCTCACATAATTTACTATCAAGACATAATATATCAGAAAATGTTTCCATGATTCATTACATAAAAATAAGTTTTAGATCAGTATATAGGATATTATCTCTTTATGTGAATCAAAATAAAATGACATATTTATTTATGTATCTTATGTGATTGAAAAAAGATCTCCAAAGAAATACACAGACATTAAAAAGAATTTTAGATTATTGGCCATGTCAATGCTTACTTAAATATATCAGTATTATCTTGATGCTTCAAGTTTGTATCACATTTGTAAAATATACCACATACTATATATAATATACTGTTAATTAAGCTGAAATTACTATAGAAAACCAAATTCTAATTTCTTAGAAGAGCAGTATCTTAGAATGCTCACACATAGACTCTGCAGTCAGATTTCTGGTTTCGAGTCCCAAGTCTTCACTTACTAGCAATGCAAATTAGTCATTTAACTTCTCTGCCTCATAAATTTCTTCTGAGAGTTAAATGTGTAACTTCATGTGCAATACAGATGCATGCATGCACTTAACAGTAGAAAGCACAAAATGAGATGAATTATGTTAAACCCTGGGTAGATGACTAAAGTATTAAACAAAATTGCATATGCTACAAATTTATTTTAAAATACTTGTTTTTCTCATAGCACTGAATATTCAAATGCCCTCAGCTCTTTCTATATAACTAAATATTGGTATATCTTCAGATTCTAATGTGCTGTAGTCATTTTTCCAATTATGCTTCTGAAACTCAAAGAAGAAATCCACTCTGGGTTTCTTTCTATTAATAAACAAAAATTACTATGATGGGCATTTTGCTTTTATCATACTAACAATTACAAAAACTGGAGTGAAAGAAATATTAATTCAATAGTTGGTTTTATAACTTCTTTCAAGCACTAAATTTTTGAATAGTGCATATGTGGCTGCTTAGCAATGCACTCTGTTCTGATTTGACCATTACATATTGGAAAATACATCGCATCTATTCAATGTCATAAAATTTTTGTAGTAGACTTTAACAAAATGTGAGAATGTTCTAACTTTAACTTACGGTGGCGTGTTGATCAAGTTTGTTATATCAATAATCAAAGGATCATATTGAGTTATTGTATCTAATCAAAGTAGCCATGCCAAAAATAAGACAAATAGAATTAATTATAGGTTAAGTGTTAATAAGTAATTAAATATGTGTGGTTTCTGGACTTTTGGGCAAGTAAGCTTGAATGTTTTTCACATTATGTCATTGCAAGTCTCTTGGTGTACATAACTACAATAAAGAGGTTCTGGTCAAGATAGCAGAATGAGTAAGTGCTGTGTTTGCCTCGTCCAGTGACCACCTCAAAATTACCTAAACTACCGAACAATCATCACTGAGAATCATTTGAAGTCTAGCTGAACAGAAGTTTTATAACTAAGGATATACCAAAAAAATCCACCTCAAGACTGGTAGGAGGGGCAGAGATGTGGAACAGGCTATTCCCACACTTACATGTAGTGGTCAACCCTGAGGGGTAAAGGGTCCCAGCTACATGCCAGGCCCCCCACCCATGGTTCTAGTGCTGGGAAGAGAAGTCTTCATTAACTTCTGGCATTGAAAACCAGCGGAGACAGTGGCTGAGTGAGACAAAAAGCATCTAAAGTCCCAGGCATTCCTCTTAAAGGGTCCATGTGTGGACTTATTCTCTGACATACTCACTTGCTTTGAGCTGCATTGCTGGGAAAAACAGCTTGAAAAGTGCCAGAAACATAGAGAGAGAAACTGAATTGTCTGGCTTTAGGGCAAAGGCCTGAGGAACAGTTTTCTACCAAACGGAAGAACTGGCAGAGAGCACTGTCTCTTCATTGAGTCCTTCCCTCACCTAGGATGCAGATTCTTTTAGGCACTATATCTGAGTCTCCATCAAACTGGCTAACACTGGTCTCCCCACTCTGGTGATTCCCTGAGATTCTGCCCCACCCAACTTGCAGGCCTATCCAAGCCAATTCCATCAGATTTTCCATACAAAAAGCTGCAGACTTTAACAAATCCCAAACAAGCAACACCTGTCCTTGGCATATCCCATACCACTTTCTAAGCAACCACAAGCCCAGCACTAATGGCAGTCCACCTGTGCTTAACTTCTCCAGGCACCTCCAAGCCCTGTATGAGTGGCAACCTTTTCCATATGACCTTGTAGCTCATATTAAGTGGCTCTGGACAGGACACATGTAGAGGTTGACACTGACCTGCAACAGGGCCCCTTTAAAAAAGCCACAGAACACAGTAACCAGCTTCAGATAACAAACAAGCAAAAAAAGCTAGGGTAACAATACTTAAGGCAGACAAAATAGACTTTAAAACAAAGGCTATAACAAGAGGTGAAGATATTTATCCAAATAAACCATTTTTATTATAGCATTATTTAAAATAGACAAGATATGGAGGCAACCGAAGTGTCCATCAATGGATGAATGGATAAAAAAGAGGTGGTACATGTATACAATGGAATATTACTCAGCCATAAAAGAGAATAAAATCTTGTCACCTTCAACAACATGGATGGACCTAGAGGGTATTATACTGAGCAGAGTAAGCCAGACAGAGAAAGACAAATGCCATATTATTTCACCTATATAAAGATTCTGGAGAACAGGAGAAATTAATTTAAAAAAAAACAAAACAGAAACAACACATAGATACAGATACCATTTTCATGGTTGACAAATGGGAGTGTCAGGGATGGGTGTAGGGGGAAGGGAATGAGGTTGTAGAGTATAGAATGGGGAATAAAATCAGAAGTATTATAATAACTATGTATGTTGTCAGAAGAGTACTGATTTTTTGGAGTGATCACTTTATAAGTAATATAAATGTCTAATCACTGTGTTGTACACCTGAAATTAATATAATATTGTATGCCAACCATAATTAAAAAATAAAATATATTTTAAAATAAAAAAATGGAAAATGAACTATTTAAAGAATAATTTAGAAGGTTTCAGATGTCTAATTCTATTATTAGAATTTAGTTGATTTTAAAAAATCTAGTTAGAAAGTATAAGGAGTACATTAGTGAGACTGGTCAGGGTTTCAGTAGAGCAAAAAAAGCAGTTAATATTAAATTGTTATACTTGGTTTATTCTGGAACTAGCAGATAAGGAATGAATTTCAAGTTTTGGGTACATTAACAATAGAGATTAGACATTGTCAACTTAGTTCTAATTCCTCTAGGACCTTTGATTTAAAGGTAGACATCATTGCTATCTTTATGCTATGATAACCAATACAAGTTTAACATAACTTTGTTTCAAAGCTAAAGAATACTTTTATCTATTTTTGGAATGCTTTTACACATTTAGTTGTGCCAGTCTATAATGTATACTTTCTTTTCAGAAAATGTGTTTTAATGCACTGCCAACTAGTTAAATTACCATCTGGTCTTAAAAGCAGCTTTCTTCTTTTTCATTTCATTTCACCTCCAATTCACTCAGTAACAAATTCTTCACAAAGCTTTGACTCAAGGTCAGAGTGAAGTAATATATTGCAATTTTTTTATAACTAGAAAGAGCTGAGTCATGTATACTCTACACTACTGTACACTTATTCTTTCTTATTAAATTAAATTGGATTCCAAAACATCTAGGACAACATTTTCCTGATTACAGATGACAAAATGATTTTGTTTGACTCAACTGCATTTCCTTTGCATTAGAAATGCACTGCATATAACCTTTCTCACATCATAGACATTAGTTGAGTATCTGACTTTAAGCTGGAAGACACTTCAATCAAATTGCAGCTTAAGTTAAACTAATTCTATCATTTCCAGAGTATCCTTTGAATACTACTTATGAAGGTCATAAGACCTGCTTTTCTCTGTTAATCTTAAATTCTGAGGACTTACATAGGTGCATTAAAATGCTCTTAAGCTGATTGGATTTTTTGTCAAGGTTGAAAGGTGACTAGCAGACAACTCCATAGGCAAGTATCAAAAGTGTGATCAAACTTTTGCATTTATATGAGAAAAAAGACAATACCAGTGATTTATCATGACACAAGTTGTAGTTGAAATTTTAAAAGTTAAGAGAGCAAATCCCTCAGACCTATTTTATAACACTGAAATAATTGAATTTTTAAAATAAAAAATAAGCATTTCATATGATAGCTTTTCACAGTATTTTTTATTATATTTATTGGGGCAACATTGGTTAATAAAATTATATGTCTCAAGTGTACAATTCAATAATGCATCAGCTGTATATATTGCATTGTGAGTTCACCACCTGAAAGTTAAATTTTATTCTGTCACCATATATGTGGCCTCTTTTACCTTTATCTATGCCCCTCTTCCTGCCGGTAACCACTGAACTGTTGTCTGTCTCCATGAATCTCAACTTGTTTGTCTCGTTTGTTTATTTGCTTTCAGTCTTATATCCCACATACAAGTGAAATCATATGGTTCTCAACATTTTCTGTGTAATCTATTTGGCTTAGCATGATAATATCAAGATCCATTGGTGGTGTTGCAAATTATAATATTTCATTTTTCTTATGGCTGAGTAATATTCCATTGGGCTTATGTGTGTGTGTATGTGTGTGTATGTGCGTGTGTTTGTATATATATAAGATGTGGTATATATATGTATACACACACACACACACACACACATCTTCTTTACCCACTCTTCTATTGAAGGGCACTATGGTTGTTTCCATGTCTTGGCTACCATGAGTGATGCTGCGATGAAGATCAAGATGCCTATATCTTTATGAACAAATGTTTTCAAATTTTGGGGATAGATATCTAGAAGAGGGATTGCTGAGTCATGTGGTAATTTTATTCTTAATTTTTCATGAAATATCCATACTGTTTTTATAGTGGCTGTACCAGCTTACATTTCCACCAGCAGTGTATGAGGGTTCTCTTTTATACTAATGTAAATATTAACATTTAATAAAAAATGTATCAGTTACATGAAATATAGTTCAAGCCTCTTACACATTAAATACATTTATTACCTAGAGTCATAATAAAAATAAAAACTGTGAATAATAAAAATAAAAATCACATTTGCTGAATATACATTATGGAATTTACACTGTCTTTTAAGACTTATATGTGCCATGCTTTAATCTTCACACAACCCTATGATGTATATACAGGATATCGTATGTAGATGTTACTCCCTTTTCACAAATGGGGAAATTGAGAATAGAATAGTTAATTTATTCCAAATCCAATTGTGTGACTCATTTGCCCCTATTTCTTCACCACTATGAAATGCTGACATTCTTTGAAATGTTGCTGAAAAGCACCTGTGCCCTTGCCATCAATGATCTTACATTCCACTGTAATAATGCCGTATTATAGAAGATATAAGCTGTTCATTAATTTCTGATATTCAAATTGAAAGGTTTGGTTAATATTTGAGCTAGTTTAATGTTATCAAAAGTACTGACCATCGTATGTCTACTACACAAAGAAATATTATATTTGAATACTTTACATGCTGAACATAGTTATAAATATTCAAATAAAATGAGAATATAAATATAGTTTCACATCAGTGAAAACCTACAAGTTTAAAATTACCTATCTCATTAGTAATATTTGCTCCTATAGTTTATAGCTGCTTATCTTTCTTAAAATAGTGAGGTAAAAATGGAGCAATTATTGGTAGGAAGTCAACATAGGAGCACCAATATAAGTACTTACATAGCACTGGAACTTTCTTTTCTTTAAATCAGAAATGTACATGTTCAGCCCAATTCAATTTAAGTTTAAGTGAATGAATATCAATTCTTTGAGGCCCCAGTTGTCATTGTAAATATGCTATATGTAATCTCTATCAGTAGTTAGGTGCAGTCCAGTTTTGTATGGCTTCGTATAGAGAACTCACCATATTTCATGTGAATATAGATCACTATTTTTTCCAAAGACTTGAGTACAGATATTTGGAATGTGCTCAAAATAGGTATTTTCAATTATCCCTGGTTTCTTTATCAAGTACTACACTAAATAACTCTTTTATGTACTAATAAAGAATTTCTAATTATGTATGTGCCTAGAATTCTATGATTTGATAAATATAACACCTTTTAAAAAACATGCTAATAAACAATGGATCAAAAGCTCAGTGAAGCTAGTTCTTGCCTGATATCACTCTGTCTTGCAATAAATAGTGCCTGACAACATAAAAGATATTTAGGTTTAGGTATAGTCACATCACAGATCATAATAGAGGTCAAAATATACAGTAAACATACAGCTAAGAAATGAGTTAAATATGAGTGTGTGTGTGTGTGTGTGTGTGTGTATGTGTGTGTGTAACTTTCATAGCCTTTACTTTTTACAATTAATGACCTCAAGCTACTCTTAGAGAATATTTAACGAATGGTTAAGTCATTACATGTAGAAGTGTTAAGATGCATATCTGTAGCTAGTTTTCATTTGTTTAGGCAGAAAACCAAACTTTTTCTAACTCATAAAATAGAAAATCCTCCCTTTTAAAATGTTTTCTCTATGTTGGTAAGTATCTCTATGTACCATAATTGGTACCGCTTTGAACCATTTTTTGGGTCACTTGGAATTTAACTATGAGTAAAGGTATGCTAGTTGCAATTTAACTAGTATTGATAAATATGCCTGATTAAGATATTTGAAAAGGTGGAGTTGTTGTATTGATATATACACTTTTCAAAGATCTAAGAAGATAGACCACATTATACAGTTGACCCTTAAACAACAAACACAAGGGTTAAGGGCACCAACCTCCACTGCCTTACCCCCACATTCAAAAATCCCTGTATAATTTGTGATTCACGAAAATCATGACAACTAATAGCCTACTGTTGACTGAAAGATAACATAAACAATCAATTACCACATATTTTATATGTTATGAGCATTATGTATACAGTATTATAACACTGTATTTTTATAACAAAATAGGCTGGAGAAAAAATTACTAAGAAAATAATAAGGAAGAAAAAAACATTTACAGTATTTATTTTAAAAATTTATGTATAAGTGGATCCGTGTAGTTCAAACCCATATTGTTTAATGGTCAACTATATTTTACTTTTTGCTAGTGACTATTTCTATTCTTTCTTACTCATTATAGAGTTAATAAAAATGAGACATTCTTATATATAGCCAAAAATATTCTGAAAGCTATAAGTAAGTTATGATTTCTTTAATATTTTCTCATTGAATTTTTCAGTTTAGATATACTATGTGAACACTAACATTGTAGAAAGATAACTATAACATAAAGAATTATAAAGTAAAGGAAGTGATACATTATGTGACATATGTTCTAGTTTTTAAAAAGTATTGATATATTACCCATAAAAAGTTTGTAAGGCTATACACAGAATCAACAATAGTCCTTTTAGCTCAGGCTAATGAGGAGAAATGGCCAAAGAGGAGCAAATAGGTGATATTCAGATGATATTTCAAGGGGCAGGATGTGATCAACTGGGTCAGGTTGTTCGCTGAAGATAAATTCAATAATATGAGACTTGGAAGTGACACTGATTTTAGCATTGTAGTTGTCTTTGTTGACATCAATAAAAGAAGTTTCAATGTAATGGGGTAAATTAAGGCAGACTGGAAAGATGAGTTCAATAGAACCGGAGCAAAGGAAACAGAGGTGTCACTAGAGATAAAACTTTCAAGAAATATTATAAAGACAAAAGAGCTATGGGGCAGTGACTAGAAAGGGATATAGGGATGAGAGAAACACACACATACACACACACACACACACACACACACATACATATATGATAATAGCTTTTCATATTTAGTCGTATGCTAATTATCTTATTCACTAGAGATACAGGAGAAATGCTAGAACAATATCCTTGAACAGGAAAGAGGGAATAGGATCCAAGACTAAAGTTGAGATGAGTATAGGCAGGATGTAGAGGTTGTTTAAATTCGAGACTGGATTAGTGTATCTAGTAAGTCACTGTAAATGGAGAATACTTCTGAGGACACATTCTTATACACTCTAATGGGAGCATGTTAAAATTCTCTTCTAATATACAATTTTGGAGTTATTAATGAAGACTGACATAATACATGTGAAAACCCTTGCCTATTGGTTGTCCAAAATAAAGTGCATGTTTCCTGTGTTTCTTTCCTTCCTTCAACTTCCATATGTACTTTGTTTATAATGCCTAACATCTTAAAATTCAAATCATGACCGTTAGTACACATATTTTATTTAAGCCTGAAAAGCTATATGTTATTCTTGTTAGTACACATATTTTATATAAGCCTGAAAAGCTATATGTTATTCTTGGTTAAATTCTTAATTGCTTCTAATGTAGAAATTTTGTAGAGATCGATGTTCTTATCCTTTAATCCAATATTTGAAATGTATGTCAGTTAATCTTCTCTTGAGTTGCATAGTTTTGCTTCTCACATTTTTTTAAAAAATTCTATTTCCTAAAACTATTCATGGGGACCTTAGAGAAGGCTATAAATACTAAATTGCATTAATAATACAAATGAAAATAAAAAAATCAATGTACAAATTTGTTAGAGTTTTATAATCTTGTCTAATACACTTATAATAATTGCAGTAGATATTTTTACATTACCTTTAGCTTGATGAAAAGTTGTATCTTCCAAATTTCCAAAAATACCTTTGTCATCATGGACTTAAGATGTTTTTTTAAAGTACTTAAATTTCTCTTATGAAATTAAATCTTAGAATCTGAGAATATATAAACTTTAAAAGTATGTGTAAGGAACATAAGCCTATCCTTACCGCTTCTGCTTTTAGAACAATGTTACTTATTGAAAAAACAAAATACTTAAATACTTTTAAGGTATACCAGGGAATAAAAACTCTAAGCAATTTGTGTAACAGGTAATCTAATTTTAGATGCCATCAACTAAAAACAAAACACACAATATAGCTAATAAGTCTTTAGTCCATTTTATGGTGTGGCAGAACCCTTTCCACAGATGTGTGGCTAAGAAACTTATCTTCATGCCAGTCATCTGTCTTTACCATTACAACCTCTACTCTGTGCTGAACAAGAAAAAAGCCTTCCCTGATATAGAAATCAGTTTAATACTTCTTGTCATGTATCAGTAATTACCTCTTCAGATTACAGTTAGATAATATTTTACTGGTTAGTTATTTCATGCTAATAATCATTGACCACAGATTTTACACAATTTTTAATTTAATCCTCACACACTAACTTTATATAGTCATGTTAACATCCATACTTTATTGGAGAGAATAAGTCAGAGAGGATAACTCATTTTCTAAGGCAAATCATTAATTAAATATTATAGTTGTTTATATTAAAGGTGCTATTAGTTGAAGAAAATAAACATTAGTGAGTCACAGCAGATAAATATTAGAAAAAAAGAGTTAAGTTTGAAAATTAAGAAATACTAGTAAAAATAATTTAAAAATCTAAAGACTTCTGAAATGTATTAGTAATTATAAAGGGTAGATAACAATGCTCTTCAAAACATGCAAATATATTAATAATTTACATTATATTAATTGTTATATAAATAATTTAATAAAGTATTTGACCTTACAAAATGATCTAGGGAAAGACCAACAAAATATTAAGTTGGTACAAATATACTATAAGTAAATTTAAGTCTATGCCAATTCTTATTTGCCTAATTTGCTAGCGTTCATTTATTGTATCCAATTAGAAAACAAAACAATCTATGACAGTGCTGTGGTCTGATTGTGTCCCCCAAGATTTATATATTGAAATCTTAACTCTTATTCGAAGGTGTGACCTTTGGGAAGTAATTGTCGTGAGGGTAGAGCCCACTCAAATGGGATCCAGGCCCTTGTAAAAGGCTTCAGAGAGCTCCTTATCCCCTTCCACCATGTGAAGATACAATAAATTTGTGACTCAGAAGAGGGCCCTCATCCAACTATGCTAGCTTCATAATCTTGGACTTCCAGCCTCTAGAACTATGAGCAGTAAATGTCTGTTGTTTATAAGTAACCCAGTCTGTGGTATTCAGCATGAACAGCCTAAGATAAACAGTTATGTTCCTCTGGATATCTGCCTAATATTTTAGATCTGGCCAATTCTAAACCAAAAGTATGTATCCTTTTTCCAAATGTAAAGTATACACCAAGACTCTTAAAAATAACTCAATGTTTTTAGCTATTGTGAAAAAAATCACCATTTACTCATTTCACTTGTTATGTTTTATATTTTGAGGACATGGTCAAGAAATATGCTTAAGTACCACAAATATAAATAAAGCTATTTCTAACTTATCAGATATTCCATCTGTATATACATATGTCTGTGTATATTTTACATGAGATCAATAAACTTGTCTATTGCTATTGGATAGGTATTATGCAAAGACTAAAAGCAAATTTACTTACTACACATTAGGTTCTTAAAAACAATTGTACAATATGGAAACATAAAAACACTAAAATCTGCAAGAAGTAGTTTGTAAAATTAAACTCAAAGAAATTAAAATATTAAAATATTACATACAAAATAATTGCTACAACAGTTAGGTTTAAACATTGTTTTGCCAAATTTAAATATTAATTAGCATATGGGATTACTGAAGCAAGCTTCAGAATTTAAAAATTAAATTACACTTTAATGCCAATAGTATCTTGACTAATTTTTAGTAAATTTACATTTTTAATTAATGGATTTTAACACGATATTATAGTTACTTCAGTGTATAGCTATTCTCAATTCTTCAAATGCACCTTATCATCAAAATACTAGGCATGTAATCTTTCTCTTATTATATTGATAATTTCAACAGTAAATATGACTTCCCTTTCTGATTGCCTCTGAATCAAAAGGTAATATTTACCTGAACCTATTACCTCTTTTTTCCATGTACTTTCATGCATTTAGCACCTACTATATTCCACATTTACTAAGTGAACTTATACTTGTGTTTAATCATTTTATACATTTTTTTCACCCTCTGTATTTTGCATTCACCAATATTTTACAATATTAACCTCACAATGACTAATCCCGATGGCCTTTCAATTTTAGCAAACTATGAGCTCTCTGAAGAGTTTCATACTCTTCATCACACATTGTTCTTTTCCTTTACTTTTCTCCTTTAAAAACTATCTCTTCTATCCTTGCCTCATGGTATAACACCATGTTACCACAATCTCTCCACCCTGCTCTCTTACTTTAACTGCTCATCAGCCTACTCCAACCATCTTTATTGTTTTCCCTTTCACCACTTCTTTCTCAAAACCAGGGCACTTCCTTTTTAATCTTCTGCCTTTAGATTCTCTCTTTTCTTCTACCTCTGAAATCCCAAATATTATTTTTATGTGATGACTCAAATTCTACTTTATCTAGAACTTTGGATCAACATTTTCATCTGCTGCATAGCTACTTTTATTTCCTTGTCTTCCTGTCATTTCAAATTAATCTAAAATTGAACTTAACATTCTCTCAATAAAATAGATTTTTCTTACTTTGTTTTTCAAAACTTTCACAATTTTTCAAGACACCATTTGTACTACTACTTTTCCTAACACTCCTTTCAGGTATTAGATTCTGTCAGTTTCTTTTGTTAAGGCCTCACATCTCTCTCTTTTTCCATCACTATTCCTCCCTTTTTTAGTTCCTGGACTCTTAGGCCTTGTGTAGTCCAGTCTCTCTTTCCTGTTTATCATTACACATGTTTATGATATTTGTATTCTCATAAACCCAATTCTGTCTTTACACTCTGACTCCTGATTCCCTAACTGTGATCACTAAAACCCTTGATAATATAGCCAATATCAGCTTTTCTAGACTCACCAACTAGAACTGGTAAATATAGACATGTCTGCCATTACTAATGGCACATTCTGCACATCACAATTTGAATGACCCACATATTTTCATGTTTTGCATAAATCATATCTTAGTATTTAAATATTTATGCTCTCAATTTTAGCACAAACTGTCATAGGGCCAAAGATAGATTATCCAAGTAATTCAATGCAAATTCACCTTCCCTGAACTACTCTAGCTCTTATTGAACTAGACACCTATATAGCTCTTTCAGGTATAGTCTTGTGTTGTTGCTCATATACTAGTCATAGAATATTAACAAAACTGCATGTTATTGCTTCTTTTTATTAGAGAATTTATCATTATATTATACATATTTTCTATATTCCTAAATAGAATTTTTATATTTAATGAAAGTAAAGCACTTATATTGAATATAATATTTATTGAGTAATTACATCACTAATCTCCCTTTTTACCCCTATTAATACTTTATCTCATTTAGTCCGCATTTGATATTAATGCCGTTTTATTACTATTTTATAGATAAAGACACCAAGTGAAAGGCTCACTTATTCAAGTTTACACAGTTAGAAAGAGATGGGGGCAAGATTCATGACAGGTAGTCAGGCTCTAGAGACTACTCTGTTAAACAATATACTAAACTCAAATAATAATAATGATAACTAATAATACTTTATTATATTACTATTACTATTATGTAATTGCCCACAAATCCAAAAGTATAAAATGACCTTTATGTATTGTTTTGCTAAATTAACTTATAGTCTTTTTTTTATATATTCATGTATTTATTTTAACAAAGTTGAAAACATTCTATGTACACCTTGCTTGTTGAGTTTAGTTTTTATATCTATCTGTGTATATATGGTAGCATTTGAATTTAAGATTTTTTTTCTTGATTTTTGGAAATATAGATGTGTTCAATGATATAGTACATGTAAAGTACTTGAAATAGTTCTGTACACAGAGTGAGGATTTCTCAAATCAATAAAGCGCATTTTTTAACATTGAGTTGTATCTTCTAGTCAGAAAACTTGAAAATAGATTATTTTATGGATCTCATTTTATGTACAAAATCATATCCTCTCCTATGTCATTATTTAATCTGTAATTGAATTTCAGATAGAATGAACAAGATTAGTTCCGTAGGAGCCACACTTAATGGTCTACCACAATTAGTGCCAGACAGCTTTGGTGAGACTTGAGTTGTTCGTCTACATCAGTGTTTCTCCAACTCTAGTGGGCAATAGAGTTACCTGGAGGATTTATTACAAGAGGTGGCTAGGATCTATCTCCTGAGTTTCTGATTCTGTAGAACTTGGGAAAGGTCCACGAATTTTTGTCTCAATGTGACACTGATGCAGAGGGCCCAGGGACCACACTTCAAGTGTCGCTAACATACAAGAATTAATTGTGGGAAAATTATTATAGACCCTAAGTATTTCTATAATGCAAGTTCCAGGTAATCCCTAACATAATCACATGGAGTTTTAACTCTATAAAATTTACTTATAAGAAAGTAATAAATGAAACTGATAGCACGAACACAACTTGTTTTCCTCTCAAGAAGCCTTTCATTTTGGGGCATTTGGGTTTTTTCTTTGCTTTTCCCTCAACATAATGTCATTTTTCTACTCCATCAGCACTCCCTTCTAGTTTTTGCTACTGAAATACAGTTCTGGTTAATGGTCAAAAAAATTTCCAAGTCCCCACACTCACTCCAAAATACTTTTTATTTTTTTAAGTTTAGGCTCCCACAATAACCTGGCACACCACTTTTGTGGTACTTAGCACATTTGCTTTTTATTGGTCATTTCTATGCATATTTCATAACTCTCTTACAAATACCTAAGTGCGTCTTAATCATTTTTGCTTCTAAGTATCTTACTGAAAATAGCCTTTTGATAAGCATTTATTCAATAAGCATTTACTGGTCCCACAGTGAACTAAGGAAAAAGAACATACAGCTGACTCAGCACCATTTTTTATATCTATGAAAAAGCAGAATTTTCTAAAATTGGGCCTGAAATATCATTCTTCTATAGACAGAACAGATTTTTTTCTCATTTTTTTTTTTTTGCAGTAAGCCTTGCTTTCAAAACATTAGCAATAGTAAAATAGCAGAAATATTTATTTCAGGATGCTATCTTCTTTCTTTTATGTACTTTGAACAAATGGAACTTTCCCATTATATTGTTATTCCTAATTAATAGAAGAAACAGAAGGATGTCTATTTTTATATGGAACAACCTATTTTGTAAACCTTAATAATCTATAAAAGCTTACAAAAATTTCAGTGTATACATATTTTTATGATTTGTTCATATTGCCTGAAATTTTCCAAAGTCAGACAAATAAATTTCTGAAAATAATTGAAAACTTTTTTCAAAATAAAGAGCTAATATTGAAAAACTTTTATTAATCTAACTTGTTAAATAATCATATGCTACCACAAAACTTTAAAGTTATGAACCTCCTTTCCAAAAAGAAGTAAGATAAGTTCAACTATTCATTCGTTATAAAGAGAATGAGAAAAGGAGAGGTTAATTGCTTGTCTAAGATTTTCCTACTGAACTGATTCTGGCAGTTATACTTCTTCTTTTTGTTCCAAGTTTGTGATAGCTTTTCTCACTCAAATATTACGGAAAAAAAGCTATGTTGACATTTTTAAGGTGATGTTAAAAAGCCTCTGATTGAGATGACAATTTATTATTATATTTTGATATACATGATAATTTGTTTTCATTTAGGCTTACGATACAATCAATATGATCTCAGCAAGAAATTCTCACAAGCATTTTCTTCTAAATCATCAAATCTAAGAACGTATATTATATTTGCTTATTTAATCATCAAAGTCACATATAAATTTTTATGTATTAACCATTAGAAATAGAGGTCTTCTTTGAACAAAATAATAAATATTTTTAATCTTAAGCAGACATTTTAAATATTATTTATTAAAAGTTTTAACTTATTGTCAAATTTCTTTGTAGAATTCATTAAAGAGTTAAAAAATGTTTCAGCCAAAGATTTTCATAAGTGTGATGCAAGCATTCAAAAATAAATTTTATATTACGTTTAATTTCATATCCAGAAAAATAGCTGTATTTTCTAAAAATCATATTTGATGAAAACATGCAGCAATATATAAGACAGGCATTAGATCTTTAAATGCTATAAGATAATAAAAAATAAAACTGACTTTTTGTTTCATACATTATTAGACATTTTTTCCTCCAGAATTGTCTTTCTAGATGAAGAGAATTTGTGCTTGGAAATAAATAATGCATTTATTTATTTGATTAAAGATTATACAGTGAATTTAATAAAGATTTTGTAGTATCTTCTAATGTAATATAAATTCAATTTTCTACTTACAAACAGCTTTCAGACAATTTAGAAGAAACATTTTGTAAAAATTTATCTTTCCTTCACCCACAAATGATTTAAATAAATCATATATACTTTTTAGAATGCTTCATTTCATCTAAATATGATACTCAGTTGACATGCCTTCTACATCACTGAAAAACCTTGTCATAAAAATTGTGGGTCTCCACACCTCACACAACTAAAAATTAAACACTAGCCGCAGGTTTTCATTGACTTCAGCAAATGCTTCGTAGTGTTTATTATTTGTCCAGAATATCCCAAAGCTTCAAGGATGGCTTATGAAGCATGGTAAACTTTGTTCTTATTCTTGCACACTATCTAGTTTATTGGATATGTTTTGAAAGGTAGAATTTTAGTAAAGAAAAAATACAAACCACTTGGAAAATGAATAGCAAGGAAATTTAACCAAACATAGGTGACATCCAAAGCCTGTCTGAGAAAGGAGCACCTGCACTTAGACTTGAAAGATAAATAAGAGAAGTCACTTTCTAAAAAAAAAAAAAATGAGGCAAAGAACAGGGAAGAATCCCTATGAAGAAGTAGCAATGAGGGTCTTGATATGAGAGGAGATGATCTGCACAGATCTATGGAATTTGACAATTATTCTTGACTATCTGGTGGTTGGAGTGATGGAGATAAAGATTCTTTAGGTAAAGTGTATAAATTAAGCCCTAATGAAGATTCAACATTAGGTATAGGGCATAGGAAGAGAAAGAATAAGAAAAGAATCAGCATGGAAAAGGGGCTGAGAAAGTATGGCTAGACATAGAAAATAAATGGTAGGAGATCATGAGTTCAGGAGGTAAACAAAAGAATATTTCTAGGTGAGGGGCAGGGTCAAAGTAGTCCAAAACTACAAGAGTGCAAGTAAAATATAAAAGACAAGTACCATCCTTTAACAATATTGATGTCACTGAAGACCTTGGGGAAGGCAGTTTCTGTGAAACATTTCAAGAGTTGAGGAATCCAGGAAAGGAAATCAGATAGAGGTGCTTTAATGATGGAAAGAAAGCAAAGGCAGAAGAGACAAAGCAGGTCCCAAACACAGGAAAAAACTCAAGAGTGAAGTGAGATGGGTTTGGATACCTGCGTTTATTTGCTTATTCTTCGGGAAGTTACCTTATCTCTATAAGCCTCAGTATCCTTAGTTATAAAATATTGATTATGGACAAAATTTCAAAGTTTATTATAAAAACATAAAACAATATAAGTAAAATAATAGTACAGTTTATGAACAGTAAAAGCACTAAGTGCATTAGAAAATCCTGTTTGTTATTATGATTATTAATATATTATTAATAACTTTTATTATTCAGAAGAGCGAAAGAAAACAAAGGATGTGTTTTTGTTTTGTTTTGTTTTTTAAACAGGAGGAATTTACAATTGCTTTAATACTATGAGATTTTGAATGATAAAGAAAAAAGAGGAAGGACATAATCTAATATACATAGAATCACCTGTGAAACCCATGGGTACAATAATAAAATCCACAGTGTCAATAGTCAAACCACCAGAGGTTTTGACTTAAATATGTCATTGTTGCAATACATAAAACAAAAACAGAGCAATGAATATTGACTGCCTCTCTGATCATGCATGTATCACCCTACTCACAACCATTTAAAAAACAATGCTACTGCATGTTTCTCACATATATAAAAACATCCCATGAAATTTATATTTAAAGTTATTTGTTCAAGATTTTGGCTATCTCTGGACTTTTAAAAACTTTAAAAATTGTTCAACATTTTAACTGAGCATTTTCTGCATGCTAGAAACATTTCTGGGTGCTGGAGATACTTCAAGTAAATATTACTTCAAGGCAATTATGGGATCCCAAGTATTATTTTTATTAATACCTACCTTCAACCATTCTTAAAAATGGGCACCTTACTCAAGCAATTTAAAAAAATCTCTGCCATCCTGCTTGTGTTAACTGTGATAATTTATTCAGAGAAGCTAAAAATAAACTTGCTTTTAATGCATGGTGACTAAGATAATGGAAATTATGAGATTTCCTCATGTACTTTAACTATATTATGTCTTGAACACATTTTGGCCTTTAGAACAAATTATTAGGATGAAGAAATATGTAACTTGTATAGTAAGAAATGCACACACACAACAC
Source organism: Cynopterus sphinx (assembly GCA_030015415.1). Classification (NCBI taxonomy): domain Eukaryota; kingdom Metazoa; phylum Chordata; class Mammalia; order Chiroptera; family Pteropodidae; genus Cynopterus; species Cynopterus sphinx. Next base: position 85,750,469 of record CM057380.1, read on the forward strand.
CTATTAAATTTGAATGTCACATATTCAATTGTAATTTTAGATGTTGTTCTTTTTATTTTAGTTACATCTTTTTTAGACTAATATATAAGTGTAATAAGCCAAGAGATACTTAGAAATATTTGAAAAGATAGGTCACTTAGCCCAAGTTATTTTAAAAATAGACTTATGCACTTGTAGTACTCAAGTCAAAATATATGAACTGAATTCATTTCTGTACAAAGGAAAACTGCAAGCAACTGATATTTTTCTCAAGACTGGCGTATAGACAATTCTAAAAATGTCCTGGTTTAAGAACTATTTCAAGCTGGTGGTGTATACTGGCATGTGCCTCCTCCTGCTGACAGTCATTTCATTTTGAAATTCTTACAGAAAAGAGAAAAAAAAAACTTTAATAGGTTCCAAGTTGAAATAATATGTTCTACTTCTTCAAAAAAGAGTTAGGACATTATTTTGGAGTAAAATAATTAGCTATAATTACTTCTCTCTTTCTCCCACCTTCTCAACAGGAAAAAGTACAACATAAATGCACACACACACACACACACACACACACACACGCACGCACACCATAGATATCAAAGACCTAAGCCTATGTTCCACAACTCAATGACAGTAAACAATTGGTGGATAAAAAATTAATCTATAGATACATCAGGTCAAATTAACTATACCTGATAATATCTAACTCCAGAAACTCAAGAAGATAAGGAGGTAAAATTACTGGAAAGGAAAATGTTGATTCCTCTACTTATTTTTCATCAAAAGAAAGTGTGACATGAAAAACTATTTTTCAATAAATTCTTTCATCATTTGAGAAGTAGAAAAGTGAAGTCCTCAAGGATTAGGAAATAGACACTAAGATTTGAGTGCCTGTTATACATTAGACACTGTGCTTGGCATTTTCTAAAAATTATCTCATTTAAATTATCTCCTTTAAAACAGCACATTATGAAATTGGGGTTTCTGTGTCTATTTTTTATATGAGGAAACCAAGTTCTAAGACTGTGCTTCACTTATTCTATGTTGTGGTCGAGACATAATTTAAAACCAAACGTATAAGCTATATAGTCTAATGCTGTCTGTTATACAACAGTTGCGTTCCAACTGCAGCTAAATCTATATTGGAAAAACTATAAGTGCTGTGTGGAAGTCCAGCAAAACAAGCTAGCATTAAATTAAATCTGCTTATTTCCCAAAATTTATTTTTACAACTTTTAATTTACCATTATTTTGGTTGCTATTGTGACTTATGAGAAACCGTGCACAAATTAATTAATTATGCACTCATATTATTTTTGAATGTAAGACATTTTATTAAATCTATTTCTTTTAGTCAGAGTGCTAATGAGAAGCTATTTCACCTTCCTAAAATTATGTCTTAGGATTCTATCCAGACAGTTCTAGGTCTGGTCTCTCTATCCTAAGATGATTACTTAATTGCCCAGTCATGGAATGTATGATGTGACTGATTCTTAAGTTGAGCTAATTAAACTCCTGCTTCTGAATAGCCAAGTTAAAATGGACAGATTTGTGACCTCTTGGAGAAATAATTAAGATTCTAAAATTTAAAGAGCAAAAAAATATGAGAATATAGATAGTAATGTCATTATCCTACTAGATTTCAAGATAAACTCACTTTATTCTGTGTCAAAAGATAAAGCATTAGTCTTCTTCAAAGTACTTTTTTATTGTACATAATAAGATACTTATCAGATTTATTTAATTTCTTGATTCTTTGTTATTTTTCAGAAGAATGCAGAAAAAACAGAGTTTGAATGTATGGGTTGAGAGGAGTGAAAAGATGTCTGTATTGTAGAAAGGTATAAATTAAACAGTTTGAAATTTAAGTTAGAAAAATATGTATATTTCTAACGATACTAAAGCTGAATGAAAACTTCAATTGCTTAATATGAGCAAAGTCTAAGAAATGCTGACTAGGTAAGTATAGATGAAAATAAGTAATTGGATAGAATTTGACTTCTGGCGGTCTCCTTTTAGAAAAGACTATACTTGCAATGAAAATGTTTATGCATATGATTTTATAATGGAAATATATATGTATAAAGTGGAGACAAAATATAAACTTTGGCATTACATGTATAATATAGAAATTTAGCAAAATGCAACAAAATGGTAATTTTTTTGTGATACATGAGAATAATCATGGAAACTAAAAAGAATAAAGCAAAATATGCTCAATGTCTATCTGAAGAATTACATAAATATGACTGCTATATTTTAAAGGAATTATGTAAAAGTTTTATTTTAAAAAGTACAACTGTTTCTTATCCCTCTACCTTCCAACTAATTCATTAGATTGTTTTCAATAGTCTGCAAAGACACCCTGATATAGCCAAAGAGGACGTGAATAGTAAGAAACCATCACACTGTTTCCTATATTTAGGGCTCAGCTACATCTCTTACAACAAATTAAAATGCTAACTGTGTTTGAAACACACTTTTGGTCTGGCCTACAGCTGAAAAACGGAAAAAAAAATTCCTTCAGACAAGGTAATTCTTCGAGCCACCCTGTAATTGGGTGTTAATATTGTGTGTTAATATTATTGTCTGAATTGTGTCTCCACAAAATTTATATATTGAAGTCCTAAACTCACAGTACCCAGAATATAACTGTGTTGGAGATAAGGTCTTTAAGAGATGATCAGATTAAAGTGAGGCCATAAGTGGGTTCAAATTTTATCTAACTAGTGTCCTGATAAGTAGAAATATTTGGACACACAAAGAGTCAACAGGGGCATGCTTGCACAGAGGGACAATCATATGAGGACGAGGTAGTAAAAAGGTGTCACCTATAAGCCGAGAGGTCTGGAACACTACATTGTGGCCCTCAGAGGAAACACTCTTCCAGCCTCCAAAACTATGAGAAAATAATTTTGTTGTTTAAACCACCCAGTCCATGATATTTTGCTTTGGCAGCCCTAGAAAACTAATACAATCAGTGCTAATTGTATGGCCTAAAGGACTTAATGGTCCCAAACTCAGTGCTCAACTATGTTAGTGTCTTTTTTATGTGTTTTCCTCCATTTCTTTTATTTTATCAAGTATTATAACTTCATTTAAAAAGTCTCAAAAAAATAAAGAAGCAAAAACCTGTCAATTACATTTTGTTCTAATTTTTCTGTTTTAAATACAGAATTATATGAGGCTACATTAAATTGCCCTTTGTAAATGTAAAACTAGATATATTTAACCGGATACAATGCCAGTTTCACACTGAGAATGTTCTAGTGTCACTCAGCTGAAAGACTTAAAGGAAAACTGTTAAGTTTAGAAAGAGCAATGCTTAATGAGCTTTGTGATTCAAATAAGTTATTCACTGTTAGTGAAAAAAAACCTACCCATCAACCACAGAGAAAAACAGCAGTCCTTCCACTTGAAATAACACATTTTTTCTGGCAGCTGAAATGAAAGAACACATAGCTTCAAAAAGAACAACAGAAATATTTTCACATTTGGACCACCATTGCCACAGAATGAATAGGGGAAAAAAGTGTTCTATAGAGAACAAAATAAGAAAAATATCAGGAATGAAGCTTATAACATACACTAATTCAATATATATATATATATATATATATATGTATATATATATATATGTATGTATATATATGTATGTATATGTATGTATATGTATGTATATATATGTGTGTGTGTGTGTGTGTGTGTGTGTGTGTGTGTGTGTGTGTGTATTCAAAACATTTTTGGGTGACTCCATCTCAATTATTGTGCAGGCAAAGAAAGAAAGACTTATAGAGGATATACAAATTATCCAAACAAATATTTCGTACCTAACTAAACCAGACCTAGAACTCGGTCTTGGTTAAAGTTTTTCTGTTGACCATGTCTTAAGCCCCTTTTTGAAAAAGTGTTGTTTTTCCCCTTTCCAGATGAGTCCTACATTGTTTACAATGTCAGTAAAACAGATGGAATAAAACACTTTTATTTTTTCTTTCAGGGCTTTGAATATCCCATTGTCTACTCACCCCCAATGCCACTCTCTGTCTTATTTTCCTCAGTGTTTCCTCTGCCTCTAACAAATTTCATCTAGCAAACTTCAGTCATCCTTCACTCCCCTAGTATTTTTTCTCAGAGTGCTACATTTTCTTTCATGTGCACATATCCTATTTATAATTTATGCAGTTTGGTTTTTTGTCTTTATTGTCTATTTCTTCCACTAAAATGTAACTCCACAAAAGTAGGTAATCAGGACTGACTTAATGTTTATATTGCATGCTTATAAGAGTGTTGGTATATGATAGTAATTATAAGCTTTTACTGAATAAATGAAGAAATAAATGTATTTTTGAACAAATAATAGGTACTCTGTGATTACTGAATGTGTGAAGGAAATCCTGGGCCTGGACAGGGAAGTTAATTATATTGTATAAAAATCGCATTAGAAATATAGGGTTTGTGTCAATGATGTACTAAAATTGGTTTACAGTCTAATTTCTAAATTAAACAGGGTTTATATTCAGGGTTTTTGGTGTCAACTTTTCTAATCTTAGTTGCACTCTATAAGAAAGACACATTCAAGCCATTGATGTGACTTTTTAAAACTCTTTTCATTATTTTTGTCTCAAAAAAAATTGCACATAAACTAAAAATTTTATATTCCTAATAAGATATCCTCTCATAAATGATTACAGATTTGAAGGTGAACAAATCTATTATATAAATAAAAATTAAAAAGTTAAACTGATATTTCCTTTCTGTAGTAAAAACTGAACATCATTTGATCTAGAAATTTAATGATAGAATAAAATATTAAACTCAGCATGAAAGTTTAGCTACCAATCCAGATGTGGAATTGAGCGCAGGGAGGTGGGCAAAGACCAAATGAAATTATTTATCACAGGTTGATCTCCAAAGATGAAAAAAAAAAAAAAACAATCCCTTTTTACCGTTTTTCCAAATCTATTTTCTGGACTCTATCAATAAAATAATCAGCATTACCACGTTACACTGATGTGTACACACTTTCTGATTATGATTTTATTTTACACGTGATGCTGTATAGCTTTCCTCTAATGCTATAATACCAGAATAGTCCATGTCCTGAGAAACTCTAGTCTTAACAGTAATGACAGTAATACATTGACAGAAATAATAACTCTATTAAGGAAAGCTTTAATTAGATTATAGACAACCATCAAATTGGTATTGCCTTGAAAGTCAGACAGCTTTTTTTTGTAATCATTAAGAAGCCTGGAATTGTAATATAAACAACACTCAATGGCATTGACTTTTTAAGGTGGACACTGAAGTAGAAAAACATTCTATTTAAGAGTACATGCAAAATAAAACAGAAACAAATGCATAGATACATGGGAAGAAACTGATTGCCAGAGGAGAGGGAGGTAGGAGGAGAGGCAGAAAAGAAGAGGATTAAAAAAATGCAAATTTTCTGGTATAAAATATGTCACCAGGATATAATGTACAGGGTAAGAAATAGAGTCAATAACAATGTAGAAACGATGTACAGTGAAATATGACTATTGGACATTGCGGTGATCACTTTGAAAGGTACATAAATGTTGAGTCACTATGTTGTATTCCTGAAACTAATACAATTCTAATTAAAAACAAATTTATTTAAAAAGAGTATATGTAGGAGTATATGCAGGAGTTTAGCACAAACATTCATATAACATAGCCCTTGTGTATTTGATTAAATTATTAAATTATAAATTATGGAGGAAAAATCTCTAAAGCAAACCAAGTATGTTTTAGGGTTTGTTGTTTCTTTTGAAAATGAATCTTATAAAGTGATAAGGTTATTAAGGTAAGAATTTCAATAATGGGAACAAAGATACTGACTATGTTACATTTTAGAAAAGGCAAAACTATGATGACAGTAAGATCAGTAGTTGGCAGAGACTGAAGGTGGAGAAGAATGAATGAAGAGATGGAGCACAGAGAATTTTTAAGGGAGTAAAACTATTATTTTGTATGATACTATAATGGTGAATACGTCATCAAACATTTATCTCAACCCACAGAATGTAAAACACACAAGAGAGATCCCTAATATAAACTATGAACTTCATTTATAAATACTATATAGATATTGCCTCATCAGTTGTAGCAAATGCATCACGCTAATAGATGTTAAAAACAGGAGAAACTGGGGTGTTGTTGCGGAGTGTATGGTAACTGTACTTTTCACTCAATTTTTCCTGTGAACCTAAAACTGCTTAATTATTAGTTACTAAAACAAGCAGGGAAGAGAATGATTTTCAACTAATTGAACAAAATCTAACACAAGTTTGTAAAATGACTAACAAGTGTGCTTATATTGCTTTTCCAGATTCTTTTTCTTCAACAATATGATTTTATCCGTTAAGCTATAAAACAGAATAAAAATAGGTATCTAGAGAAATTTATTTTAATAGCTATAGTAAAACACCTTCATTTCCAAAGTCAGAATCTACTCTTTAGAACTAAACAGTTCATTTTATAATTGATTTAAACATAATTTGACATGAAGAGAAACATGTTGAGGAATATATTAATTTCATCTTCTCCACCAAAACCCATATTGTGACAGCATTGTGAAGCATCATAATTTGGGATTAAGATCTATTTCTGGCCACTATGGACATACTGTGTCAGATATTAATATATAAGACATTAAATCCAGTCTTTGAACTGCTGTTCTTTGCAGTTACAAAAAAGTCAATTTACTATGTTTCTGTTTCCTCTTTCATATTATCTTATATTTCAGCTTAATATAAATATTAGCTAAAGTTCTTATTTTACTTTGCTTGAAAAGAGCAAAATACAGAGAAGTTGTACCATTACTGTTACTGAAAAAAAAAATTAGCAAAAAGTGCACAGAGCACAGTGAAGATATCAGCAATTGTTCAGAAAAAAATAGGTTTTGGAATCTTTCCTTGCATAAAAGTTCAAATGGAAAAGGAAATTGTTTTTTTCTACCATATGTGAGTAACTGCACTAAAACTTGAATAAAGCCCTCTAAATAAGTAGCACCCGTATATTTCTAATATCAGAGATGGAAAGTGTATAATGTCTTAAAAGCAGAACATTTGCTTTCATGTCATTCCACTGCACTCCATAACTCAAAGCTAACCTGAGCTAATTTCTCTCTGCTGGAAGCACCATTGATTTCCACTAAATAACATTAAAAAATAGCAATTTAATGATGTACAAGGGTCCAAAAATTGTGGGTTCACAGACTGAATTTGATCCACAGCTCACTTTTTATGCCTGGGAATTAAAAGTGGCTTACACAATTTTGGAATTGTAAGGAGAAGAGAGAAGAGAGAAGAGAAGAAAGAGGAGAGAGAAAGAATAAATATGACCAGGAAAGTCTAAAATGACTGCCTAGACCTCTACAAAAATGAGTTTGCTAATACTAACAAAAACAATGCATATCTTACCCAAAAAGAAATACTCATTAACGAACATTTCAGAATTAAGAGACATACACATATTTTATTCTATTTACTATGATGTTTCTTCTAATAAGATTTCCCAGCAGCACACTCTTAGGCTACCCAAAAAATATGTTGAAACTACACCATAAATAGAATTTCATATTCTATTTACATCTTTATTTTTTCTTTTATTTACTTATTAAGATATAACTTTGTATTGGTGATATTTTAGTTCTTCAGCATGACTAACATGTTTTCTCCTTATATGTGTTTTAAATTTTAAAAAGATGTTAAGATATGGGTATGTGGAGAGGAAAGGTAACTAGAGGGTGGGGCTGCAAGAGAAATCTGTCCTCTCACTGTTTATTAAATTTCTTGTTTCTTGTTTTATTTTTCCTTTCTTTGCACAAATGAGAACTTATAGTTTTACAAAAGAAACTACCAATTTTAGGATAAAATGTTAATCTGGAGAGATAACTCTGAATGCAGACACACTATAATTTAGAAATTATATATCACTTTGGTCAAATAAGTTTTTGTCATGAAATTGGGCAATATATTATCTATTCCATCTATCTTTATGTTAATAAAATTACTGACACAGACTCCTAACTGGCACTCAGGGTATCTTCAGCCTGAAACTTTTTTTCAAGGACAAGCCATCTGTTTACAAATGATTTAGCATACAAAAATGATTAAACATGAGAATAAATGCATTGTACATAAAGTTTACATTACAAATGAACTAAAGTTATACAATCACAGCTACAATTTATGATGAATCCCAATAGCTTTCAGAAGAGTCAACTTTGGAATGTAAGAACAACCACAATGTATTTTTTCTAGTGGTTTGTCACAGCAGCATTTTCCAGTCTAGTGAGCGAGTGAGTGCTCATACAATCCCAGTATGAGCAATATTGAAATTGCAAAGTTAGACGACAAAACCCAAATTACGAGAAAGAGATCACTTCCCAGGACACCAAAAACAAATGCTTAGTTTCCTTTTTTTTTTTTTTTAAGGCAATGTAACATTTAAGGGAAAAAAAATTTTTCATCATTCTATGTTAAGTAAATATTTCAATCCATGTCAAAGCAAAAGTCAGTAGACATCATGTCTTTGGAGCTTTGTATTAAGTGATATGTTAAATCAACACCATCAAAAGGAACAGCTGGGAAACTATGAGTAAAAGATACATATAAAATACTTTCGAGATAAATTCATAAACAAAATGGAAAAGAATATCTGTGTATATCAAAGAAAAGTAGCAATTATTAGAAAACAACAAAACTTTCAAAATGGAAGAATTCTTTAAGTTAAACATACCAAAGAAAGAGAAATAAGGAATGGTTGTAGGTTGAGGCAGAAATGGTGAATGGCACATATTAATAAAAAAAAAAGAGGATCTAAATATAGTGTGTTATTATTTCAGCAAAAAAGGTAAACATTCCCACTTTAAGTAATATGACTTAAAATCAATTCATTAAATCTTGTAGAAACATAAACACATAACATTTGGCCCTTTAGTTTGATAAATGGTATTTTAGATACAAAAATCCAAAAATATTATCTTTGTGTAAGAATTACACATTTGTCATTTCAGTCTCCATGATGCATTTTTCTCAACTAAACATTAATTTTAAGAACAATAATAAAGCCTATAAATACTACCTGGAAAGAAATATCCTCATAGATGTTGACCACATATTAATCTTCACTGGTAAGTGTGAAATTTGAAGGTGTTTATAGACAGTTAAAATTCATTTTCATAACATTACTTAGTAGCTAAGCAGTATAATGAAGAAAGGTGATGTCTAAATTAGAAGATATGGTATATTCAAAATAAAAAAAAACTTGTTTAATTATTTGAGTATAAATATTATATATCAAGGAACAGTATGAAATTTCAGAACTGATGGAGAGGCCACACTCTAGTGAGAGTTATAGATCAGTATGGCAAACACCATATAATGTGGTAGCTCTAGCATAAGAGCAGCATGTTTCCTAACTGAATTATAGATTTGTGCAGGGCTAGGGGAAATCTTTCTGTATGTGCATAAATGATAAAGATGTAAAAAACATAATGTCTGAAAATTATTTCAGTATCATCAGAGCCATGATTAGCATTCCATTTGCCAGGAGAGTTAAAAAAAGAATCTTCTTACCCAATTTGATACTTATTAAACCACAATCACCAGGTGTTGAATTTACAAACCTCCATTTAAAAAACAGAATTTCTTATTTTGACCGCTTATATATCTGACACACTGAAGAGACTGATAAAATTTCACTAAACAGAATACCTAGGTCCTTAACCCATTCGTTCTTTAAGCACATTTCAGTATGGATTTTGTATCAGAACTCCACTTGCCAAAGTTACCCTGGGTCCCCACTTCACTCTTACCAAGAAAAATTTTAATTTTTTATCCATATTGGCTTCTTACCATCATGGCTGCACATACAGCCAGAGTAATCTTTTCCTATCAGATATGAATTGCTTTCCCCTCTTAAGAATGCTTCAATGACTTCCCCTTTCTCTATAGATCACTAAAAGCCTGAAGTATTTGACCTCTTCTTAAATCTCCAGTGAGATTTAATGTCATCTTTCTATTTGCTTTCTTTGTTTAAACTGTGCTGGCCTTCTCTCAAGTCTTCAAACACAGCACACTTCCTGTCTAGGTTCCTTATATAATCAAATGAATGGTTTGATAATGTTATTTTCTTTTGGCATCAAAATTTTTATTGATCATGCAGAGAATAAAATTGTTGTCTTAAAGTTTTACCTTCTGTTATACACAGGATTAAATTCTCTACACTGTATACTGTAGTTGACATAATTTTAATTTCTGTAGTCATGCTGTTTTCTTTGTTATCTATACTCTCTTCTTATAATTTCTTCTAGCCCAAGGGTCAGCAAAAAATATTTATAAAGAGTCAGAGAATAAAATTATAGATTTTCTGGACTAAGAAGCAAATTTGGGCAACTGTCTTTGCCATAAAACATATAATCTTGCATATATTTTACATTTTCTACTTTAAAATTTAAAACTATTTATAGCTCAAAGATCCACACTAATCAGGTGGCAGAAGAGATTTGGCTCCTGGGCTTGACTTTACTAATGCCTGGCCTAGACATGTGACTTTAAACATTATCTATAAACACATGATTTCAAACATATCTCTAGCCAACTTATCTTCTTGATGTCTACTTAATATTTCCACTTGAATTCTAACAGGCATATTAATTTAGTGTAAAAAATAAAAATCAATCACAGACACTACCTGCACCTCTGTCACTGGACTCTACACCATGTCATCAAAGGTCCCACATCTCAATAAAATCCTATATGTCTTTAAGCTCAAACACCTTGGTGTAATACCTATCAGCTTTATCTTTAAAACAACTTCTAAACTCAACCAGTTTTCCCCAGGGTTATCATTACAATCTTAATCCTAACAGCTATCACCCATCACTTGGATAGATGCAATAGTCATTTGAATGGTCCTTCTTCCTTTATTATTATACCCCTCCCCAATAGTATACACTTTATACTATAAATGAAAGAAACTGTGTAAGAGTAAATCTAATTATATTGTATCTATCTTAAATCTTTCAGTAGATTTGTTTCATATCTAAACATTGCCTACAAAATTATAATTATTCTGGTTTTTAAGAGCCCCTATCCTCATTTCCCTCCTGTGCTTTTCTTTCATTCCAGACTAACCTGACTTCTGCCCAAAAAAATATCAAGTTTATTTCTATTTTAGAAAATTTATATTTTCTTTTCCTTCTGCTCAGAGCATCCTGAATCTTCAGAGTGGCTGCTTCTTTCTTTTCATTCCTCTCTCAGCTAAAACATCCCCTCCTAAGAGAATTCCCTGACCTCACTTTGGCTGCATCAGTGCCTCTTCACTTGCCAGTAATACTCAACCACAAGATCACATCTAATCTTCATAGCAGTAATATACTTCCTAGCCCTTCATAACACTGATTTGGTTACATATTTGTGTCTCTTCTTCTTTCCTTCACTGACATAATCACTTGAGTCTCTGCCCTCTTCATTGCTATATCTCCATAGCCTGGCCTATAGCATGTATTGTTTCTTCCTTCTTATCTCTCTTCTGGCTATCTATTCAAGTTTAATTTGTACATCACTTTGTGTCCTCAGAATTTCTTCTTTAATTAGGTTGTGAGGGCTTAATTTCTTCAAAAAAATCTTGTATTTTTTAGACAAAAAGAAAAGAAATAGCTAAATTAAGGCAGAATAGATTAAATGTTTGCTTGGATAAGGGGACTTCTTTCTACCAGGGAAACGATTCCACCAAGAAACAAACAAACAAACAAACAAACAAAAACATTCTGGTTAGTCCTGGTTCCCAGATTTTGAAGCCAGTAAGATTCCTCACTTTCAAATATACTTCATCTTGAAGATTTAAAAAAGGATCTATTTAGAACTGTTAACTCATTACCACTCTCTACACTTGGCTTCCAGAAACACAACTTAATGTGGTATTTGTTACTATGCTAGTAACTCAAAAGCAGTTTTATCAACATCTTCCAAACAGACAAATGACCTTTGTAAATAGCATCTTAAATTAAGTACCTAAATCTGATGAAGAATAAGTTATATATTATGCTAAATTTGCATTGGCTCACTATTTTAGAAAGCTTTCAAATTAATTAAAAATGAGACATTCAGTAATGGAAAAAAAAGAAGATAAAAGCTTGTTCTAATCAATTTAAATTAGAATTTAACAGTACCTTAATAGACTAGTTCATAGTTGATTGCAAGAATGATAAAGAAAAATTATTGAGTCCTAAGTAGAGATCATTGTATAATCTGAAAACTCAAAGTGAATTACCCAAAAGAACCCTTAATATCCTCCAATAATTTCCCACTTCACTTTAAACTAAAGCCAAAGTTATTGCACAGCCAGTAAACCTACTTAATCTCCATCCTTTCCTCCCTACCATATTACTTTTTTATCTTCAAGTAATCCCTACCATGTGTGCTTTGCTGTAGACACAGTAGTTTCTTTGCTGTTCCTATGAAGCATTAGACACAATCCAGCTCATGATATTCATACTTGTTGTACTCTTGCAGGTGATTTTCTTCCCACAAATTTCCATGTGGTTTAGGGCCTCCCCACCTCTCAATTGCCATCTTCTCTATGAGGTCTTTCCTGACTAACCAATTAAAAATTATCCTATCAGAATTTTCTGATCCTCATCACAGCATTATCATTTACCATTTAACTTGCCATACTTTAAATATGTATGTTGATCACAGGTCGTGACCTGTCTCCCCACATGAGAATATCAGATCCGTAATGGTAAATATTTTAGTCAATTTTCTTACCTGCTCTATCGCTAGAATAGTTCCAGAATAGTTCCTGGCCAAAAGTAAATACTTTATAAATTTTTGTGAAGTAGAAGAATTTACATTTTGAGCCATCAGTCTCACAAATGAGAAAGAGACAAGTGAAAAATTTTAGTGTGCATTGGGAAATACTGGTAGGTTTGTATATGGGGAGGTTTGTAAACTACAAGATATAATATCAAAACAATGATATAGAATCTGGGCAGAGACATAGTAGGTTATACCCAAGCTAAGGAAAAAAAAAAGATAGATGGAAAAAAGAAAGAAAGGTTTTACAAATAAATATAGAAGGTTACTTTAAGAAAAAAAAAGTTGAAAAATCATCATAAAAAAATGAACAATATGTACTGCATCTCATTATATCACACATAATTATCTATTAAACAAACACCAAAACAGTTTGTTTTGATATATAGATCATACTGTGATGTAACCATATCTAAATCTCAGTGCTTCCTAGCTTTTGAGAAGAAGCTGTTAGACCAGATATATGATTTAGAAAAGCATAGTTGTTCATGGATGGGGCACATATCCTTAAATACAAGATATAGCCTGTGAACACTGTGTACAGCTTTTATAATGAAAAGGTGTCAGATTAATTTTGTTAAGTCTCTTTGAATCCAAGTTGACAATTTTGAATTGCATGTGTAATTTATAATCATTTTAAAATAAAGCAACAGAAAAGTGATTTCCAAGTATGTCTTTATTCTGAGGTAGGTATGGCACTACCTAGGTTGAAGAGGTAGAAAGAAACAAAAAGGATTAAGAATAGCAGTAATTCCTGCCAAAGACATCTAGATTCTCACATCAGGCTATTTTGAATCTCGACTCCAGTGTCTAAACTCTTTTTTTCCTTTAGTTTGTGCACAAAGAACTTAAGTTATTCTTAAAACACAATGTTGACACTTCTGAGAAATAAAAGTAAGATAGGGACAATTTCTTCAGTCTCCTTCCACTATCATTTTTTTCTTTTTTTTTTTCTTTTTTTTTTTTTTGTGGAAAAAGCTCTAATACAAATTTCATATACCAATTAATTTTTAAGAATTTACGTTGTATTTTATTATTAGCATATGTGGAATATCCTAGTTGATGTATTTCTCATATCTGTTCCTACCTCTTCTCCCTGTTTTTCCTGTTCATACCACTTCTATTCCACTTTATATCTCTTTAGCTATTTATAGTCTCTTTATTCCAAAATCAACTTTTTTTTTCTCCATATATGTGGATGGGGAGAGAGACTAGCATATCGCACAGAAGATAATGTCTAGGAAACTTACCTATTCTTCAAGTCAAATTCTGTAACAAATCACAAATGCAACAAAAATCTCCAGATGAGATTAATTCCAAACAAAGCATCACACAGTTTTTAATTATGTAAAAGCAGAACATTAAACCTCAACAACAACAAAATTAAAGTCACTTAGAATTGTGTTAGAAATATTTTTTCCTAATTAAATTTAACTTTTAGAGGGCAAGAAAACCTTCTAAAATATTTACCTCAAAAAACAAATTAAATTAAATAAATGGGAAGCAAAACATTTTATAATGTTGTATAAGAGTATTTTTTTAAATATTGTAAATAAATGCTACTTCAATGTTGGATGATATAGTATAATTTTAGTAAAAAGAGATCAATTACCATGATCTTCTCCCATTAAAATGAAATATTCTACAAGTAACTTTTTTCCATGGCAATGATATAGATATTACACAATGATTTCATTTGAAAGCATGTATCTAAATGGTGAAAAGAAGTGGAAAAGTATTTTGTAAGAGAGCAAACGCAGTCTTTACTACTAGACATTTCTGGTATCACCTCTCTTACTTCATGGCTCCAATGCAAATTGCATAAAAGGACTTGCGCTTACTTTTTTAGGAATACAACTTTAGATGTCCACAAGGAATGAAATGCACAGATAGTTTTCTCAAGAATACACATTTTGAAGACAAGTTATTCAAAATATTATCATCTTTAAAGCAAATCCACTTGGGTTCTTAAATCATGACTTACCCTGTTTATTATATAATATGAAAATTCTAAGCTACGGAAATGGTATATCACATACAACCTCTTAGAATGGCTGACTTTTTTTATAGAAAGAAGCTGTTAGAAATTATTGTTAGAATTTTAAATGGTGTTGAGCTTGGTATCTATGGGTTTTTTAAGTACTGGATATTTGCGTATGTATTTTAAGACGTGTAAATCAAAAACTAAAAATAGACATAAATAACATAATTCTGCCATGGAATAAAATATTTCTGCCATACACACACATACACATACATTCTTATCTTTACATTTGATGAAGAATGCTAGAAACATTAAGTCTTCAGTTCTACAGCAGAGTTCAATTTCACCACTACTTAGCCTGATGATATTTTAAGGTCAGGTTTCCTGGGATACATAAATAATCAGCATTTGATATTCACTGCCAAATGCCTGAGCTTATCTCTCTTAAAACAGTGTTTAATTATAAGATGAAAATAATTTACCCAAGCAACCTTGTAAAACATAAACTCTAGGTGACATTAAGGTCCTTCAAAGTGACTGTTCCTCACCATTAGTGATCCTAAAATATTAAAATTCATAGATCACAAAATCTGAAATATTCTTATTGAAAAATTGTAGTTTTAAAACTTTTATCTCAAAGTTAGAAAGAGAAAAAATTCAAGAGCTTTCTCTCTCTCTCTCTCTCTCTCTCTCTCTCTCTCTCTCTCTCTCTCTTTCTCCTTTAATCTGCCCAAACTTGAATAGCTTTTCTCTGAATTCTCTAGAAAAAAAAAAGACAAATGACATTTAAATGTAAAACAAAAATGATTAGCTTAGTATAATTAAATATAATGTTTCCAAGATAGTATAGTTTAAGGACTTGCAAAATAGGACAGCCAAATGGTCTATTTTTCCAAAAATTTGCCCCTTAACTAAAATATAACTTCACCATGGAGATCATGATATTGAAGATTATAACTGCTAAAAATTATTAGATTTTATTTTTTGAATGTTTAATATCTGACCCAAAATCTGGTCATGAAAAAATAAGATAAATTGTTCTGTCCTCAAAATTTAAGTTTGCTACACTTGCTTCTTCAAAATTTCATATTTTCTTACTTCTAGCATCAGGGTTGTTATTTGGAATTTTAGCACGTAAATCATGGAAACCAAACTGATTAAAATTCTCTATGAATTCTAATAACATTAAAATTATTACTATATTTAAATCATGTTAGCTATAAAAAATAAGTAAATAATGATAATTCAAAAACTCTGGCAAACTTGTTTTTGGAAACAGACTCGACATATTCATTCCATTTTTCTTACTATTCTTATCATCTACCAGAAAAGTAACACGTTTTTATTGTATACTAGAAAGAAAATAGCACACCTTTACTAAAGCCATTAAAATAGAAATATATTTCTAAGAACTCCCAAACAATACTCCTGAATGAATTATTTGCCTTTTAAAATAAAAAATCAGTATCTTTATTTCTAACAAGCATTCACCTTAATCCAAACTTCCTCATACTGCTTTTACATTCATGCTTCTTGATGACTAATTTTTTTTCCTAAATTTGTATATAAATTATACCTTTATCTTAATAGACATCTCATATTGCTTCTTGAATATATTATTGGGAAAAAAAGAAATAGAATTATTGACTTTGAAAATAATTTCAACTGACTGGGCTCCCCAGTGCCTCTCTTTAACCCCTCTTTCCAGCCTACATTCCCAAGGTATTTACTCACTATATTATAAATTATACCTAGAAGTATTATATGTTAGCTCATTTTTACTGAGATTATCTCCAAACCTAATGTCTAATGCAGTATTTGGAAATGTGTATCTATACATTTATCTTGTGACAGTTTCTTTAAAAACAAAATTAATTGAAAATTTATGTTACTTATTTTATTCACATAATAGGCCTACTTTCTCTTTTAAAAAATAATCATATGTATTCTACTTTATCGTAAAGACGGCTTCATTTTCACTTAAGCTGTTTCTAGTGTGCAAATACCTAAGTAGCGTAGAAATAGAGTCCAAGTCAGGGAATGTTACTGTTAGGATATGTATCTAATATTGTATAAATCAGATGTCAGGGAAGCTGATGTCCTCAGAGAGATACTTCCCTTGACAAAACATTTACGAAGACATCTACCTGATCCCAACCACTTTTCACTTTTTTCTTATTTGATTCTGATGTCCCCAGAGAGATCATTGGCCAAATTCCTATTTAGAATTCAGAATGAATTTCTTATAACATTTTTTTTAAGTGCTGACTGTACACCATTAAATTAATACTGGTGACTCTCCATGCATATTCTAAAATAAATGGACTTTTGTCTTCTATCCTCACAACTTAATTACCATTTCTAACATGATTTTATGGGAAAGAACATTCAGATTTCCCAGTGACTTATAAATAATGAGAATGTAATCTACTGATAAATGTGAAAAACATATCAATTCAGTTTTGCTAGCATCCCTAAAACATTTAAATTTATGTGAAAGTAAGTTTATTATATTTTGCATGCACATTTGCTACAAGAAAGGTACTTTACTAACCTTGATCACAACTCTGGACATTAGAGGTCCAATAATCAAAATTTAAGGCATAACTGTAAACTTAATATAGAGAAACTTTATTTACAGATTCTTAATATATTATTTTATTACCAATAATAATATAATTTGAGGTTTTTATTTAAAATATAGTTTTAATTTAAAAACAATTATTTTCACATTCTGCTTAATCACATGTCTAAAAGCAAAAAAAAATTATTTAATTATCTTTATTGATCTATAAGATAATATTGGAATTTGAAATTATAAGATTATTTAGAATAATAAGATTTGCTTATCATGCCTAGAATTCTGCTTTATTCATTCTAGCTACCATAAAGAAAGCAAATTATTAAAGTGATCCATTATTTTTTCCTATTAAATTCTTTTGTCCTTTAAGTCATTGCTATTTTAATTTATTCTTCTTTAAAAAAACTAAATTCTTGCAATTATCATTAGAATTTTCACTTCAGGCAAATGAGCTTATAATTTATTTCAGGGCATGCCTTTTGCAAATGATGCTCACAATCAAAGAAAGACTATCAAAGCAATCAATATTAAAGAAAGAATAAAGGATTTGGTCAAATAAGAGATATGGTACTTATTTTTCTTCAAATATTTTAAATATCCAATAAGCACTGAGAACAAATCACAAACCCTGGAAATGATACTCACAATCCTTAGAAATGATAGCCACAGAAAGAGTCTGGACAATCTCATGGAATACTAAAAGTACTATTTGATCAGTATTGTAGAATACAATTGTCCTGATGCATTTTAGTGATCCAAACACTGCCAGAGACATAAACAATTCACTTAGCCGATACAAATGTGATGCAGCTGCTGCCTACAGATTCTTGTTTTAGACCTTTGGTGGAAAAAAACACATGTATTAAATGTGAATTTCTTACATTATTTTTATTTTTTTAAAATGCAAAATGAAGATTCAACATAGATGTTAACATAAATTCTTAATGGCAGGAGAGAAAAACTTTAAGAATCAAAGCCTAATTTATTATTTAAATTGACTATCTGCATATATGTATATTTACCTATTCACTCACAAAAATATTTGTACATTTTCATTTTTGAAAACACCTTTATATTTCTTTTTAGAGGTTCATTGAATAAAATTATATATGATAAACAAATCTTGTTCTTTTTGAGCAATATTTAAAGAAAAGTTAATAAACTTACTTGAATATACACAATATTTATTGGATATTTTGGAAACCAAAGGACTAGCAAAAGCTCAGTTCTATCACTATTACATTATACAGCTATACACTTTCAATTTTATCTAGAGCAGTATACCTGCCCTTATACCCTTTCTGATCACAGATTTCACTTTCAATCTCGATGAAAACAGAAACAAAGTATTCTCCAAGAGAAAAAATATTTATAAGGGTCATATCTTCCTTTTATCATGTAAAAAATTGAATTGCAATTTGTATATGAACAGATGACACATCTCTAAAAAATACAATTCTTATCACAAAACATATTTCATAGACACTAGTTTTGTCATAAACCACACCATATAGCTTTTGATCAGATCAGTATACTGGAAAACATTATTACAAAATCTATGGTCCCTTCCTATTTTGCAAAGGACACCAGGATATCACAGCTTCACAGCTCCATTCTAACATTAATTTCTCCAAATCGACTTGGTAGAGCAATGAGCAATGTCAGATTTTTCAGTTAACTCCTGAAGAACACTGAACCTTTTAAGAACTAAGTTCCTGAAATTAAAAAATTTCAAACATAAATGTCACCAAAGAAAAAAAATACGGAGATCCAAAAGCTTCTCTTCAAAATATAAAACCTTTAATAGGCTCTGTTCTTTAATAGGTTACACACACACACACACACACACACACACACACACACACACACACACACATCTACATATCTATCTATATCTATATCTATATATAGCATTTACTACAAAGGAATAAAGCTAATTTTTAAGTTGTGGCTTTAAATTTGATATACCAACTTACCTACTTCTAGCTCAATTTAATTGAATCAAAAACATTATACTACACTGTAAAAAAAAAAAAACTTTGAAAGATTACAACAAATCACTTAAAACATGAATCTAAAAGTCCACATAGTTTCAAAAGAAAGCAAAACTTATACCATGCTCTCAGAATATTAAATCATGCTGCAGCTACCTTGGCCTTGTCCATTCCCCTGCTGACTCCAAAGGATCAGAATCATCATTAGCAGTCCTGGAGTCCATGTCCATAATTTTCTAGTGATACTTCCTTGTCTTCGGGCCATTGCATTTTAAACTCTGAATGAAAAGTATAATAAATTACAATCTTAAAGAACGATATAACCATTCAAATTTCATATTTAATATGCATCCTGTATTTATAAATTATCCTGATTACAGAAAGATACATTTGAAAATCATGCTTTCTGGGGGGATTCTCACATTGATGACTAATAATGAATTTCATTCACTTTCAATTTGTATTCTAAACATTCATCTGAATAATATTTTTTCAATATCAGTTTGCAAAATAAGCCATTAAACATACAAATGTTATCAAATATCTATTGGGAGTTAGTCAAGCAAAAATATTTACATGGACACTATTTATAACTTGTTATTTCGGTAAATTGATGCATTAAAAAACACTGTCATCTCTATACACATATACAAAAACAGTAAAAGTAACTCATAAAATACTATCTTGTTTTGAGTTAAATTGCATTTTGGGTATATGAGTAACTTTATATATCTCACACATGATAAAATGTACTTGAAAGTTTATTTTGACACTGTTTTTAATAATTAAAATATTAAAATTCATAAACGCTTATCAAAGGGATTCTATCTATTCATACGGTTGAATGAATAAACTTAAGATAAATAAACTAAGCTAAGATAAATAAACTTAAGCTACATGTACCATCATGGATAATTATCAAAGAAAAAAAGTTAAGAAAAAATGTCAAGCTGCAGAATAACAGGTTTAATAGTATAACTTTTAAGTGTAAATATGTAAAATAGTTAAAGCTGTATATTTTAAAACATACATAAATATGTAATACAGCATAATAATGCATAAGGATGATAAATGCCATGGCCTAAATTAGGAAATTGCAGGACTACAATTTAAATTGTTATCAAGAGGAATCTTCAGAGAGTACCCCAAATTCCAATTTCTCCACAGTTGACAAGTTATGGAGCAAAGAAAAGTAAATTTAATGATTTCCAAAATGAACCCTGTGTTGAAAATGCTACATAATCAGAATTCTAGTGAACATAGAAGGGAAACTAAGCATCTAGAACTTCTCCATCTTTCTTCTACAGCAATAAAGAGGTGAATTTAATTACTCACTTTGCATTATGCCATTTCAAACTCATAGTATATGAGGTTAAGGGAAATTTAAGTCCCATCTAATTCACTACCCTTATTTTAAGTGAGCAAACAGACCAAGAAGGTTGCAATTACGTTTTCAAATGTATGTGTAATAACAGAATAATGATGGTAGTCTTGAAAATTATAGCCCAGGTCATTTTACTATGCTAACTGCTTTATATCTTTTATGTCAATTAGTTATTACAGAATTCCTATAAAATAAGCACTTTCAAAATCACCATTTCACAGCTGAGAAAACAGGCGTAGAGAGAAGCCACACAATTCCCAACTCATTGAATTAGTCCATACGGTTGCTGTGACTTGAGCTAAATGGGATGACATTAGAGGTTATGCTCTGAATGAGTAGTCACTAAGCAGGAATTAGTCCTACATCTTCCAACTATAGTCCAGTAATCATTCCAAAAAGGATGCTGAGAAAAGGGAAAAAAGATAGCTTGTATATAGAACGTTGTGTATTTATCCCAAATAAATAACTTCAAATTGAAAAATCAATAAAACAAAAGACAATAGAACTATAACAGTTAATCTATAAAAGCATTAATCCTTCCAGAGAACCGTGGGGTATCCAGGGCAAATTTCAATCCCTCCGCAACGCACATTAGCATTACTAATAATTTTATGTTGAAGAATAAGATGAGTGATATTATAAAAGAGCAATGATGATGCTTAATTAATTGTTTTGGGGTCAAAAACCCAAACAGAAAGTTGATGTCAGTGGTTTGCATCTGTATGTGTGTGTGTGCGTGTGTGTGTGCGCGTGTGTGTGCGCGCGCGCACACACACACATACAGTCTCTTAACTACTAATCGATAGATCTTTGTCCCCTTCTAACCACTGTGTAACCATTTTTATCTGGTACCAACAATGTCAAAATTCATGTTTTAATCACCTTTCAATGGATTATTTTTTGAAAATTTTTATTTACTGTTTCCTTAGCTACTTCTACCTACACACAGTACTAATTGTAAATGCCTTCTTTTGCCCCTTATTTTTCTGTAGAGAATGGAAGCAACCTTTGAAAAATCTCAAAACACACTTCAGGAAAGGACTAGCATATAGAACATCAATTCCACTATATATTTTACTACAATTTTAAAGAACAAATGGCTTTCAAATTATATTATAATCAAAATAAAATGTAAACTTTTTCTCCAATTTGCTGTTTATAGAAAGATATTTCATAAATGCCAAATTTCTACGATGCAGTTCCTGCCATTCTATAAATATGAAAATCATAACTTTCTAAGAAACTTTTATATTAATAAACAACTGTGCTCACATAGAGTAAAATTAATCCATTAAATTTTATAAAAGGAAAATAATAACTGTGAACTTTTTTAACACTCAATGCATACAAGCATAAAAAGTAAATGAGATATCACTTTATTTTATATACTTTTACTTGTACCTCTTACTCTTTGAAGATTGGGATAAGTCCTAAAACAAATAGTTGGACCCATTGTGCTTTTCTGCTCATAAAAAAGATTTGATTTTCAGTGAAAAAAGAGAAGTAGATCTTATAACTTCAAATTGGTAATGACTATATAACACACTTTAACTCAGTAGTATTCATCTTGCTCTTTTAATTTGAAGGTCAACCAAAACAAACAAACAAAAACAAAAATAGACCTTAACAATGTATAGTGTATTACATCTTGTCATATGTAATAGCAAAACCTGCTTGGTTACATAAAGATTTTGAAGCAAATAGCACTATGAGATGGTGTCATGAAATGCTACAGTTTCACAGTCTGTTTTCAGGATGTTGCTCTATCAAATGGAACCCACAGTGACACCACCTGGTCTGAATGCTGCTTCACATATAAAGGTGCCAACTAAGAAAAATAGTCGTGAACGAACAGTCCTGGCTGCAGAACAACTGCATCAATGCAGATAGAAACTTCCAGATATCAGAGCCACTTCTGCTACAGAGCGTCTCTGGGTTACCTCTGCAGCCAGCTTCTAAAATTTATTTTGCTGTCTCCTAACAGTTCCACTTCTCATGTGGATCTTCTAGATATTTCCTTTCTCTCCGGCCACCAAACCCAACCAACTAGACTGAGTTGTATGTATGTATAAAGTTGGTTTTTAAATAAAACCTCTTTCTGCACCTTTCCACTTGCTATTCCATCATGATCTATAGTGGTGGCTCTAGTCAGCTTCTATTATAAATTTTTGGGGTTTTTTGTTTGTTTGTTTTTAGGCGAGGCAACCCTTGCTTTATCTCACAGATTGCAAGGAGCTTGTCAGCTTACAATCCCTTATTTTTTTTTATTTTTTACTCCTACAGCACCTGGTCTTCCTAAGTGGTGTCCCATCCAGGCACGACCCTGCTTAGCTTCCGATATCAGACAGGATTGGGCTTATTCAGGGGAGCATGGCCGTAGACTAGTACGGGTTTTTAAAGCAGCTTTTTAAAAGACAATTATCTTCTGGAACAAAGTTTCTTCACAAGTCCTTCTCTTGGCAATAGGCTTTTTTTTTTTTTGAAGTGTTTCTCCAGTGAGAACTGGGCTGTGTCAAGGAGCCTTCAAGTTTATTCTTCTTTTTCTCTAATTTTTCATTATAAAGCAACCTACCTGATCACCCCTTTAAAACTAAAGACCAAAGAATCAAATGGGATCAGTAAGTGACCATAGCTCACAGGGCATCAATTTCTCTTCTCAGCATATTATAGGAACACAATCTAAGCCAGAAAAACATAACAGAGCCCATTATAGCTCTCGAGTTTCAGTTATTAACATTGATTTTTTTTCCAATGGGAAATTTTCATTAGAAGTTATCACATGACTTATATCCGGTAATAACTTAGGTTAAGATATATATATTAAAACCCCACTTTAACATTGTCCTTGGACTAGGTGCCATAAAGTCATTTTTAAAAAGTGTCTTTTTCACATTAGTAAATTCTCATAGTTAGGATCTATCTTCATTCAAAATATACCTGGCATGCAATAGTGATGGTCAAAGTCCTATAATATCCAGATTAATACTACAATAGTTTTAAATTATAGATAGATAAATGATAGATAGATGATAAATAGATTTCATGAATACATTTATATTTATTTATTTATTTAATTTATGTTTTCTACAGGATAAAATTCAAAAACTACCTTGGTTTGGAATAAAGAACACAAGCAATGATAAGACACTTGGATACTGACCTCATTTAATATCTCTAACAAATGAATTAATCTCTTAAGATTCATTTTCTACGTCTATGACAAGTGAAAAAAAAATCTCAAGTTTCTAGAAGCTACAAAGTATTACAATTCTACTGTCATTTGTTCAGGGGAAACTAATAAATCACTCACCGATTGGCATTATAAAAAAAAAAAGACATCTTGAAATGTAACAACATGTATTTTGTCTTAAAGCATGATCCATTAATGTTTTGCTTCAGTACAGGATGCCTAGTAAAATGTACAGTTATGGTTATCACTATGGACATGCTGAATCAGAATCTTTAAAGATGAGAATTTGGAATATGTGTTGCAAAAAAATCCTTCAGGTAGTTATTATTTTTCATAAATTCAGAAATGTGGTTCATACCATGGTGCTTACTTTAAAATTATAAGTAGATTTCATAGAAATCTACTAACTTTCTAATCTTGATTTTGAAAAGTTCTGTATTTAGACTGGCAAAATACAACATAAAATAATGACTCATCATCTATATAAAATTTTAAATGAATCTAAGAAACCTAAAACAACTTTAGCAGTAATCATGTTTGAGAGCCCAAGGGACTCATAAGGACCTAAAGTCGCTCCAGAGAGGAAGTGAATGTTTATCTCCCTAAAAATTATGGAATTGTTAAAGTAGTATAAAGCCATTCTTGATATCCTCTCAAGTGTACTTAAGGATGAGCCATCCCCAGACCAGAGTCCCTGATCCATACCTCTTTCATTAAGGTAGGGTGAGAAGCCTCTGAGCCTTGGAAACTACAAGAATTTAATAGATTGTGGACTCCACTGGATCCAGTGATCTTAAATTTTATTAATTTGCTCAGTAAATATGTGTCAGATACTATGCTAATTACTGAGCTACAGTAGTGAGCAAGAAAGCTAAGGTCCCTCAGAGGTCTTAAATTCTGGGAAGGTAGTCAGATGTAAAACCCTAATAAACAAAG
This sequence comes from Cynopterus sphinx, assembly GCA_030015415.1. Classification (NCBI taxonomy): domain Eukaryota; kingdom Metazoa; phylum Chordata; class Mammalia; order Chiroptera; family Pteropodidae; genus Cynopterus; species Cynopterus sphinx. The sequence continues at coordinate 85,775,365 of CM057380.1, forward strand.
AGAAGACTCTATTGCAAAAAGGATTCACATGCAAAATCAAACAAGGAACTTGAATACATAACAAGAGTATTGGAGGAAACATCAGATAGAGTTTACTTTAATCATTCTTTCAGGTGATAATATTTAAACTAGGCCTGAGAATAACAAGAGCTAGCTTTTCATACATTGAGGAAAGAACGTCTTTTAGAAAGAGAAACCAGAATATTTAAAGGCCTTGATATGAGAACAATCTTGACATGTAAAAGGAACTGAAAACTATGAATCTATATTGAGTGAAGCAAGGAAAAAAGACCTATGAGATATAACTGAAAGGTAAGAAGATGTGAAACTATGTAGGGCTTTAATAGTAATGGCAAAGAATGTGGGCTTCAGTACAAGTACACTGGAAAAGTAGAGAGAGATATAAACTGATAAATATTTTAAGAGATCACTTTGGCTTATTTGTAGCTAATAGAGTATAAGGAGTTAAGAGTGAAATTAAATAGACTAGTGATAAGGCTAGGAAAATAGAGTAGGTAAAAAATAATCTGGATCTGCCTAGACTAGACATGAAAAATCAAAATAAATAGAAAAATTTTAGATATATCTAAAACCAAAACATGTTTTAAATGAATGTTGAATTGGATATTGTGAAAATATAGATGAAGGACACAAAAATGACTCACAACTTCCAGCTTTTTAATCTGAATAGTTGGTGCCATTTCCTAAGACATATTTTCTCTGAAGCATCTACGTGCTATTGTCAAATGAGGCATGGACTTAAAGGTCTAGGCTAGACTTTAAAATTAAAATTGCAAGCCCTTTAGTATAAAAATGGTGTTTAGAGTTAGAGAGATTGTGTGTAGAGAAGAGTTGGGATGGAGCCCAAAGAGACATCAATATTTAATGGTTGGGTAGAGGAATAGAAACAAATAAATTCTCCTATTAATTATGGAGAAATGGAACTCAGGATATTTGCAAGGGAAGTTATTTATTGAAAATGAACCATAACATCTGAAATTAAAAATGTGGAAATTGAAGACAAGAAAGTACTGATAGATTGTGAGGGAAGAACAAAAGCTGTGTCCTACAATAATGGTCAATGTAGATGAAAACTTGTAGGAACAAGGGTTCTTGAGATTGAAGAGGAATGATGTCCAGAAGATGAGATAATTGCCATTGAGATTTGGTGGTACATTTACTGGCAAAGAAAATGTCTCAGATTTGACCATTGAAAAGGGTAACTCTAGTGATGGGAAGAAAAAAAACTGCAATGAATGTAGGAATGTCAAGAAAAAGAATAGAGAATTTTGATGGTCCTTCCATGTGGATGTTGAAGTTATTGAAAATGATGACAGCATTTTGCTGAAGATTTCATGTAAGGATCTAAAGCCTTAAATAAATGACAAGAATGACCAAGAGATCTGTTGATGTCAACAATAAAAAAAAAGAGCGTGGCTAGTATTTCCAAAGTGTTTGTGTTTCAAAGAAACAGTATGATTTTCAAGAGAGAGACAAATTAGTGATCTAGGAGTTGTAATGAGGAGCAAAAACAACTTTTTCTGGCCATAAGATATGTGGAGTGTGAGGCCCTATTTATGAAGGCTACAGGAAATTTGTCCTTTGTTGTCAACCAAGTTTAATTTTAAGAGAATTAAAAAATAATTTTTGTACAGCAAAGGAAATCATAAACTGACAAGACAACCTATTAATTGGGAGAAGATATTTTTTAGTAATACATCAGATAAAGGGTTAATCTCTAAAATATACGAAGAACTCAGAGAGCTCAACACCAAAAAAAAAAAAGAAAAAAGAAAAGAAAAGAAAAGAAAAGAAAAGAAAAGAAAAGAAAAAACAATTCAGTAAAAAGAAGGGGCAGAGGACCTGAATAGACATTTCTCCAAAGAGGACATACAAATGGCCAATAGATATATGAAAAGATGCTCAATGGCGATAATCCTCAGAGAAATGCAAATGAAAACCACAGTGAGTTATCACCTCAAACCTATCAGAATGGCTATCATCAATAAATCAACAAACAACAAGTGTTATTGAGGATGTGAAGAAAAAGGAACTCTCAAGCATTATTGGCAAGATTGAAAATTGGTACAGCTACTATGAAAAACACTATGGAGGTTACTTAAAAATTAGAAATAGAACTACTTTATGAACAGCAATTCCACTTCTGAGTTATTTATTTGAGGACATCCAAAACACTAATTTGAAAAGATATATTCTATTCTGTGTTCACTGAAGCATTATCTACAATAGCCAAAATATGGAACAAATGACTGGATAAAGAAGATGTGTTACATATATACAATGGAATATTACGTGGCCATAAAATAAGAATGAAATCTTACCATTGGCAACAACATGAATGGACCTAGAGAGTATTATGCTAAGTGAAGTAGCTCTGACAGAGAGACAAATACCGTGTGATTTCACTTATATGTAGAATCTAATGAACAATATAAAAAATAAACAAAACAGAAACAGAGTCACGGATACAAAGTGATGATTGCCAGACACAGGGGTGGAGGGAGTGGCTGGGTGAAAAAGGTAAAGTAATTAAGAAGTACTACTTAGTAATTACAAAGTAGTCACAGGGATGTGAAGTATAGCATAGGGAATATAGTCAATAATATTGTGATAACTATGTATGGTGCTAAGTGGGTACTGGACTTATCAGAGAGACATTATATAAATGTCTAACCAAATGCTGTATACCTGAAACTAACATAAAATGATATTGAATGTCCAAAGAACTTTTTAATTAAAACAAATAAAATTAAAAAGGCAATGTAAAACTTAGCAGCAGACACTTTTAAGTTTCCAAAAGGTTAGTAAGATCTATGTAAAAGTATTATTTAAAAAAAGTATAATATGCAATGGCACGGCATCTCCCTCCAAAATCTCCCAAACCAGATTAATTCCTTGTTCTTCAAAACTTTCCCTTATATTACAAAATTTACTTTTTCTTATTCAATTACACACACACACACACACACACACACACACACACACACACACACACACACACTGAAGTATGCATTCATGTCTTATTTATCCAGCTGCAGATCTCATTTTTTGAGTCACATTCAGAGTAAACAAATCATTCCATGACCTTTAAACATGGAGATTTGAGGAATTAGAACATAGGTTTTTGTTTGTTTGTTTGTTTGTTTTAATTTTTTATAAAAGAAATTATTCTGCATGAAAGAAAATAGAAAAAGAGCCCAACTTTGGAAGCTGACACAGCTGTCATCCTTGTGCTTCTGGCAGGGCATCAAAAGTTAATACAGGGCTAGCAGAGTCTTTTACAGGAGGTAAAAATCACCTACCTGTCAGACTCAATTCTTGGTGGCCTGGCCAAGACATAACATCGAGATGAGCCTTGACTAACTCAAATTAAATTTTGTGAAGATAAAGTAGATACTTGTTAAAATATCTAGAGAGAAATAGGCATAGTGTCTATACTATTGTGTAGGTGTATACTTGCTTCTTACAAAAATAGATTGAATCTTTGAATTGCTGTTTTTCCTAAACAGAGATGATTAAGATTTAAAAAAACCTGAAATTAGAAAAAAGTTATTTTGTATCTCACACACACACACACACACACACACACACACACACACACGAACCTACACACACACATTGGCATTTGCCTAGGTCTTCAGCCATTGCTGTAACTTCTAACTATAGACTCCAAATGAGACAAACCAATATGTCTTTTTTTTTTTCAGGGCAAGCAACGATGAGTAGGAAAATGAGAATGTGTCATATCAATATAGAATTCCCCTTGCTTTCCAAAATTCTGAGTTGCTATAGTTTAGATATCTAAGTAATTAAACTCTCTGCTATAGTATATATAGTATATGCTATGGTTTGCTCTCTATTTTATGTACAACATACATTTTTGTGTTACCTTCTAGTGTGAGATTGTGATTATCTATGACTATATGTGGAAGAGGTAATTTAATAAACAATAGTCTTACAGTTAAGAAACCTGAACATTGGTAGCTCATTTATTAATCAGGTAAAGACTTTGTGCTAGTTATTTAATCTAAGATCCTCTTCAGTTTTAAATTGAAGAGGATGGGTTACATTTATGTTGATATTAGTCAACTTATCCTGCTAAACAGTAAATTTAACACCATAGAACATATTTTAGATTTCACTATACCACAAGATCCCTACCTTCTCTTTCCTATCCTCAAGAAATCCAGCAAAATAAAAATGGTCTCTCTTTCAATTACAGGAACTATCTAAACTAAATAAATTTATATATAGTCATTATGTTAATATATAGGTTACATCCAAGAGATTTATACAGTTCTAAGCTTTTTTGAGGGTGCCTTGTTATGAACGTACAAGAGAGGATAGTCGCCTCTCTTTGCCTCTGCCTTCCAGCTGTCTAGAGCGTCCTAAAGTTTTCATCACACACGAAAATTAGAATCCTATCAGAGAGAGTGTACCCAAATGAGAAATAAGGCTAATTTCTTAATAAAAGTGTTAGAGAATAATAAAGCATTTCTGGTCAAAGCAATTGTATTTTGGAAATAACAATTTTCCTAATGAGGATGGGAATTGTGACCATAAAAAGTTAGTACTGATATTTGTCAAGTTCAATTCAGTTTCATTTTAAGAGCTTTTTACTATATTAGGGTCAAGTATAATGACTCAAATTAGTGAACTTAAAATTTGTTTTAAAATGTTTGATGGAGACATTTCAAATATAATCTGAGATTTATCACTGCTACTTTTGCTGAATTCAATTTGCTGCCAAGATTTAATTAGTTTAATCAAATACTATAAACTGTGATACATACTGTAGCTTATAAATACCTTATAAACTTTTAAACAGAGAAAACCTAGAAGATATGCTTTTAGTAATAATGTGTAACAGTGTGTGAATTTTATTTAACAGAAGCTTTTGACAAAGGAGACTTGGGAAATTAAAGAATGATTTAAAAAAAAAAAAAGCTCTAAAGGGAGTTCTTAAGTTACTAAAGAAATGCTTTCAATTTCTTAATCTGATGGCATGAATCAGAAGATAAAGAAAATTTAAAACTTTATGGGAAGTAATATATTATAAAATTGTTATTAATTTCAACCAGGTATTTTCTATATCACAGGGTAATTTAAAGGATTCCATTCCTTGGCTAGCAAACCTGCTATTTCCTGGAAGAACATCATGCCCTCAACAGACTTAATGGTCAACATATTTGCCAGATTTTTTTCTAGTTTTCCATGAGCAGTTTACAAAAGATAAAGAAAAATCAAACCCGAAGTGCATTTAAAACTTTAATCAAAAACTATTCTTTAAACTTAAAAAATATGACTAATTTAGTTTTTTAATCTATTATTAAGTTAAAGACTTTGAATGAATTCAAACTTTCATAATTGTATTTGCTTTCAATCCTATTGTTCTAGAAAACTGTCAGATATCACCAGTTTTTTTAATTTTGCTCCTTCCCTGCAGTTTATCACTGTTGTCACACTTTTTTATCTGCTTACATCACTAGATTATGTCCATGTTACTTGACATAATGTACTGTACATAAATAGTTGGTGAATATATTGTTAGAATAGATAGTAGAAATTGAATTATTGATGGATATCTTATTGCCTCACATTCTGGCCTTTAATTTAAATAACTAAAGCTGCTCTCACAAACCAAACCCACATTGTGAGCATAGGTCCTAGTGATTCTGAATTATGGTGATATAATTATGACTTTAAGCTAAATTTATTAATTTTATATTGCCAGAAAGATTATAGGGTTATCCAACACAACATGTGATGCACCTCTTAATCAGAGGACACTTTTAGAAGGCTTTATTAGCCTTCAAAAGACATTTTTTTAACCCATACAGTGTTTATAATCATCATCTTTCATGAACAGAACAGTTCACTTCTCTATGGTCTTCATTATTCTGATATAAAAAGCTTTCTTAAAAAAATTAGTTCTCAATTTTTTCCTAAGTTATCTATCTTAATTCTAAAGCAACCAGCTAGCTTTAGCAAAAAATGTGGTTTAAATTTGTTTCTTATTGTTGCTGTAACAAATAAACACAAAGTCAGTGGTTTAAAACAACACAAATTTATTTTCTTACGGTGCTGGAGGTCAGAAGTCTAAAATGGGTCTTACTGGGCTAAAATCAAGTCATCATCAGGACTATGTTCCTTTTGGAAGCTCTAGGGGAGAATCATTCTAGAGGTCTAGTGTATTTCTTGTCACCTGGCCCCTGCCTCTGTCTGCAGAGCTCATCACTCCAACCTCTGCTTCATTTGTTCAATCCCATTTAGTTTTTTCAGCCTTTACACTGGGCCCATATTGACAGCTCAGGATAATCTTCCATTTTAAAATCAAATGATTAGCATCCTTTATTCCACCTACAACCTTAACTCCAATTTGCCATGTAACGTAAAATATCCACAACTTCCGGGGATTAGGATGTGAACATCTTTAGAAGGCCATTATTCTATCAATACACTAAGAAATTTTAAAAAGGTAAAATTAGGAATAATGCAGTGCGAACTCTGGCAATGAAATATTACATTATATAAATATTTATGTCACATACTCTTTTAAAAGATTTCACTTACCAGACTACTGATCAGAGTTTTGGTATATTCTAGCAAAATTCATGTCCTTGATGTTACTTCATCACACGTAAGTAGGTGGTCTTTTTCAAATTAAAAAGGAATATTCAAGGCTACCAGAACACTAGAAAAGTATCTCTAGTTCTATGCTTCAAGAGGCCTATTTCTGCACATATTATACCCCTGGCAATACACACATGTGCCAGATTCTTTCCTGACACAGTGTGATGCTGCTTCCCCCATGCTTAGCAAATGCATTTATTCTCATCACTGTTTAACATTAAGCCCTATTTGTTTTAAGCTTGCTTTCGTTAGTTTATTTTAATTGGCCTCGCCTTATTTTTCTCCTCTAAATTTGGTTTCATTTTTTATGTATTCTCCATGCTCACACACTTAATTATGCTCTGCTTTATAACATCCTCTTGTTTTACACATACATTTTTTTCCTCTGCATAAGTTACTTTGTCTTCAGGACTTAACACCTTAGTATTCAATGGTAACATCACCTACTCAGGCTCCCTCTCCAGCCAGGAATTAGTATCTTCAATTTCTCATCGAACTTGAACTTTATAATTAAGCAAATCCCCCATTTGAAGGAATAGTAGGCTCTCTGCCCCTAAAGTCTGTGTAATGCACAGAAACACATTTGGGAATATAATTGACTTTTATGTACAGAAACCAGATGCACTGCATGCTTCTGTGTGCTTAGGGAAACAAGTTCATCTCATGTATCAAAATAAGCATCTGTTCCACTAAATTTCACTGCCAGATACTCATCACACTCAGGCAACAAAACACTTAAGGAAGTAAAAGCTCTTTCCAATTAAAAAAAAAAAGAAAGTACATCAGAAAGCATTGTTTTGAAAAAATCTTCCTCCTTCGTAAAGCCCAGAGTACTAAAAAACTTAACAAATCATTATTTAAATACAGATAAGGCATTTTTGCCCCACCCTGTGAAAAATTTAAAGTGATGGGTAAGTTTATATTTGAAAGGCCACTTTCAACAGTAAAACATGTGCTCTGAGGTTTGAATAAAACTTTGAAAATGCAGAAATTTAAAAGAACAAACAGAAAACACTGTACACAAATACAAACTTGCAAATAGTTTTATAAATATGTATATTTATGTATAATAAATAAATTCATGCCATAATTAAAAAAAATAATATATCTCCATATAAATAATTTTCAGTATTGTTCATTGCATTTTGTTTACGAACAATAGAGATTCCAATGTATTTAGTGTTAATGTGTTGCTCACTTAATGTTTCTGGCCAATGTACTTTGTCTTTTTTTCTATTGATTTGTTACAACTGTTTATATGTCAAATATATCAAATAAATTTCAAATGCTTTTTTCCTGATTTGACGTTTGCTTTTTAAACTTATTCATGGTATCATTTAAAATATAAGAGATTTCTATTTTAACAAGACCAACCCAACATTTTTTCCTTTGTTGTTTTTGTCCTTGCTAGGGGCTGTACTTAGTAAAGTTAATTTTGCCCTAATAATATTGGAGAAAATTTTTCCCTTATATTGAGGAGTTTACTTGATAGCTACTCTGGAATTAATATTTTTAATTAAAATTTAATGACTATACAACATTATATTGGTTTCAGGTGTACAACACAGTTATTCAACTCTTATATAACTAATGAGGTGATCACCACAATAAGTCTAGCAACCACCTGACACCATACAAAGTTACCATATTACTGACTATATTCCCACTGCTGTACAATAATATATCCCCATGATTTTTTAATTTTAAAACTGAACGTCTGTACCTCTTATTCCCTTTCACCTTTTTTGCACTTCTGCCCAATGACCTAGAAATTCCCCTTCCATGTATCTATGCAAAGAAAATAAAAACACTGATTAAAAAAGATACATGGGCCCTAAGCTTCTTGTAATATTATTTACAATAGCTAAAATATGGAAGCAACCTAATTGTCCATCTATATATGACCAGATAAAGACGTGTGTATGTTTAAAATGAATATTACTCTACGATAAAAAAGAATAAAGCCTTGCCATTTGCAACAACATGAATGGATCTAGAGGGTATCACGATAAGTAAAATAAGTCAGACAGAGATATATACACCTTTGTATAAATGGTGCATTACAACTTTTGGTGACTGTGAAACAAATATAGCATATAACTTCAACATCATTTTATAAATTGTTTATCATTTGCTGACTAATTTGAAAGACTTTTTATCATATATCATATTTTAAGTTTATTGAAATTATGCAACATGAAGTTTTAATATTATATAAGTACAAGCATAAAAGCCAGCTTTATTTCCCCACCACTATTCTCCCAAAAAGTGGATGGAGAAATAGCTTTCTTATGATTTTAGTGTATAATATAACATGGTTTAAATGACATTTGAACTAAACAGAAACTTTAATTTCTGTTTCTGAACTATGTTCCAGCTTGACCAAATTGTCTTGCATATTTGACTCTTAGGGAAGGAAATGAATTTTGTTTATGGCTATATTTCTACTACTCAAAATTGTGTCAAGTGCTGAAAATGGGCTTGGTAATACCTGTTTAATAAGTAGATTAATAAACAGCTGATATTTTATTACAGTGGAGCACCACACTCCGAATAATTTTAACTAGCTTTTCTATGTCAAGAATAAACATTAATTCACAGTTTTTCACATGTTCGTGTGCATGTACATGAACCATTTACAGAGGCACGTTACTTTCAAAATATAAAAAAAAAAGTAGCAGATATATGTTCATTCTAGAGGTCTGGTCACAAAAAAAATAATAGAATAGAAAGCCATAAATGTGAGGCTGAAAAGAGCAGAACATAGAAGATCAAATTATGAAATGAAAATTTATCCTTATATTTTTTAATTTATTGTTAATGAAGAAAGTAATAATCATAAAAATGAAACTACTCAATATGTGTATATATCACATGTATTCATTTCATGATGGATATATGCATACAGATGACTGTGAATATATATGCTAAAAATATAGTATCTGTTTTGTATTTCTATTACACATATATGTACATACATACAGATAAATATGAGAGATTTGCATAATAATTTCATTTCTATTTATTTCCTCAAATTAAAAACTGAAGAGATTTTAAATCAAAAGCAATTATTCATTTAGATGTTTTTAACCATTATCTCCAAATTTATCCTCATTTTTACGGCTCTATTTATTGTCATTTTGTAACTATTTTGTCATAACTTATATATACTTGAAACAATCACCTTATGAAATTCATTCTTTGGCTAAGATTACTAGGATATATGTGTGTGTAAACATACATTTGACAAAGAAAAGTCGATTGTAAAAATGTGTTTGCAGCTATGTGTGTGTGTGGGTGGGTGTGTATCAAAAATAACATCTCTGAGTAAAATTATATATTTTTGTGTTAAAATCAAATATAGCATATTTTTGGGGAGTAAGCCTGTTTGTTTTCATTCAGCTTGCTTACACCTGCACTATCACATTGGTACAATACAGTGATAATTTGATACTTTAGTAAATATAAAATTATCCAAAACAAAAAAAAATTATTGAGTTTCAAAAATATATATTTTTGATGGATTAAATGAAGTTGTCTCTCAGTGGTACAACAAGGTTAAAAAAGGATAAAAACTGAAGTTCTCCAGGCCGGTGAATAACAATAACGATGCTAAATTATGTGCGTCAATCACCATTAACACAAATCTTTGTTACCTGTATTGCTAAATAGTTCACATATAGCCTTAATGCTGATTAATAGATGTGCCATAGAACTGAAACTGAAATAAGGCTTTGTAGAAAAAGTTATATTCAAAAGCATTTTGAAAATTTATCGTTTCTACATCTGGAAATATTGCTTTTGTCAATGTCTCCTACGCAAATCTTCATTTTATTCAGCTAATGTTTGGCAAATACAGTTTTAGTTAAAATTTTAAGAATCACTGAAGATATGTGTGTGAGATAATTATAAAAGAAATCTACGACAAACTCTGATAATACAGAGTTTGTTGAAAAATTTTCCAGTAGTGGACACAAAAGTTATCTTGCAATGCCATTATTTTTCCCATAATCCTCAGCAACACCACCTATTTAATTCTTTAGATAATTAATATATATTATTTAAATCAAGTCTTGTGTATAGACCACCTCTGCCCCATGCTCTCTAGCCCTGCCTTCAAATTGGATTGCAGTTTAAAAGCCTTTCTATGTAGGAGGTCTAGAACCACCACAAAATGTATACACTTGCTGCAGATTTTGAAATGGCTCACTTTGCAAATTCAGAACTCTTAAAATAAAATGAATCTCATTTTTAAGAAATTATTTCAGAACACTGTAAACTCTATGAAATAAATTATGCTGGGGTTAGATGACTCTCTTTATTCCAGCTGAAATGTCATGTTATCTCATTATTGTTTTCTACATAGTCACAACAACAGATTCATTGTTAAAATTCATTAATGGATTATTCCACAATAAATTATCTCAACAGCATTTCTGACATCTCTGTTGTTCTAGTTCTATATAATCCCTGTACTTCTAAATTAGTTTTTTTTTTAATTGAAAAAGCCCTGACTCATATTTTTGTAAAAGCTATCATTTCTTCTGATAAGCTTTATAACAGGAAAAATCTATTAGGTCTTATGATCAAAGTAGAGAGAAAATTAATTATAATATTATATATAAATTAATAATAACGTCATTTAGCATCTTCAAATCTAGTGCTATGGATAATAAGTTTTCTATCCAGAAATACTTGGTTGCATGAGCAATAAGAGGAAGACAACCAGCAGTCTTATACCCACACCAAGACATGTCCACACACACTTGCTTCTACAGCCAAAGTAATGCCATATGTCTTCAGGATGTGGGTGGACAAAAGTAACAGCTGGCCCACTAAAGAGGACCATATGTACAGGCAGCTCATCACACAATCCTTTTTACTTATGGGTGCTGAAAACTCAGTTGAAGTTCTTGCTCAGATGAATAGAATAGCTGGAGAAGATGTAGAAAAGACCATCAACAGTACAAAAAGACTATTTACATGAACAGTACGACTACTAGATCTCTGGACATGGAAGCTAAAAATATGCTTGTGCATTACTCTTCTCATTAAGAGTTACTTAAAAATCAAAAGAGTTTCTTAGTCCAATCTCACCTTTCCTCACTAAATGGTTTTGTATTAATATGCAAAGAGATGGATGTGTAATCTCTTATCAAAAGTGACCATTCATAATTATCCTTGTTGGTTTCCATATTGTACAAATATTTCTTAATTTTTGCTGCATCTTCATAAAAATTATATTCTTTCTTTGGCTTTAAAGAAAGTGAAAAATACTTAAAAACTTAAGTATTTGAATTAGAGTTTCTTGAAAGCAAAGAGATAACAATAAGGCAAAATTACATTTCACACACTTTTATTTCCTAAGGTAAAAGAAAAACATAGAATTTGAATGGTTATCATAGCTTTCTATCTCAAAAAGGATTGCCTTTGCAATTTCCATAACTGCGAAGATTATCCAGCTATTGTACTGACAATAAAATTTATAGTTTTAAGGTCATTCTTAATACTGTGATCAAATAACATAATTTATTTTTCTCTTAATGGCTTCATTTTGACAAATGAGGGAGCTTTTAGGGAAGACAGTGCTCCCTGCACAACAACTGGTAAAGCATGTCACAGCCATTTACAACATAATTTTAATAAAAATGAAGGACAAACTTGGCGAGACGGTAAGAATTCATTTGCATTAAATTAATGTGAGCAGGGCATTTCAAATTCCCTTTGGCAACAATGGTATAAAAGAAATAAATCCATTTTATGAAATGATCTTCTTTTGGGTTATAGAAAGATTTGAAAAGCTGACATGACCATCATTAAATTTTTCCTGGAAGTCTACAATTAGTATATAAAACTCACAAAATAAAATACTCAAAATGCATATTTGTGAGAGGACCGGTTACTATGGAACCACTGTCTGACATCTCCCTTGAAAATTATGTTGCAAAGTTTAAAAAGAAAACTAAGATTTCTTATATAGGTTTGATTTTGTAAACAAAACCTAAACTTCAAAATAAGAACTCCTCTAAGAACTTCTTATAAATAAAACATCACAGATATCAATCTATGCAATTTAAACCTAAGTTATCCAGATGTGGCATTGACCAATTTAATATTTAATATTTTTGGCCCTAGAAGTGAAAATAATGTCCCTTTTATTTTACTAAAACTACATTTAATAAATTTAAGAGTGTTTATTGATCAGCATCTTGTTAGAAATATTCTTCATCAATATTTTTAAAGGATCTAAATACACACACACACACACACACACACACACACACACACACACACACACATATATATATATACCACCAAATATACACTGTTTTTCCATGGGGAAACAAGCATATTAATTTTAGGATATCAGGGCACAAAAATATTATTATCATTTGTGATAGGTTAGCTAATGGCCCCCAAGGATGTTCTTCTAATTTTCAGACTCTGTGAATGTATTATTTTACATAGTCAAAAGGACTTTGCAGATGTGATTAAGTTAAGAATTTTGAGATGGGCAAATTATCCTGAATCATCCAGATGACCCCCAATGTAATCATAAGAGTACTTGAAAGAGGGATGGAAAAGGATTCAAAGTTAGAAGAAGAGAGAATGTGGAGAAAGAAACAGGAATAGCAGCAATATACCTTAAAAATGAAGGAAGGAGCTATACCGATGAATTCAGAAAAGTAGAAAAAAGCAAGAAAACAGATTATTTCCTCAGATTCCAGAAGGAAGCAGCCCTGCAAACATCTTGGCTTTAAGACAATAAAGATAATTTTAAAATTCTGACCTGCAAAACTGTAAAACAGTAAATTTGTGTTATTTTAAGCCATTAAATTGTGGTAATTTCTTAGAACAGCTTAGGAAACTAATATACTATTAAAATAAGAGGGAAATAATGTGTGAACTTGTGAGATCTCTGGGAGGAAGGGAAAATAAAATGTTAAACCGATTGACAGCATTTATTTTGGTAATTGTATTATATGTTATTTTTTACATATTGGGTCACAGTATTAATATCATTATCATGATCATCTTGCCAATATAAATACACCAGTAAATCTAATTTAGACATGAAAATGTTTTATTTCAGCCTTCTTATAATCCCATGTAGATGGCCTTGAACAACCTTATATCTGATGGAGCTAATATCTTCATGTAAAAATCCTCTTGTTTAGAAGAGAAATCTAATTAAGCCAGTCTGAGAACAATACCTAGAAGATTCAAAGATTACTTTTTAAGAACACCATAAGAGTTAGTTTGTGATGCCAACAAAATCAAAGTTAATTTGAAAGATTTTTCAAAGCAATATTAAAAACATCATGTACATTTTTTTCTTATTATTAAAAATAAATCATTGCCCAACTCTATAATTGCCCAACTCTGTAACACTATAATTATGTTAATTGAATAAAGTCCAGACATGAATTATGCTACCACAAATAGATTATTTAATTTAAAAAATCTCACCTATTGCTGACAGAATGACAGTACAAAATTGTCAAGGGTGGGAAGAAATAAGTGTTTTGTGGGAAAAGTATTTCCCTTTTGTTATCAAAACTTGTCCTGAGACCTAGCAGGCTTCTCTTCACATGATTATGCACTGTAAATATTATAAAACTATTCCTTCTACTTTCATAGTTTAACGGTTACAGAACAACAGAAGAGAAAAGATGGAAATGCTCTGTACAAGACTGACATTGAATTTGAGGAGGATAATCAAAAACTTTGAAATAATATGGAGAATATCTTTGCAACAATATGTGGGAAGGTAAGAAAAAATATTTATTGAACATCTATTGTGGGCTAAGTTCTTTACATAAATTATTTTATTAAATCTCTGAAACACCTCAAAATAGGCATTTTATTTACAGTTTACAAATAAAAGAACAATATGCAGAAAGGAACTTGATCAATAGGAAGCAACTAATAAAAAGCAAAACTAGGGAGAATATAATAGTAATAAAAAAATAGCATTCTCACCCCATTGGACCTGGAACTGCACTAAGAAGCAAAACATGAAAAAAGAACCAATAAGATATATGCTATTACTCTCCCCATTTCATAGAAGAAGCAACAGAAGTGAAGAGAGGCTATGCCACTTGTTTCAAGCTCATACAACCAGCAAGAGGCAATTTCAAACTTAGGTCTGTAAGACATTTTATTACTCCAAGATGCTTATGTATTATTTTCAGGATTAGTTGAAATAATTCTTGTTAACCCTTAGTGAGTGCTTGACACTTGATAGCTGTGCTAAAATTTATCTTTATTATTATTTTAACTAAGAAATTATTGAACTTCTTTACTTGTCTTTTCCAATTTCACTGCTTCTTCATATTACAGTTCTCCATGAAAAATAAAGTTCAACATATGCATCATTTTTGGTTGCAAATTTTGGAGTTCAATTAATACATAGCACATCACACTAAACTGCTATTTTATGTTGGAGTGAAAAAAATGTTTCACTCAGTAAAAAAATAATTGGATTGTTCATTCCTGTGTCTACAATATAGCTCATTAAGTGTGTATTTGTATAAAAGGCATAATTTTCTATAAAACTTTCTATGTTTAATAATACAATTAAAGACTTGATTCAAAAAACCAGAGTAATCCATGAATTACATATGACAAAATATTTGTTCAGCAATTTCTGCTTTTTCTTTCCTACAATTTAGCCTATTTTAAGAATCAAAACTTGTGTTAAAGTTAACAACCTAGGACCTATTTCTCTACTTTTTCTGAGTTACTCCTAGGTTAGGAATAAAATGTATTTATCCAAAGATACCTTGGCATTGAAACAACTGCAGTGAAAATTGTGGTTGACAACCGTGTCCATTATTGATATGTCTCCATATTTTTATGCATTAAACCTTCTCTAATGCTCCCTCAAGTGATCAGTGTCACCACAAAGGAGGGTTAGGATTGAGTCTCACGATACCAAACATATATACACTAAAACTTAAGATGTTCAATCATCTCCATAGAATCTCATGCCCCCTTTGAAAAAAATGAACAACTAAGTAAACACGACACTTTTAGGAAAGCAAAGTCCAAAATTCAATTCAAATTTCTGCAGATTTTCATCTAAGAAAGCATAATCACGTACATGATAGGAGGAACACACTTTTATCAATGAGTATTCATGATATTCCTGCAGCAGGAATTGTCACTGCACCACCAATACTTGCTCAGCACTCACCATTTCATGTGTCTAGGTCAGACAACATCCAAGGCTAAGCGGTGACTCTGCCCAAAGGCTTTCCTAGGTCACCAAAGTTGTTTCAGCCTGTGCACAGAGTCATTGAGAAATTCTAGGGCATTAATGGCCCTCTTCCCCATCTTTGGAGCAGCCCTTAATCAGCAATGGAAATTTATGAAAGAAACTTCCCAGTTCCCTTGCTCCTCAGTTGAGATAACTATGATGCATATTCTGTACTATCCCTTGCAGTTCTCTAATGGGATTGAACGCTACTTGCTCATCTTATTTATAACTCATTATATGGCACAGAGATGACTAAAAGTTGACTAGGTATCTTACTTCAAAGTATATATAAATCTCTTTTGATCAGAAATGTTTGTAGATTAATAAATATTTCTAGATAATGTACAATGGTCCCATTCTTTTCTGAGACATAAAATGATATATCTTCCTCTCCTTATCCTCCTTTCTTCTTCTTTCCTCACTTAGTTGTCTATCTAAAAGAATTGCAAAGAGAAATAAGGCTTGTTGGTCAGCATTCCCTCAGAATGGTTAAAATGATAAGGAGTATCACACACACCTATAGCTAGTCTAAGAGAAGAGGAGATTTCAAGATTCCAAAAATGTCATTTTAAGCCATTCTTTTAATGCCAGAGACTTGGCATTAAGGAAACCAGGCAGATGGTTAAGAACCAGTGAGCTTATTATCTTGATTCATTCAAGAATACCTGAACTATGAGTACAGAAGAATCCTTGCAATGAGATGCCAAGTTGCATACCACATCCTTAGTTCCCAAGTGCAATGTGTGTGTGTGTGTGTGTGTGTGTATAAAAAGTTACAAATTGTATGAGACTCCAAGAAGTTTCCTAACTACTATTTATTGCTCCTGATCACTTTCCTCCTATATGCCAAAACTCTCTGCTAAGCATGCCTGAACACACAAACACAACCCCCACTCCACCCCCCAAAAAATCACCAACTGTTTTTGGAACTCAAATGGGCTCTTTAATTTAAAAGCCTATGTAGAGCAGATTTTTACAACTTAAGAATGAAAAGGGATTCTTAAAATGCCTGAATCAAGGTTATAGGATTTTTCTTTCTCAAGAGTTATAATAAGCTTAATTTGAACCAGTCCATATCAGGACACCAAAGCACTCATGGCATATATATAGTTTGGATAAATTTCTATGAATGTGGTCACATATTAAAAAATAAAATAATTCAGTTCCTAACTCACCCCTTTTTAAAATTCTTGTATTAAACATACATTACCTACCAATGTTCTCAAGGAATCTTAGACTACTCACTGTGAGGTCTGGCAGTTTACTGTAAAAGCAAGTTGTAGCTGTGTTTCCTGTTCACACTAAGCAATTTTAAAACGTATTTAAAGGTGAGCTGCCTTCTATCTTGATTATAAGATATAAATTATTCCCAAGATTATTCTTAGTAAATATTGAGTCTACCTTTTGATCCACTCTTATTAGGGAGTACAGAAGGTCAGCTATTAGGAGTTTAGAAGTTATTAGAGGTAAAGAGCGTATAACTCTGCACAGGTACCTTCTAAATAAAAGAGTAAAACCAGTCTTAAGAAATAACCAGAAAAGTAATGAGAAATACTTAAAAATATTTTTATACAAGGCACATTTAAATATTTCTACTGCAATAATCTAAACCAAAAGCAGCTGTCCAATTTTGGAGAAAATAACTGAACTTGAAATTAAATAGTCTAGGCTTAAAGTTCTAGTTTATAAGATAGTAATTACAGAAATTTAGGAAAATTAATCCCTCTATGTCATAATTACTTCACCTAAAAAAAATATGGAACTAATATCACTGTTTTCTCTAAAGGTCAGTAAAAAATTAGAAATGGAATATATGTGAACCTGGCTTATAATAGTAGATACTCAGTAAGTATTTGTTGAATGAAAACTGATTTTAAAGGAAAAAGAGCAAAGTAAAATAGAACATTTTAATTACTAAAACTGTAGATGTATATATCTCAGTTTGAAAAACCAATACACTCTCCTTAGCATAAAATGACACTAGGCCTTTGTAGAGAATTTATTAGATATTTGAAATATATTCAAATGTTATACCCCAATTTGGTACTGATATTTATTTGCTAAAATTATTATTTGTATACATCACTATTATTAAAATGCACAGTAGCCCATACGACTAATAGTATACCCAATGAGTCTACTAAAAATACCCAGCAAGGCCCATGGAGTAAGTATTGAATTCAAAAATAAAAGCAGTTACCCGAACCACCTAAAAGCAAAACATGTAAAACACTCTTGTAACCTCGATGATTAAACGTTAATACTACTAGTAAGAAAGCAATTTCTAAGCCAAATAAATTCATAACACACTTTAGGAATTTTGCCTCTCACATATACACACATTAGATTTAAAAAATGAAGCAAATGTGAAAAAAAATAAATTAAGGAAGTTCTGAGGGAAATGTTTATAATTTCATTCCCAGAATTTCTTCATCAATCACTTTCCCCAAAGTCCTTCCATAAAAATAAAGTTGATCTCCTCTTAATGTGAACTCATCACTTTTCCGATAGCATTTTCAGAATGATAAATATATTTCCTATCAGTCAGGCACTTAAAAGTTGTATTGTTAAAGAAATCTCAATGGCAATAATTTTGGAACAAAGGATGAAGAAGAGATGAATAAATCAACATAGCTTTTAAGCTAAATCACTGTCACATTTATGAGCTTCTCTGGAAAGCCTGAAGTCCCTTGCCTTTAAGAAGCTTATGAAGTATACAGAGCAAAAGAACCTCCAGTTACTCAGAGGGCTACCCACTGTTAAATCAGGGTGAAAGAAATACCACTCCCCACTTAAAGAGCAAGCTTGCCATGTCCCATTGTACACACAGACCCCTACTTCTGCACCTTTGAATCCTTGGACTTGGCTTGGAAAATTGGGTATGAGCTAAGGAGAAAGAGGGACAGAAGGGCAAAGTGGGCTGCTGCAAAAACAAACGACTGTCCAGAAAGCTTGTATATATACACATAATGTGTATATTTGGGGAAATGTCCTAAAACTGGGTCACTTCAACTGAATTCCATCTGAATCCTCCTACCCCAGCTATGCGGATCACAACCACACACCACTCAACCGCCCACCTCGAGCTTGTAGCCACAGTCAAGACCGGTCTGGCCATGACTTTGGGAAATATTGCAAAGCCAGCAGCGCTTAGGGCACTGAGCAACCTCGCCAATTCCAAATCTCTAGTTTGAGACTTCTCAGCGCACCTCTCTGCTTAACTCACCTGGAGTCAGGTCTAGCTGGCAGCCTCCACCCAGAGGGACTGGGAAGCAGCCCCGGGGCGGTCAGCAGCTTCTGTCTGAATAACGAGGCCAATGCAGCTGAGCAGCTCTCCCCCGTCCTGCTGCTCTGGCTGCGCCCAGATTTCTTCTACTCCCCACCCGGAGCCGTCCTTCTTTTTCACTCTTCCTCCCGCTCCCGCCGCGACTGCACTCCCAACCCTAGCGGTGGCTAAGAGAGCAGAGTCCTCCCGCCTTCCTCCTCCCTCATCCAGGCACGAGAGCTGTCCGTGGTGCTGATAAGCAGGCTCCTGGCACCTCCCAGGCAGGCTGAGCGCACAAGTCGCGCCGTGACTAACTCATGCCAGCCTGATAAATACCCGAATTGGAATGAGACTTGTGAGTAATATAGCACTCCAAGTTACAACAGTTCAGATGTATGCTAGCCATGGTGATTACTTATAAAAGAGCAACAAATAGAATGAGGAAAGGCAAATCATGTTCAAAATGTTCAGAATCAATTTTCAGCATATGTGAGTTGAATTTATCACTCTTTTAGAGTCAAGCACTGGCTTTTCGAAGAAGCCTACAATGAACATGTTCTTTTTGCAGTGGAAACAGGCCTAGTAAATCAACAATATTTGTTTCCCATTAAGAGTATGCAATTATTAATATTTAAAAAAATTAAAAGCTATTAGAAGTAATTTATTTCAACTAATCTTATATGAAAAAGTTTATAACCCATTTAAGCTTCCAGGATGTTATTAAATAGCATTGAAAATCAAATTTACTTAACCTATAGAAAAAGACAATAAGAAATTTAATTGACTTCTTTACTAATATGTCATGATATATTTCTTCCTCAGGGAAAAAATAAGATTTTCTTCTGTGGTATAAAATACTATAATACGGGTTTTATATTTGTAAATATGGAACTATTCAAAAGTACAATCAGATTCTTTATAACCAAATCTATTCTGATTATTCATCCTATGGTCCACTCCAGAAATTAGTAAAGGAGGACTTTATTTCTCTTTATTTTCAAATCAATTCAAGAGAAGGAGAGAGGTAATTTGTTTACAAAATATGAGCAATTTTAAAGCACCTACATTGATGCCAATCACCAAGAGTAAGTTTTGTTTGTTGACAATCATAAAAGATTATGATCAAGTTATGGCTAACTACATTCTACTTTCTTAATATTACTACTCCTAATTAAACATTCAAAGATTTTATACACACACACACACACACACACACACACACACGTGTGTGTATATGTATATATACACACACACACACACGTGTGTGTATACACACACACACACATATACATACATACATATCTTTCTCTACCTAAAATATTTATTGATTTTGGCACAATGATATTATACCTATCCTTCAATATTCAGTGTGCATGTACCCATAAATCTTTCTCTGATTTGCCTAGCCAACATAAGAATTTTTCTTCTTTAAATGCTAATAGCTATTTGTTCCTCTTTGTAATGCTTACCCTCAATTTTTATACTTCTGTCCACATATAAACTCTCCTACCAATTAACATTCTATAAATAGTAGAAATTTTTATAAAATGTGTTGAAAAAATGGACAAAATATTTATGCTAAATTTTCATATACTTGCAAAGTACTAATTATTTTCACTTAAAATTTTGCATGCATATATTTCATCTGTTCAAGTAGACAATGAGCTTCTAAAGGAAAGGGATTTTGTCTACAACTTTTACATTTTCCATACATTATCAAGCTAAAGCTCTGGACTAGAGTTGGGAGTGAAGATTTGGTTAAACTGATTTATTCATTCCCTTATTTAAAAATATAAGCTAATGTTAACTTTTTTAAAACCCTGTAAAAGATATGGGGTGTTTGATGATGTTCAAATTCGATGGTCCTTGACTTCATGGAATTTACAGTGTAGTAACAGAGAGTAATGAATAAATAATAATAAATTTATATACTCTTGTGAGTAAATGAAAAGTCTATCTGAACTCCTTGGTCAAAGCAATAACATGAAAACAAAAGAGCTTCCTGCCTCAAAATAATAAAATCAACTCTCTAGAGGATACTTCTGTTGAAATAGTACATCTCATTATGGAAATAAAGAGAAAAATTAGTAACTGTCCAAATGACAACACACATTGCATCTTTATGGTTTCTGACCTTTTAGCTTCATGAGAAGTATGACTTTTAAACAATGTAAATAGCATTAATCTTGGCACTTTATTCTATTATTCTCTAAAGTGGTCTTAAATGTTAGCTGAATCTCATGGATTTTCTGATGAAAATATTTTCTACTCAACAATTGTCCAACAAAGGCTGCTTATCATGAGCCATCCTCATGCTCTAGCTCATTTCTTTGATGGCTGTTTGCCTTTAGTTTACGGTGATAAAATTCCTTATTTATTTTCATTGGTAATCATCACATAATAACACATACATCCACATTTTATTGAATTTGAGCTTGCAAATGTTTACTTTTATATCAGAAAAAGAAAGTTAGAGAGAACAAAGAAAAGATAGCTGGACAAATATTTAAAGGACTATCACAGCATCTCATATCAGGATATTTTTTTTGACATATTAGAGAAGAAACTAATAGCCAGATAGATCCTAAGATGTCTGAGGCAGCTCACACCTAATTATTTTTATGACCAAAATTTTCTTTTCAAAATTAAAAATGTAATTTTATTTGATTACAGGTATTCATGAAGTGAAATTAAGGGGAGGAAGTATACACTACTAAGCAGGTAGGAGAAAAAAATATTTCAAAAATATCTAAAAGTTTCTAAAAGTGGATAATAAAGCAATGACCTATTGTGAATGGATTTGAAAATCCCATAATTTTTAACTCTATTCATTGTCCATAAACTTAAAGCATAACATAATAATAAAGGTAGCAGATAACTTAGAGAAGGATCTGCCTTGGATCTCATCCTTAAAATTTTCCATATTTTTTAATAAAAGAGTTATGCATTTACAACTCAGAAAATAAAATGCATTGTGTTACCAACATGTAGGAGAAAGAGAAGCATGTCTCAGTGTTATAAAAGGAGTTGTCACTAGAATATACCATGGTTTAACATCTTCACCCACAGGCTACAATTTTCACTCTTAAAGTCATGCTTTTGAATGTGACAACGGATTGCTTCTAAAAGCGACTGTTTAGCAGAGAAGTAGATAATCTTTAGGCTATTACATTACTCACTAAAATTTAGCACACATTTACATTTTTTTTTCATTTCCTTCATGTTGTATTTGAGGATCTGCTCCATAAGAAGAGATAGAATCATCTTACAAAATAGAGGTTACTGAAAGAAATGGAATTTAGAGATAGAATTCGATGCTGGAAATGAAAAGATAAGAGGCAAGCAGGAAGTGACTTCAAGAACAGGATGGCAAGAGTCATCACAATTTGGAAGAGGGTAAGTGTGCCTGGTGAGGGCTGATAGTTTAGAAACTTGAGTTAATTTAATGACTGATTCTCAGTTACCTCATCTGTAAAATGAGGAAAATAATGCTAATTACTTTGCACCACTTTGTGAAGATTAATTAATCTATGTAAATAAAGCACACAAAATAGTTTCTGACAAAATGTATGTACTGTTTGTTATTATTATTCAAAGGAACTGAGAACGTCTGGAAAAATTAAGATATGGCAACAAAAGGCAAGATATCATGAAGGCTTGAAGTTCACTTTGACATTTGGCTGAGGGTTCTCTGGAAAAGATAGCTAAATTAATGTTACATGTAGGTATTATTTTGGCATCATTCCCCATACTTTGAACTCCTTTACCACTTTACCTACATGTTTTATTGTACCTTTCAGTTTCTTTCTTGAATTATTCTTTTTATTCCTACAAAAATAACTTTGCAGCAGGGTAGATTTTTAAAGAACTATGTCAAAATCATCTTTCTATTTGCTACAGCAAGTAACCCAGTGGTAGCAAACCAATGTTTGTTGAAGTAATTAATACAGGAAAATTATTTCAATTGTTTTCTTTTCCAATTTTTAGTCTGAATATACCATGGGTGGTGAGAGAGAAGTGATAAATGGTGAGGACATAGGAATTAGTATTTAAATCTATAATTCTGTATTATTTGAGAAACTGATATACTTCCACTTCTGATGAAATTATGACATTGTATATATAATTATATTATTTATAACAATTATATAATATGTTATATATTTTTTTAGTGCTGCACAAAGTTCAGTGTGTCTGTGGACCAAAAGCACCGGCATTCCCTGGCGCTTCTCAGAAACTGCATCTACTCATCATAATTTCTATTTTGACAAGAGCCAGGTAATTTATATAGATATTCAACCATGAGAAGCACTTTTTTATAATTCCCTTTATGTCTAAATTTCATTGTCAATGAAAGAATATATAATAATAATAACAACAACAATAATAATAATGGTAATTTTAACAAAATGTAGGTAGCATATAGAAATCTTATAAATCTCATAATGTTGCTATTCCAGATACTAAGCAAAGTCTTCTGTATAATACTTGTTATAATTCTATGAAGTTGCCATTAATAGCATCTACAAAACAGAGATTCAGAAATTTTAAATAACTTCCCTAAGGTCACAAATGTAGTAGATCACAGAGAAGGTTTTTAAACTCTGCCTGCCTCACTCCAAAGCCCATGCTCTACTTAACTCATGGTTAATACTTTTGCTTCTATCTTTCATTTTCTGTGATTTCCTTTATATTTCATTAACTTTATTTATACATGACCAATTTTTTAAGCCTTGCCAATATTTTTTGGAACACAGTGTTTTATAGATTAATAAGAGTAATACCAAATATCATCCATGAGACATTGTGAAGTAACTCCAAAAATGGCCAAAAACTGAAAAGAGTAATTTCTTTTCGAAAATTCTAATTGCCAAGAATTTTGCATAAAACGAGGTAGTCTTTCTACTTAGAATTTCAACCTTGCATTTATCGATTGGCATAAGATTATTAAATGAAAAATATTCTATAAACTCCTAAAAGCTAAAAGTAAGAATTGCTATATATAAGAAAAAAATAAGCATAAATATGCCATATGAATGACATCTCTAAGAATCATGGGAATTTTATTTGGGATTTAGTATTTAGGTCTATTCTGCAGTATGATCACAAAGAAGTGTCTGTATGATTTACTGTGCATTATTGGACAATTAATCACCTCATTAAACTTGCAGATATGTAAAGATGTATAGTCTAGAAAAGTCTAGCAGATATTCTCACTTCTTAGACAATACCACCCACAATATTCTTATTTTTCTATAGAAAGGTACAAATGAAAAGCATTTACTTTAAACCCAGCAATGAGTTGTAGCCAGACATTTTAAAGAAAAAATTGGCTTCTAAAAGAGTAGAGTTGTCTTTTTATTGGGGAAAAGTATTCCTTAGCCTTATGGTATTCTTTCCCAAACACCCTTGTGTTGTTTTTGTTTTTGTTTTTGTTTTTTTATTCCTGGTTATCACTGATCCCTCCCCCATTCTATCAGTTGTTTTTTTTAGAAAACTGCATGAAATCCCCAAAGGACACTAAGCATAATGCAAAATATTACCCAGGGCAGCATATTTCCACTTTGTTAGTTAATATTTTTATGTGGAATTAAATCTGTAAATAATGACACTGCCATTTACCTCTTAAAGCAGACATCTTAGAATCTTAAAAGTATAAAGGACTTAAAAGATCTTTAAAAATGGGATTTGTCAAAGCTGTCTTATTAGAAGTAAAGGAGATGAGGTCTGGACACACCATGGAACTTGCCTGAGGTCACATAGCTAACTAGGCTATAACAGATTTATTTTTTTCTCTACAACATGTATTATTTCTTTTTAATTATCACCATATATTTCTAGTCCATGGTGGGGACACAATCTCCAAGTCAAAGGTCTAATTTTATCTGTGAGTCTCCTTTATGGTTTCAGCTTATTAATACCACTTAGGAGTATTGCAGGAAATAATTAGGACTTGGATGAATGTTGTCAGATATATTTGGAAAATTTTATAAAAGATCAATGATTCAGGAACATCAGAAACTAAAAAACAAATACTGGATAAAGTAAAATTATATTTAAACTTCCTTGTGACATAAATGGCAATTTATTCTTATTTGTATAATTGTACTTTGTACATTTGTGTATATGACATTTGAAAAAAAGAGTATTTCAATAAATAAAATGTAAATACATAAAGATGAGAAATAAAAATAGTAAGTGAAAATTTTCAGGCCAATAAACTGCACAGTGTCATCCTCAGATCATGAAAGGACTGTCACCTTGAAGAAGCAGGAGAACTTGAACATGTGAAGTACACCCATCTAATTATATTGATAACTGTACATTTTAATAGGCTTCTAGAGAGAATTAAAATGTTTTATTATGTATTCAGTGGTCTGGTGGTGTTTCTTAACTATCAGCTATTTTTAAGATTTCCATAATATTTCTCTAGATGACAAAGTTACATAAATATGGAAGAATAGGATAAGCCCTACAAGTGTGGTAATATGATTCTGTTTTCAGCTGTAAGATATTTCTAAGCACACCTTTGCTAATCAAGTTAATTTGTATTTAACTTCTTTTTCACCTATACCTGTCAAAGTGCTAAATCAATTCTCACAAGAAGACAGGTCTTTTTCTTGAAAGCAAAGAATTTTTTTCTCATAATATTCTAACATCTAATTTGATTTCACCTGAAAAATATTTCCATGATATCTATACATTTGCTAGAACTCTGTCTGCATATGTCTTTTAAATAAACTTTATTTAAAAATGATATTTATTTATAAATATTATAAACTTTTAAACTTTTAATTAATTAGTATTATCTTTATCAATATAGTCTTTATACATAGTCAACATTTGGAATGCATAATTATCTTAGTGTAAATTTCAGTAGCTCAATTTCAACATAATTTTTGAATTGGGTTTTATATGAAGTTATAATAAAGTAAGCTAACTAAAATGAAAAAAAATTGAATAAAATTTTATTTATGACTTTAAGATCAAGGAATAAATAAGACATCTAAAATATTTAGAATTATTTAAAGAAGCAAGTTATTACATAATGAACAAAATATTCCTTTGGCTTTCTAGATGATTTTGACAGGTGTTTTAATTTTCTTAGCCTCAATTTGCTCATCTCTCTAATGCAAAGATTGGACTAGGTACTACTTTATGGTCTATTGAATTTTGTAAAGCTGTTTAACAAAGTTGTATTTATACTTCTTCTCTATCTTACCCTTTAAAATAAAATTGACCCCGTTCCTACTGAGTCCTTCCACATGGGATCTGGAGCACAGCCTCTCTAACTTTTCCAGAGAATTAGAGATCCTTTTGCTGTCCTAGAGTTTTCTCATGAATGGTCCCAGCAATCACCTGGTTTCTCAACCCCAAAGTCTAAGTGTATTTGTTGTCATCCCTTCCTTCATCATCTTCTTATATGTATTCAATCTGCAATCCAACAATTTCAAACTTGAAAACGTGTCTAATGTGTCCATTCAGCTCTATCACTATAGAAACCATTCTTGTTCAAACCACTGTCAACTTCTGAAGTTAATATTTCAATGGATCCCTAACATATCTGCATATTTCCACTTTTCCCCTTATACCATCTATTCTCTACATGGCAAAAAGAGCAATCATTAAAAAAAAAGTAATTACATAATGTCACTACCCTGGTTAAACCTTTCAGAAGCTTCCTGAAGCTGTGGAAGAAAACCCACACCCCACATTAGAGCCCCTAACCCTAATTATATCTACAGTTCCACGTCATGCACCCCTCTCTTATTTATTCTTCTCTAGTCACATTGAGCTTCAGTAACTCATACATAAATATTCTCCAGATATATGATCTTGGTTTGTACTTTTCCCATCCCTTAGAATTCTCTTGTCATTTTTTCCTCTGTCAATTCTCAGCTTACACTTCATTTCCTCAAAGTGCCCTTTCTTGATCCTACCTTATTTAACTCCATCTTCAGCCATATTTTTTAAAATCCCTATCATGTTTTTCTTCATAGCACTTATTTTAACATGTAAATATCTTGTCTATTTATGTGATTACTAATTTTTTTTATTTACGAGAGCCTTTTAAATAATATTTCAATATGTCAGGACTTTACACCTTTGTCATTAACTTAATCACCAGCACTTGGCACAGAATCTAGTGCAAATGCTTATTGACTAGACAATAAGCTTCACAAAGATAAAACCAAAGAAACCTTGGGAAATTGTAGGCATGTCCTTTTATACTCATGCTGAAGCTGAAAATATATTCAGGCTATGTAGAAAAATATTTCCAATTATATTAGTACCAAAGATGATTGTTTTTTAATTAATATTCCAGGTTTGATTGGGTTATCCAGAAATATGAAATGTATATTAAGGTAAAGTAAAAATTATTAATAAGTGTCCTTGACATTAAAGCCTCTAGAAGAGAAAAGAAGGAAGCAATTCTATTCAGAGGGGGAAGATGAGGTGTGACACAATCTCAGCAAAGCCCCCACCCAAACCTATAGGAAGTTCTGGAGCTGAGACAGACTTTTGGAGGTGTCTGAATTGGGACTAAAAGAGTGAGACTGCATACCCCATAAATCAATCAGTCACTGGGTGAAGGCTGCTCTGTTAAGAAACATGACCGTGTATATGGTAAGGCAGGAGGTCTCTGCAGAGAAGTTTTAGAAGAAAGTTTAATGCTAAGGGTTTCTCTATATATAACACACCCAGCAACTGGGAAAATAAGTTCTTCATTTGTGAAAGACATTCAATGCAAAATATCAGAATCCAGTGTAATCAATATATTTCACTTATTTTGAGCCATAATTAAATTATAATTGTTTTCTTTTCTTCTACAAACCATAGTAGCTCACAAATGCAACATTTAAGGAACAAAATAGAAGGGTGGATAAAATTCTGGGTGATAGTAGGAAAACCTTGTTATATTTCTGGAGTTCACATTAAATATTTAGGTAATAAATGTAACACATAGGTAAATATCTGTATCTGTTTGCCCAACTCAGAAAAAATTTTAGGAACTCAGAAAAGCTGAATTTTAGTCCCCTAAAGTTTGAATTTAAAAATATGTATTGTATTTTTAGCTAGCCATCAATTATTAAATAGGGGAATACAGTTATTGAAGAATGATGAATGATGGTATTTCTTACTTATAGAGCATATTTCCCTTAGTAGCACAAAATAAACTAAAATATTGACCAAATCAAGAAAACAAGTTTACTCAGAAACAAGGAAAGAAAATAATCTCATATAAACTCAAAATATAGTGACCAAAACCAATCAACTTAGACATATGTGTGAAAGCCAAAGTTGGATGATAGAAATGCTAGAAAACATTGCTAGCAACTTTGTTCTTCTCCTAGATAAATCTTTTAGATGTGTTCTTAAAAATTCTTCTTTTATCAGAGGTTAGAAGGGAAGGGGGAGGGGT
Source organism: Cynopterus sphinx (assembly GCA_030015415.1). NCBI lineage: Eukaryota > Metazoa > Chordata > Mammalia > Chiroptera > Pteropodidae > Cynopterus > Cynopterus sphinx. Next base: position 85,803,970 of record CM057380.1, read on the forward strand.
GAGGTAGATGGGGGGAAATGAAAAATCATTTTTTCAATTAAATATTAATTAATTTTTAAATAAATAAAATTCTTTAACTTTGACATATAATAAATTTACTAGTGAAAATATCTCTACAAAGTTTTAACCTGAGAATAAAAAATTACATGTTCAGTGCAATTGTCATTTATGCATTCTCAGATTATAGAAAATCACTTAATAAGAATAAAAATTAAAAAGTATATCACCCACATACCCTTCTCCTCTACAAAGTCTACTTGAGAATGAGAAATAGACCAAAATGAAGAATTCACAAATAAAGGTGAAATAAATTATTGATATTAACATTGCATATGTAAATAGAATTAAGCCTTTAAAAAATAAAGATTGTACTTAGAGGAATAAAAAAGAATGAAGTTTAACAGAGTCAATAATCTATGGTCAAGATTTCAATATATACCTAGCCCCAAGGAAAGAGCTGAACAAAGATAATATGTAAAATCATTCTTTATTTTACAAAACAATGTTTTATTCTTATGTTGAAATTTTAAAAATATGTTTAAATATGTAATTAAAAGTACAAAGTCAATCATTAAAATTATTTCTAAATCTTATATCCTCTCAAATTAGTGAGACATGGCAAAAAATGACATAGCAATGAAACAATACAACATAGAATCAAACAGAAAGCAAGCATTAAAAATAGAAAAACTCATATGCCAGAAATTTGACAAAACTATCTATTATAACAAAAATCTTATGTAAAAAGAGAACATTAGTATCTTTTATAAAAATATTGAGGACCCACAAATACAATATCCTGTGAACCCAATAAGGGTACTAAAGCAAATAAAAGGATGATTGATAAAATTACAACCTGGGATATACACTAAGGAAGAAAGCAGAGATTGAAAGCAGAATATTAAAAAATAAACTACATAATAAAGATAATACTAACAATCTTTATGTCCCAAATAAGACAGCATTGAAATACATAAAACAAAAAATATTCCAGAAATACAAGGAGAGAGAAAGAAACATAATGTCATAGAGAGACTTAACATAACTCTTTGGTATATGCAAAACAACTGACCCCACAATCTCTTCTAGTCCAGCCATTCTATTGTCAGGGTGTGTGCCTGAGAAATAGACATCAAGTGAATTTAAAGAATTAACTAAATCAGTTAATACTGGGAGCTCAGCTGTGGCATTGAACCTCTCATCACCTTAATTAAACGTAACACTGGAGGAAGGAACATTTCTCCTCTCCTAAAAACCACTGTGTCAAGGCAAAAACACCAGGCAATAATATGTATGGTTACAAAGCACATCCATTGTGTGTGCCCCACGTGGGCTCATGTCTTCTGACTAAAACAATTTTCATGAAGGCAACATCAAGGTTTTCATTTTTTTTTTTTGGTGGCTGCTATAGCAAACTCTGGAAATTATAAATGACATCCTTATGTGGAAAATATTTTAAATTCATGCTTATTACTAGAAAAATTGAATCTAATTTTTTAAAATTATACAGCACAACAGAAAATAATTAATTATCTGCTTTTTGAATGTTATGAAAAGGCATTGGCAGAGTAAGAAGACCAGTCTATTGGAATTAAAGAAAAAATAAAACCTGTCCTTAGGCATTAATCAAGAATAAATTGGGAGAACTAAAAACATTACTGTTACTTTTTAGTTAAATCATTGCAGTTTTTACTATTCACTTCAATGGAGGAAAGTCAGTGCACAAATATAAAAAAAAGTTTATTAAACAAGTGTCACTTTAATTTGCTTCTAGAATATCTTGATGTGACCTTCTGGTGGTTGATTCATCATTCTTATTTTATTTTATTCATATTAAAAATTAAGATGAGCTTCATTTTATAAGGCAGAAAATGCCAGTAAAGGGGCAAATGATGTGTAAGTGTAGCAGTGGGCAGGCAGCAAGGGATTAAAAAAAAGTATGCCAATAAGCACTTACATTTATTTTCAATACAGAAAAACAAAACTGTTGATAATTTAAAATGGATTTATTCATAAATTAAAAATCATGTTTTAATTTTAAAAATAACCTCATTTAGTTTATCATGACCCTTAAGTTTCAATCCCAGATAAATTCATCAGTTTTCCCCTTGGTGTTGTCACAATAACCTTTATAAGCATATTTCATAGCAACTATAATTGTTTATAATTCCTTTTTAATATACCTGTCTACTCATCAACTATACTATAAACCCCTTAAAAATATATAGTTTTACTTATTTTTCTATCTACATTACCTAATTAAAATATGCAAAGAATGAGTGATTTTACCTGACTTTCTTGATTCCTCTCTTCCACCACAAATATGCAAAAAGTTATATATATATATATATATATATGTGTGTGTGTGTGTGTGTGTGTGTGTGTGTGTGTATGTATGTATGTATGTATGTATATATGTATATATATATTCACACACACACATGTATATGTATATATATACACACACATATGTATACACACACACACAATAACTTAAAACTCTGTAGTTCAGAATTTTATTTTATAAATTAATGTATTGTTACACAGAACTCAACATGTCCATTGTTATCTCTTCCTTAGCATCCAGAATATATAATTTTAGCAATGAATAAGAGTACCCTGCCTCAAAATTAACATTAAGAATTTTTGAATCATGATTCAAATTTTTATTTAAAAAATCAAATATTTAAAGTATTTGTTTAAATAATTTTAAACGATTATTTAAAAGCCATATATAATTTTAGTTTAACAAGAGATGGGCCCGAATTCAGTACTGTGAGCTAGATATGGTAGTGGTGTGGTAGGGTAAGATTTCTCTTAAAGATTATTTATATTTTCTTCTTTAAATCATGTTGAGAAAAGCCAGATTCCCAGATAGGAGATGAGAATAGAGGAGGAAGGACTAAGAACTGCAGAAAGGTTTTCCATCTCAGTTGGGTTCAAATTGTAGTGCTTCAAGCATTTCAAGTCCTCTGGTTGGCAGAGTTAAACTGCTCCCTGCCAAATGGAGCAGTAATTTAATTAAGTACAGAGTTTTCTTGTTAAGAGTTCTCTGACCCCTCTTAATGAGTAAAATCCTCTTATTGAATAACACTCTCAAAGCAGTATGTATCTCCCTGCTAAGCCTCATTCACAACTTAGTTTCAGTGATTGATTTGCATTAACATCTGGCCCTCAGTTAGACTCTAAGCAATATGATAGCAGGAACTGTTTTTGTTTTGTGTATCATTATATACCTAGTGCTGACCATATAATAGATTCTTGATAAATATTTAGAAAATATTTGAAGATATGTTACCACATACTCTTATCATAAAGCAATCGTGATTTTATAGACAACTTTCAGATAAAAAAATAAAAGCTAAAACATTCTTTTTAATTGCCATGGCTACCTAATTAATGAGATAATCTTTATTTATTTAATGGACTATATTTGCAAGGAATACTTTTAATTATCAAATTGTCCAGAAAAATCTGTTAACTGTACATTCTAGTAATAAAATTTCATCTTTCAAGACCTTTCCTCTATAGACCAGATTTTTAAAAAATAATTGTTTTGCTCATATCTTTACAGAAAAATTTCTCCTATGAAATCTTCAACATAAATTCAACTAACATTAGATTGGGCTATGATGCATCTGAGATGAATGGCTCATATTCCCTCAGTCAAGTGCTTAAATTTACTAGCTCCTATGACTTCCTGAAGCTACTTTTCACTTAAAAGCATCATTAACCTAATAATGCAAAAGCGATAATATAAGTTGTATTGACTGGTTGTATTGGATTACATTCTTATTTACCTTCTTTTAAATATTATAGAGAGAAACGTCCATTGCAAAAATGTCTTCTATCAATGCATAAATACCATTTTTTTAAAGATGGCAATATTGTAATAATAATATTAATGAGACATTATTTTTATATAGCATTTTAACTTCTAAAACATTCAAAATGCTTTCTGTGTCTTGCCTTTTTAAAATTCGATAGTAATTCTGTGAGATTTGAAAGACACCTACTCTTGCTGTGCAGAAATTTCAAGTCATTTTTTAGAAATGGCTTATGATTTCTGATTCATTCTACATCTTCATTTTATACATTCTAGTTTAAGGCATTATTAAAGAATATTACTTAAGTGTCCACTTAAATAAGAAACTTTACTGGTTTGAAATAACAAAAAAATTAAATATCTACCCCTCGTATAATAGAAAGCAGAAAATAAGAAAATATGATAATGAAATATTATTATTCTATGAAGATATCAATCAATCTCTTAGAAAGTCACGCTAAAGCAACTCCTCTAATAAGTTAACAGGAGCTGGTTAATTTATTTATTCATTCATTTACCCTTTCAACAAGCATGTTTTAAGCATTTACAAGGTGTCAGATATAAGCCTAATTGAAATATTAATTCAGTAACTACCTTTCTCTCCAGAACTGTTATGCAACACTATTTTTTTAACTGAAATAATGGAAGGTTCCTTTGAATCATATTTGACAATGTCTAGGATATTGAGCTTGAGAAACATTAAAATAACAATTAAAGAGGATGGTTCCTTTTTCAGCCTTTATAAGATGTCTAAAAATATTAATAATTTAAAAAATGGGCTTCAGACAGGGTTAAATCTGATTTTCCATTTCAACCCCATCATTTAATAGCAGTGATCTCAGAAGTTGCTTAACTTCTCTGGAGGCTACTTTTTCATTTGTAAGTCATATTATAAATGTCTGTCTATTACTTTGTGGTAAAGATTAAAGGAACTATGTGTAAAATTTTAAGTACAATACTTTAATATACAGAATTACTTTTTATAATTATGTATTTTTTTTTCTGGTTATCTATTGCTGTATAATAGCCACCCTAATCTTAGTGGCATAAAACAGCGAACATTTTCTAATCCTAATGGTTCTGTGGGGCAGAAGTATAAACAGGACATGAAAAGGAAAGCTTATCTCTCCTCACAAAATCTGGGGGCTAACTGTGAAAACCTAAATTGCTGGAATCACCTAGAAACTTCTTTAGCACTTGTTTTACACCTGGGTTGGAAGAGCTTAAGACTGGAACTGTCAACCGGCGAAACAATACATGCTCTCGCCATGACACTTGGGCTTCCTACAACATGACACTGGGTTCCAAGAGGGTACAACTAAGATGAACCATTCCAAGAGCAAGCATTCGAAGAGAGCCAGGTAGAAGCTGCATGGCCTTTTACAACCTAGCCTCTGAAGATACACAGTGTCATTTTCTTCTGAGTATTTACAAGTCCACCAAGACTTCCATGGATAGGGGAAATAAACCACATTCATTGGTGGGGAAAGTTTCAAAGAATTTGTGGAGGCCAATTTATAAAATTGTCACTGTTCTCCACTACAGATTAAACAAGCTGTTCATTGTCGATGCTTGCTGGAACCACTGCTGAGAAATATTCTGCAACCAGGTGAGGGCATCTTTTCAGTCACAGCTATAAAAAACTTGACCAATTCAGTCCTTGAAAATCTGATTTCTGATTTTGAGCCAGCTCGGAGTGAATTAAAGCTGCTTTAAAAGGGGACTCATTTGTTCTTTAAATGGTAATGTTTTATTTTTTTTTTCATTTAAGACTTTTTTCCTCTGTAATTTTAAACAGTGAAAATTATGTCTCTGTCACATTATATGTACTATAGATAGGGTCTTTCTTAACATTCACCATGCATACATTTATGAATAAGAATTTGTAAGAAATTGAGTACCACACTTGAATGTAACTAATTTTTTTAAATGTCCACCATGCTGAATGCCAAATATTATGCTAAAACATGGAATAAATTTCCAAATTTTAACAATTCAGTTAGCACAATAAAATGATGCATTTAATGTACCACATGTTAATTTTTTTCTTAGTGAAAATATGAGGCTTTCATATTTTAAGTTCTAAAAGTACAGTTGCATAAAATCTTTACTGTATATATTTTATTATTTGAAAATTATTGATATAAATCTCATTATTTTTAAACAATTTCATTTTCTATTATGGTGAACTAGATGACTTTCTTCTGAAAGGAACATTTGGTATGATTGGCTAGTTTCGTCACATTCTCCAGTGAGAGGAAAAGGCTCACATGATCAACATATGGTAGAAGTGTTGCCAACGGGTAAAGAGTACTGTTGGATGCCTTAGACCATCTGAGACTTGGAATGTGAAGCTGGTGCCATGTGATGCAACATAGTAGCTAAATAATCTCTTCTCACGATTTGACTCTTGCTCCTTTTTTTATCTCTTCATGTTTTGTGCCATTTAGATCTGTTTCAATTCTATCTGAAGTAGTAGTAAATAGCTGTCCTCTTTTTCAAGGACTGCGGTTTTCCAACAATTTAGCTATGTAGGCAGTATGAGACATGAAATTTTCTAACCTGACATAACTAATAATGGATTTCTTCTGATATTTAGCTTCTAAAAGTAATAGTACTCCTTATTTGGATTAATTGTAATATCATATGAATATGCTGAAATGTCTAGCAGCTAATCATTTTGATGTAGAACTTTGTTGTTGAATGTGAGCAAGGAAGGCATAGAATAGTGATGAAGGGTGCCTAGACCTTAATGCACTATTGAAGACATTAAAACACAAAATGTTTCCTTAAATTATTCATTTATTCTGATTCAATGCACTGCATGAAAATGGCATCTGATCTGGTGCTTTATTTCCTATGTTTTTCCAGACAGAGGATGCAGGAATTGATTCTGTTCAGATTCTATTTCTTCTCTTTATCATTAACATTCTTAGTTTGCTTTAGAAAAGTGTGGTTTACAATTCATATAACAGTTAAGAATATATATCTCTTTTTCTAAAAACTAAAATAATGCAAAGATTTTTTTAAATATGCATTACAATTAGAACTTGATTGTGAGCTATTTGGTTTATATCACAGCTCTACATAATCATGGTTAAGCATCCACGACATTCAGTAAGTGGCACTTTGCTAGGGGCTAGATGGTTGTTTGTGCATGATACTGGATTGTAGATTGGTTCAAAAGTGAATTAGATTCTGTCCCTGTCCTTCAGTGTAGTTGGGTGAGATTGAGGGATAGATATGGAGGGCTACTTATTTTCAGATATATCTAAGACTGTATAGAGGCTAATTTTATATATCCTGGGTAAACTTAAAGAGCAGAGAGAGACAATATCATACCTGAAAGTCAGTAAGACAATTTCTGAAGAAGTGTGTGGTATGCACTGATGGGAGTTTGGAATGGAGGGAAGGAATTGATTAAGAGTTTTCTAAATTAGTCCTGGTATGAGTAATATAAACAACATTCAAGAGTATAGAAGTAGAAATAAAAGCTCAAAATAAAAACTGTTAAACCATTAACAATGTTTGGTGACTAGTTATAGAAGGTAATTTTGAAATATTAGATATAAAAGGAAATAGAATTTGCAAAAATAGAGTGGAGCAGCATGGATATAGATAAAATTTGGACTCTGGAGACTTGAAATTCCTAGTTGTATATTTCATCAATTGTGTCTTCTCAAAAAAAAATGATTGTACCATAGAACAAATAAATATTTTTAATATCTTTAGAATATACAGTTTGGAAAGAGATCTGAAAGGTGTTGAGGTTTCACAAAATATATTCAGATACAAGTGAGAGTAACAGAGAGGAGAAAAGAGATTTCTAGATAAAGAAAATAAGACCACATGGTCCGGGGATAAGAAACACCGTACAAAATAAGACTTGGTACCTTGTCCCTTTGAGAAACAAATTGGGATGCCTTGCCTTTATCTTTGTATAAGAGAAAGCCACTGAAGAATTTTTAAAAAACCATCTCCTTCATATGGTGAACAGATTTTTAAAAGTCCAGATTGAATATTGGGAGATCTAAGAGACCATGGTAAGACTATCACTGAGAGCTGAAGTTTAAGAAGAAAGAGAGGCAGATAAAGAACAATCAATCTCCATGGACATATTATGTAAAATTCATTGCTTAAATTACTGTAGACTTAATCATTGTCAAAGTAATTGGACATTATCAGTTATACTGAAAAAAAAAATCATGGTCAATGTCCAACTTCATTTTGTTATAACAAAAAAATAACAATAAAAATTACAACTTCATTTTTTTTGAACAAAAACCATGTGCTCAAAATTTTTCTAAGTATTTCCCATTTATTATACCAACACAGTGTGGTGAATTTTATTAGTTCAATTTTACAACTGACACAAATGAGGCTCAGAATGGTTTAGAAATTCAACCAACATCATGCAGAAAGTTACAGTCTAGTACCTCTGAATTGAAGACCCAATTTTTGATGATTGTGCTATAAGATTGGTACTATTCTTTCTCCTTGATTACATCATTTCCCTGCTTCTTCTTAACCCACTCACTTAGCAGATGTCAATTTTTAGAGTTTACAATATAATTTATATCTTATTGATTGACTTTTAGGGTGCCTGTTATCTAGGTACCTTTGGGGAGGTTCCTTAGTTTATTGGCAACATATTAAATTATACTTTATATTCAGTCTTCACATTTTTTTAAGGACAAGAAATCCCATTTCAAGTTTTAGATCCTTATAGAGTTAAAGTGTTGACTGAGTTTGGTATGCTTATATCATCACATCTTTTTTCTTACATATTGATTTTTTTAGATCTTAGAATTCATCTACTTCTGGGCCTAAAGAAGTATACCCATTAACAAAAAATTCTATACTGTACTTTTTTAATCTTGTAAGTTTATACATTACGATGCCATTAAGAAGAAAAAGGTAAGGATAAATTTAGCTGTAATAGCTTTTTGTTTATTAGCATTTACTATTAAAGCCCAGCTAGTCTTAAAATGCTCTCAAATGGTAAATGAGTCATTTATCTTAAAAGCATAGCTTAGATTAGCAGTAAATAAGGAGATCTTAACCTTATTTTACCAAAGTCTTCTGACTACAAAATAACCATTTGTTTAAATAAGAATGAAGAATAAAACACAGTGTAAAATTTCCCTGTGGGTAAGCTTAATAGTTTAATTGACTTCAGCAAGTATCAATCAACATATATTAAAGCTAGACTTTTGAAATTATATTGAAGGTTATAATTTTAATCTGAAAAATGCAGACTGTTTTCAGAAAAAAATTTGAAAAATAAAATTAGACATGGTTTCTCCTGACATCAAGTTTAGTAGTAATTTTCCATTATACATACAATTTGAGAGTCAGTCAAAATTTAACTAAAGTTATTTTAGTTGCTTGGGCCATAGTTCATGATTAGCAAAAAGCAGGGTTTCTTTTATTTATCAGTATTCAAAACTTCCACACAATTCTTTTAAAACCTCTTTATATTACAATGTGTAGAACTCCAAGACTCATACATAGACACAGACTTCAAATCATGTCTATGTTAAGAAAAGATTAGTACCAAAAGTAGGAAAATGTTATATAAAGATATTTAAGGTATTCTTACTGTGCTCTCTGTGTGATACAAGCAGTTTTATTTAAAGTATACAATTATAGTCTATGAAATCTACATAAGGTGATACCACATGAGTTTATTTATTTCTAGTATAAGGAGTAAAATTTGTAATGAGATTTTCCTAGGAAGCAGTGTTTTAAAAATGCATATAAACAATTTTTTTGAAATCTAGAATGAATTCATGGTTATTACTTTGACAGAAACACTTAAGTGGCGTGTGTTAGTATGTGTATAATATTTTAAACTTAGAGAATTACCTACATGTTCTCATCGCAAAATCTGCCAAAAAGACCAAAATAAATTTGTGAAAGAAAAGCGACACATAACATTCTATACTGCTTACCATATACCAGGCATAGGTCAAAATGCTTTAGGTATATTAACTTCTTTAACAGAATTAGAACATAATCTCTTTCAACATCAGCTAAGTAATTTTAATAACCAAGTAGCTGATATAGAAATAACTGGCTACAGATGGGACTGAGTTTACTCAGAAGTAAATGTTCAGCAGCTATTGGTGTGGTGAAAACATACCATCCATAGTACGACACTTTTATGGAAGAATGAAATGTGTTTGCATTTGGAAATATATTAAATGTGAGGGCATTTTTAAGTTTCATTGAGTTTTTTACTGCTGTTATAATTTTTCAAGAATCTGATCATGACACTACACATGCTGCTTTTTATAAGCTCTCCTCTTATTATATCATGCTAGCAGAAGGAATGTGGATGAATTTATCTCCTGTTATTCAATAAATTGAAAAAGATAGATTTGGCTACCTACCACAAATACAAAATTCAATACAAAAAAATCTTAAGTGATGACACCTCCATGAAAATTAACAGAAATGTACAGATACATTTGAGTATCTGTCATAAATAATGACAAAATTCTCTGAAATATCTGCAACCTAAAAATATAATTAACTTGTGTTTAGGTTTCTCCTTTCATGTTAGTTAAGTACAGTAATTATTTGTAAGTAGCATGACTTGATAAAATCAATTGCAAATATAAATCAAATCAAAATAAAACATGTGTAAGAAAAATACAAGATGATTAAATTTCTACACATAAACCTAATTTTATACATAGCCCATTTCTAATGAAAAGGATGCATATATATCAATACTTACACTTTTGCTAATACCTCCAATTATTTCAAAAGCTAACTTTATCAACTAATTTACTATAATATTTAGGGTAAATCTGCCTCTGTGTATAGATGTTACCACTTATTTTATTCTACTTCAAATTAAATAGTCTTCATTTTTACTCATAAAACCAACATTACTATAATGTTTTTAATCTAAATAGTACATGCTTTGGAAAACAATGTTTCAATTTAAAATAAAAAATTAACTTTAATTTAGAATGTATTAGATAAAATATTCCATTATACACTGAGCATAAATACATGACAACAGCATTTAAAATATTTATGTACTGCCCAAAGAATAGTATTATAAATAGGTCACTAGTGAACTTGCACTAATTGCTCAATCCTTGGCATCACAGATCAGCTTTAGTTGCTCAATAAGAGTTGGCTATGACACAGGCATCTGACAATCAACTCTCCTTAAAAGCAACCATTATAGATTTTACATCTTAACCCAAACCACCCATAAATGTTTGCTAATGAGGTTTTTCAAAGAACCAAATTGTGGTCTGGTAAAGTCATTTACCAGGTCATCAAGAGGCTATACAGCACAGTGTCTAAGAATATGAACATGGTAGATAGTCAGATTGCCAGGGTTTGAATTTGGCTTTACGACCTGTTTAAATGACATGGTCTTTTTATTCTTCTACTTCTTCACCCCTAAAATGAGAATAGTCCAGAACCTACCTCTCTGAAACATGGTGATATTACATAGAGTTAAAAACAGAAGAAATTTTACATACTACTACTGTTAGCTATTAATGAAATTAGTTTAATTTGTATTAAAATGACAACTAAATGGTTGTAGTTTCCTTCAGACTAATTAATTCTAACAGAAAAAAATATTTGGGTGATACAGGACCAGACTTGGAAGAAATACTGAATTCAAGTTGAATGCTAACTGGTTAATTTACATTCTTACTAGTCAAAGTCATTGAATTAATAATCTCATTTAGTTAATATTATATCTATCTTGAAGTCAAATTTTAAGATATATTCTATTTGTCCTTCCCCCTTCCCTTCTTTTCCAATACATAAAATTGGTCTTCACCAATGTCCTGATCTTGGTTAAGTAAATTTTTAATACTTAAATTTCTCATCTAAAACATATAGACTAATTCTTCTTTTTATTTTTTGAATAAATCTTAAGATGGAGTCAAAGATGAGCTATTTACAGCAATATTACATAGTTAGAGCTATCAGGCCCTAAGAAACTCACACCAACAAATATGTATGCACATTTGAGAAAGACATTTTAATGGCAAAATTATTGATTTCCACTAAGAAATAACCACCACAAGAACTAAATTTCCTTCCAAATCATAACCATTTAGATCCGGCCAATGTAATGTCAAAGCACAAGGAATTTCCATTTCTGTTTCTAAAAAGTTTCTGTGTATCAACTTTCCAAAAGAAAAAAATAAAAGTTGCATGGGCTCCTATTATTGATTTAAATATTATTCATAGGTGTCTAGACATAAAACTCTATCAAACTCTTTATGCTTATAGCTGTTATTGAATTATAAAACAAATTCAAAGCACATATAACTACATAATAAATTAAAATTAATAACATAAATGTAATATACTAAATAATTTTCTGAAACTAATTTGACAACATTTGATTCGGTAATAAACAGTATAGCTATATATATTTAAAATATTAAAAGTGAAACATACTTGTTTTAAAGTTTAAACTAGAAATCAATAAATTCAGTTAATACAACGGTATCATTAAGTTTTCCAACAATGGTATAGAATCCAAAACATTATCCTTCCAAGTAAACTCTATGATAATGTCTACTTATATCAGTGTCACATTAGGTAGCATGCTATAGCAAAAAGAGCATGGCTATTGAATTAGAGAGCCCTGATTTTGAATTTGATTTCTTCCACTTATTGATTATAACCTAAGGAATATTACTGAAATTCTGACTCTGTTTGCTCATCTATACTAGTTGCTACTTGAAAAAAATTGTGAGGCTCATAAGATTTGATTAACACATGTAAAACATCAACATGGTCCTGGTATTTAATAGAAATTCAATAGCTATTAGTCACAACCAGTTATTTTATTTTAAATTAAATATTTAAATATTTACCATATGTTGCATTGTACAATTGTATATACATAAAAGAAATTTAACAACTTTGTTTTACAACTTTCCTATATTTCTAGAATAAAGAAATGTAGATTTTTAGGAACTATACTAACAAAACAATCAGTTTAGATGAGTGTTTATGAGAGAGATCTTAGAACATATATGTTAAAAATAAATAATTTAAAAATGAACCATGATCTGACTTTCAGTGTTTCCAATAAGTTATTTCATATATTCACAGTGATTTATTTGCTTTCTCATGACAGAAAATTTGTAATAAAAATATCCCACTTCTTAATATTTTAAATACATTTTTGGCACTAAAACTGTGGTCACCAATAAATAATAGCAAAAGCAACTTAAATGAGTGTAATAACGCAAAAAGGATTAGATTGTATACTCAATCTCATATGAATCAGAGAGCTTATCCGTTTCAAGATTTACTAATAATCTCAAAGAAAAAAACCTTGAGAGGTCCAAGACAACCAATATAACTGTATAGGCCTTTTCTTATCATGTTAAGATGAGCCCTATGACAGATTAAAATATGTTGCCTACAGAACATATATGCAGCCACATTGATTAAAAAGAAGGAGCCATTTTTGATATGAAACTTCATGTTTTGTATTCAGATAATCATGACCCATAAGTACATGAATTCTGTATTATTTTGCTATTGGCTTCTAAAAGTCAGACAGTTCTTGCCAAAAGCTTCCCAAGATTAGAATTCTCTTCCCAGAAAATGCTATCAGTTTATTTGCTAGGATTTCTGTCATTATTATGTTTATAAGTAGGTTTGATTGGGTCACATTTTTCCCTCAATGATCAAACTCCAAAAAGGGAGAGAATGTATTTCATGCCTGCTGCTTAACTTTTTATTTCCTAGTTGGATAGTAAGATAAAAACAAAATTTGGCACATAATCTTAAAAGAATGAAGAGTTAACAGCCGCATAAAGAGACATTCAGCCCATGGAAGCTATAGGTAAATTGTGACCACTGGAATGGTGCAAAGTCAAAAACAATACACAGAGCAAAGTTCAACAGATGGCTAGAGAAAAGGCAAGTATGGAAACCAAGAATGGAGTTTATATCATAAGTGGAAGTTGACACAAAAAAATGTTATTTAATGTGCAAAAAATCAGGAGAGTGAGTAAAATATAGGCATAAGAAGGGAAGACCAAAGGATCTAAAGAAGTTAGAGCGTAGATCAAGGTAGAGCTCTGAAATCACTTGAGCCCCCTGGGTATCAGGGCACTAAGCAACAATCTTTTCTTTTCTACGCGCTGCTAGGGTAGAAGCCCATATCAAGCCGGTGGGAGCAAATATGCAATTACTTCAGCCTGAGAAGCAAACTATACACATAAAAACTGTGCCATTATACCAAGCCTTTTCAAACACATACCACATGATCAACAACCAATAAAGGTGAGTTTGGGAAACTCAAAAATAGAATTTTTGTTGATTCCCCCTCCTTTGCTCTTGTTTATGCCAGTTTAACTATATACCTTCCTTTTTTGCTAAGATTTTAAGCATTTGCTAAGATTTTAATCACTTTGCTATGCTTTGTATCTAACTTTGATAACAGATTCAGCTTTAATAGCCTTCACTCTCTTTACCTTCCATATATAGAGGTTGACACTCACCTGGAAACACCTATCTTTTTCTATGCACACTGAAAACCTGTCCCATCATATATGACAACTATCCTGGACCCAAATATATAACATCTAATTGATGGCATCTCCTCACTGAAAAATGAGATCTCTCCAGCTGCCTTTGAGGAAAATTTAGACAAAGTAGGCCAAAGTCAAAATAGTTTTTGCTATATTTAATTAAAATTATAGTCATATAATCTTAGATTAGATGATTCAAACAACACACCCTTGCTGAGAATCAATTAAATATTAGTTTCTAAGCTACTGCATTTACATTCACTGTGCAGGAATTCATTTTTTTTGTAAGAAAAAAAAATTATTATGCTCTTTTTGGTTTATTATATATATATAATTTTCCAAGACATCTATAATACTGTGTGAATTTTGATACTATGAGGAGCTAGGACATGACATGAATTGAAAAAAAAATTCCTCAGAGACTTATAAACTATCAGCTGTGTAAAAATTTCTTTTTGTAATGCAATGTTTCAGTTCATTGTTTTAATATACAACATCAAAACCCTAAGATCAAAGAGAATACAAAATATATTTTAACTGATACTTAAGAAGAAAAAATACATTCAACTCTTTAGAGTATTTTTGAAGAAAAGGGGATTATTCAAAATATCTTTTATGTTCAAGCCAAAACAGTAGAGGTCTATGGTTATCTATCATTTAAACTAGTGACCTACCAATTACTTTGACTCCTTGGTGAACATTTATTTTCTTGTCACTATAATCATATGATAAAAGCCCAAAATATATAAAGTCACCTACTTACAAAAGCAAAAAGAATTGGTAGTATGAACCCAAGGGACTATCTGAAGAAAGGCATGGGCACTGAACACATTTGCATTTATTTGACTATTTAGTGAAGTACACCAATTTTAGAGATCCCAAATGGCAGCTTAGTAATAGAAAATTACTTCAAATAGATTCTTAGTGTTTTTGATTGATTATATATGACTCAGCAATAGCAGTTGGAATTTTAGTGAAGATTGAAAAGTAAAAGAAAGCAAACTATGAGATACATTACTCAAAAGAGCAAATATATGGAGGACTACATATATAATTACTTATTCTGTAACAATGAAAATTAGTTTTTGAGCAACCACAAAATACATTGCTTTATATTTTCAGGCATTGATTTTAATCTAAGAAACTGAAATAACCTTGTGTCATTCTGGAAGGAATACTGAGTAAATAGCATCATGATCACCTCAAAACTCAAAGAAATTTGCACAGAATAGCTTAACTTCAAATACAGTACAAAGAAAAGAGTTAATTCCTTTGGTTATTTTTAAGTTATGGACCTAGAAGTAAACTCACTTGACTTTCTAGACAGCTTTATGCCATCTTCAGCTTTCATTATCTCTCTACTCTGGAAGTAGTTTTTATAAGAATTAGATCTTTGAATTGTGACTCATTAATTTACTTTTGGATCTAATTTGAGAAAACAATTAACCTGATGCTTTACCATAAAGGACCTAACTCCACCACCATGCAATCCTTTTCTTGATTCAATTTCTCCTATGCTTTGTTTACCTTAAAGGGATTAAGAAAATAATAACTGTTAAAAAAAAAATAGGCCCAAAATAGAGTCACTTATGCTGAGCCCAACATCACCAAACCAAGAAATAACAATTACAGTTTTGGTTCTCCCAGAAACTGAATCTTAAAACAACCAATAAAGATCTGCCTAATAGGCCCTTAAAAGACCCTTAAGTAACTTTGCAATAACCAAACTGGTTTTGGGCCTAGTAAAACTTTCTTGTTTCTTCTGCCTATAAAAGTCTTTTGCTTTGTACAACTTCCCAGAGCAACTTTCTTTCTACTAAACTGGGTACTGCCTGATTCAAATATATTTTTACTCAAACTCTTAAAAATTTTAATATGTTTCAGATTATCTTTTAATAATTCTGGACTAAGAATAGGAAACCAAAAGAAACCCTACACACATCTCCAAACCCACTCTCACCCCCTGGACTCCCAGGACCAAAAAGCAAACAAACATAGGCACCTGTTGTGTCTCTTGAGTTCTCTGCTTTCTCCATGCCACTGGAGGTGGTGGGTAAGTCCCTCTTGCATTCTAGTTCTACAGTTTTCGCATTATGAGCTGTTAGACTTTGAACTTTTGTTGTGGTGTTGTTGGTCCCCAGAATGAATCTAAATACCTATGGAGCTGGACTAGGTCTGATTTAGAAACTGGAAACTGATATGAGATCTGGAGTCAGACTGGGTCCAACTTAGGAACTGGACCAAATCGTGGATCAAAATGGTTCCAACTAAAAACTGAGCCAAGTCGAGTTGAAATTATTATGACTCAGAACCTGAACTGAGTCCAATGTGAGGCCTCAGGTGAGTAAAATTTAAAGACTGAACAAGTAGATTAAACTTCTAAAAAATAAACCTCAATTACAGTTTCCACAATGGAGAAATTTTAACATTGACAAGCTTACCCATTTACAAAGTACTCTAGAAAAAAAGGGTTCTTAGCCAACATTCAAGATAAATAGTAAAGGGAAAATTATTTTTCCTCCTCTATGGTTTCTGATGACTAACAATGAGTCCCACAGACACCCCACTCACTTCAGAGCCTGCAGACAGGATCCTAGAATAACTGGCAGAAGCTGACAAAGGGTGAAAATTCTCACCCAAGTCAGCTCTCTCAGATTTCTATCTGTGGTGCCTGTTCAAAAGCAGAAAGTAAAATTTCACATTGTTCCTTCCTTTCTAAATTCAGACTGTCAGACAAAAAAAAAAAAACATTTGTAAGAATTAAATCTTTAAATTGTGACTTACGAATTTGATTTCAGATACCAACTGATTAGACACTTTCTCTCTCAAGAACAACTATTGCCTTATTGTTTTTCTCATTTTATGTCCTGAGAACTTAGCTTGGAAATCATCAGGTTGGGGAGCCCAAAAAATATGGCCTATACTCTTGATCACTATACCAGATTGCCTTAAATATTAGCTAAGACTGAAGAAAGATGAAATAATTTTACCACCATACGCATAATAAAGAAAAATCTGATAAATATGATTTCTAAAAAAATATTTTGATTTTTAAAATATTTTTTAATTTTTAAATTATAATTGGCATATGATATTATATTAGTTTCAAGTGAATAACATAGAGATTATACATTTATATAATTTACAAAGTGATCACTGCAGTAAATCTAGTACCCATCTGATATCATACCATAGTTATTACAATATTATTGACTATATTCCTTATGTTATATTTCACATTCCCATGAATATTTTGTAACTACCAATTTATACTTCTCAATCCCTTCTGCTTTTTTACCCCCCTAACTTCCTCCCATCTGGCAGCCATCAAAATATTCTCTCTATATATGTTCGTTTTTGTTTTGTTTATTTATTATGTTCTTTAGATTCCACATGTTAATAAAATTATATATCATTTGACCCTCTCTGTTTTACTTACTGTATTTAGCACAATATCTTCTACATTCATCCATGAGGGTATTTCATATGGCAAGATTTAATTATTTTATATGGCTGAATAATATTTCATTGTTCTTATGTAGAACTTCTTCTTTATTCATTCATCCATTGATAGACACTCAGGTTGCCTTCATATCTTGGCTATTGTAAATAATGCTGCATATGAATTAATATGTCCCTTCAAAGGTTTTTTCAGATAAAGGATTATAGGATTATTCTTTATCTCTTGTTATAGCCTTAGTTTTAAAGTCTGTTGTGTCTGGTATAGGTATTGCTACCTTAGCTTTTATCCTTTGTTTCCATTTTCATGAAATATCTTTTTTCATCCCTTTACTTTCTGTCTTTGTGTGTCTTTTGATATAAATGAAGCTCTTGTAGGCATCATATGTAAGAGTCTTGTTTTCTTATTCATTTAGCCATCCTATGTCTTCTCATTGGAGCATTTAATTCATTTATATTTAGCATAATTTTTGTTTAAAAGAAGAAGATGGCAGACTAGTTAAAAGCAGGGTTTGCCTCTTACTAAGTCTGCATTGAAATTACAACCAAATTATAAAATAATCAATGTGGAGGATCACCTCAAGTCCAGCTGATCACAACACATATGTCTGATACTATAAAGAAGGAGCCACATAGAAGCTGGTAGAAGGGGCAAAATTATGAAGGAAGCTGGATCTGCACCCATGGGTGGTGGAGGATCACCAGAAGGGAAAGTGAGGTTGCAGAGGCTCCCCTGTAGGAGAGGGGGTTTCTGACCTCATTCAAGGGCTCCCCAGCCCAGGGAAGAGGAGTTTCTAATAACTCTGACTGTGTAAAAGGAGAGGAGATTCTGGCCATCTGGGTGAGGGAGAAGGATACTGAAACCCTAGATGCCTCTTTGAAGGACCCACGCACAGGCTTTCTGACCTGTGAACACTCACCGGGACACCAGCAGTGGATGAGAGGATTGCTCAAGATTAATACTGGGAAAGTCTGCATTACCTGGAGCCAGAACTAGGGCCAGCTTGACTGTGCAGACCCCTCCCACAGAGCTATTAGGAAGCACCAGCCTGAGGGAATCAGCCCATCCCAATCAACTTTCAGGGGCTTTTATTGTTGGGTGGCTGCCACATCATGCAGCAATTCAAAGCCAAACTTTCCCAACAGGCAGCCAGCACTGTAAGTACACATTTTGGAGATTGTTTTAAGCAAATCATTGCTGCAACATGAACTTGGGCAGATCTCAGCGATCTGTGGACCATCCCCAGACAGCAGCTGGTCCTGCTGTAATCTGAGATTTTCATGGGAACCCATGAACAGTTACTGAAGTTGCAGCAAGACTGAAGCTGCATTAATCTGACAACCATTGTCTCTTTAAGTCCCTGCCTACCCACAAATTGCCCCAGGCAGCCAATTGACAGTCAGCTGCCACTGCCCTGCCCCTCCCCTTAGGTCCCCAATACACACAGGCAACAAACTTTGGTTAGCACAGTGTAAGCACTGTAGGGAAATCAGTTGAAGGCAGACCTCTACTACTTGCAAGAGCTAAAATATTGCATCAGGGTATCACAATGGTCTCTGGAACCACCCCAGATGGCAGTTGGTCTCACTGTGTTGTGATTACAGAGTGAACGCCCAGGTACAGAAGTTGCATCTGTATTGACCTGATAGCCCCTGTCTCCCTAAGATGCCACTTCATCCAAGCCACAAAGAACCTGTAGTCCATTGACAGGCAGCTTCTCTCACCTGGCTTTATTCTGGGGTTGCTCATTCGCATTCTGTGCAAACAACAGACCTTGGCTAGCACACTGAGCACATTTGGGGGAAGAGTTGTGAGCAGACAACTGTTGCCAACTGTTGCCTATATGAACTGCAATATTTCTTAAGGGCATCACATGGGTTTGTGGAACCATGCCAGCATGAGATACAGTATTGCTTGGGCAAATCCAAGGCGTTTTGTGGACCTATCACAGACAACAGTAGGTTGCACAGCATGATACCTGAATTTGGTGGGAGACCACAGTCTCAAGGCTGGCAGAAAATCTAATGCTGTGTAGGCCTGATAGCCCTGTGCCTCACTGAGATGACACTCCAAGTAACACACACATTACCCATGCAAGCCTGCTCTCAGGTAGCCTGTCCTATCCTGTGCTTTCCTAGGGTCACAAATTCAACAGAAAATAATAGCACTCAGTTCATGTGGCCCACACAAAGCCTATTCATCCAGGAGAAGCATTCGGTGGTGGGCTACAAACTAATTCTTATAAAGAGTTTGAGTGTTTGTATGCCCTAGGTGGGCAGCAGCTTACTTTTCTTCTATTGGAAACTTGTACAAGAGGCCACAGAGACATTGTTGGCATGTAAGCTGACACTGCAGTAGCAGGAGAAAATTTGCTTCATAGATCCAGGAGACATCCAGGGTCCCTGCATCACACAACACACATATCACATCACACAGAGGCTTTTCCAGTTTCAGAGGCTGACAGGCAATTGACAGGTAGTGTCAGGCCTTGAGGAACACTGGTCCCTCTGCTAAAATGCCCTAGGTCAGGAATGAGGAATTAACCAGACCGCTGCTCACAGTGTTTTCTGTTCTACTTACCTATATATCCAGCATAAGCAACAACCATCTTCAGATCATTTTGTAGATCCCCCAGGTAGCCCAGAGCAATCAAAGGGGGTGGCTGACCTTGAACTACTGAGGAGCCCTTTCCAAGAGGCCACAAAACCAATGCATCCAGAGGCTGGCACTAGACTACAACAGAACAACTCCAGTCTAGTCTCATAAGTGGTACACACAAAGAGTGGTTGCAACAAGTATAGAAGTCTGCTAGGAGAAATCCCACTCAGTGGGGTCAACCCCCACGCAGCAACTCTTACTTTGTGGGCACAGCCAGTTCCCACAATTAGTCAGCCTGAGCATTAATCCCATTCACTGTTATATTAACACAAATAAAGGCTTAACAACAGCAGAAGATCACACACAACCCATATGAAGGTCATGTGTAGAACCTCCAGCACAGGTGATAAAGGAGAGTGTACCTTTGGGCCATGTAGGACACAGTCTACATAAGGTCATCTGGCCAAGGCTGAGAGAAAAAACAAATATTCCTAACATGTAAATGAACACAGAGGGGCTAGTAATATAAGAAAAAGAGAGAAATAAACATGCCACAAATAATAATAATAATAATTAAAAAAAAAACAGGAGAAAACTTCATAAAATAAGCTAAATGAAATGGAGGCAAGCAATCTACTGGAGATAGAGTTCAAAATAATGGTTATAAGGGTGCTCAACAAACTTAGATGGAGAAAAAATGAGCACAATGATAGTCTCAACAGAGAGATAGTAAGCATAAAAAAGACACAGAAACCATAAAAAAGTCAGACAGAAATGAAAAATACAATAAGTAAAATGAAGACTATACGAGAAGATAGTCGTAGATTCGATGAAGTTGAAGATCATATCAGTGAACTGAAAGAAAAGGTAGCAAAATACACCCAATCAGAACAGCAAAAAGGAAAAAGAATTTTTAAAAAGAGGATAGTTTAAGAGACCTCTGGGATAACATGAAACATGACAATATCTGGATCATAAGAGTATCCAAGGGAGAAGAGAGTGAGCAAGGGATTGAGAATCTTTTGAAGAAATAATGACAGAAAACTTTCCTAACCTAGTAAAAGAGTTAGACATAAAAGTTCAGAAAGCACAAAGTGTCCCAAATAAGAATTCAAACAGACCCACACCAAGACACATCATAATTAAAATGCAAGGTCAAAGGACAAAGAGAGAATCTTAAAAGCAGCAAGAGAAAGGCAGCTAGTTACCTACAAGTGTACCTCCATAAGAATGTCTGATGATTTTTCAATTGAAACTTTGCAGGCCAGAAAAGACTGGCAGGAAATATTCAAATTTATGATAAACAAGAATCTACAACCACAAATTCTCTACCCAACAAGGCTTTCAATTAAAATGAAAGCTAAGAAAAAGAGTTTTCCAGTCATAGAAAAGATTAATGAATTCATCACCAACAAGAAAGTATTACCAAAAATAAAAAGATGTTAAAGGGACTTTTGTAAAAAAAGAAGGGGTAAAACAAAAAAAGAACAAATATGAATAATAATATGTACCTATCAATAATCACTTTAAATGTAAATGGATTAAATGCTCCATTCAAAAGACATAGGGTAGCCAAATAGATAAGAAAACAAGACCCATGCATACGCTGTCTTCAAGAGACCCACTTCAGATCAAATGACACTCACAAACTAAAAGTAAAGTGATAGAAAAATATATTTCATGCAAACGAAAATGAAAAAAAAAAAAGCCAGGGTAAACATACTTATATCAGATAAAATAGACTTTAAAACAAAGGCTTTAATAAGAGTTAAAAATGGGCATTACATAATGATAAAGGGATTGATAAATCAAGAGAATATAACTCTAGTAAACATATATGCACCCAACATAGAAACATCTACATAAAGCAATTACTGCCTGACATAAGAGAGGGATCAACAGTAATACAATCATATTCGGAGACATTAACACCCCATTGACACCAATGGATTGGTATTTTGTGTCAACAAGGAAAAATATCTACAAGGAAAAAATCAACAAGGAAACTGGTCCTAAAAGCCACATCGGACCAAATGGATTTAATAGATATTTTTAGAGCATTTTTTCCCTAAGCAGCAAATTATACATTCTTTTTAAGTGCACATGGAACATTTTTCAGGATATACCACATGTTAGGACACAAAAAAATATCTCAATAAATTTAAGAGGATTGAAATCATATCAACCATCTTCTCTGATCATATGATATGAAACTAAAAATCAAGTACAAGAAAAAATCTGGAAAATATACAAATGCATGGAAACTAAATAACATGCTTCTAAATAATGATTGGGTTATCAATGAGATCAAGAAAGACATCAAAAGATACCTAGAGAAAAATGAAAATTAAAACACCACTCAAAATCTGTGGGACACAGTGAAAGTAGTCAAAGAGGAAAATTAATCTCAATACTGGCTTACCTCAAGAAATAAGAAAAAACTCAAATAAACAATCTAACCTTAACTTAAAATAACTATAAAAAAGACAGCAAACAAAGGCTAAAGTGACTAAAAGGAAGGAAATAATAAAGATCAGAGTGGAAATAAACAA
Organism: Cynopterus sphinx; assembly: GCA_030015415.1. Taxonomy (NCBI): domain Eukaryota; kingdom Metazoa; phylum Chordata; class Mammalia; order Chiroptera; family Pteropodidae; genus Cynopterus; species Cynopterus sphinx. The sequence continues at coordinate 85,826,950 of CM057380.1, forward strand.
AATAGAGTCTAGAAAAAAAAATGCAAAAAGTTAATGAAACCAAGAGCTGGTTCTTTGAAAGAATAAATTGACAGATTTTTAACCAGACACCTCAAGGAACAAAGAGAGATGACTCAAATAAATAAAATTATAAATGAAAGAGGAGAAAAAACTACAGACTTTACAGAAATACAAAAGATCATAAAAAAATACTACAATTATGTGCCGACAAATTGGACAATCTGAAAGAAATGGATACATTCATAGAAAATGCAATCTCCCAAGACGGAGTGAAGAAGAAACAGAAAATCTTAACTGAACGATTACCACCATTGAAATGGAATCAAAAATAAAATAAAGCCTTCCAAAAAAAAAACAAAAGTCTTGGACTAGATGACTTCATAAGAGAATTTCACCAAACATTCAAAGAAGAATTAACTCCTGTTCATCTCAAACTATTCCAAAAAATTCAAGAAAGAAGACTTTCTAACTCCTTTTATGAGACCATCATTACCTTGGTTTCAAAGCCTGACAAAGACATTACAAAAAGAGAAAACAATAGGCTGATATCTCTTGTGAAAATTGATTCGAAAATCCTCAACAAAATATCAGCAACCAAATTTATCAATACATTAAAAATATACACCTTGATCAAGTTGGATTTATTTCAAGTATGTAAGGTTGGTAACAATATCTGCAAGTCAATTAAAGTAATACACCACATTAAAAAACTGAAATATAAAAATCATATGCTCATATCAATCCATGTAGAAAAAGCATTTGACAAAATCCAGCATCTATTTATGATAAAAACTCTCAGCAAAGGGGGAGTACAAGGAACATATCTAAACATAACAAAGGCCACATATGCTGACCCTACAGCTAACATCATACTCAATAGTGAAAGGCTAGAAGTGTTTTCCCTCAGATCTGGAACAACACAAGGAAGCTCACTTTCACCACTCCTCTTCAGCATTATATTAGAAGTCTTAGACACAGCAATAAGATAAGAAAGAGAAATAAAATGTATCCAAATTGGAAATGAAGAAGTAAATCTCTCATTATTTGCAGATGACATGATTCTATACATAGAGAATCCTAAATATTCCACCAAAAACAGTTAGAACTGATCAATGAATTCAGTAAAGTAGTAGGTTACAAAATAAATATTCACAAGTCAGTGGCATTTTTGATGAACAATAATGAACAATCATAAAGAGAAATTACTAAAACGATACCATTTCAATTGCATCAAAAACAATAAAATACATAGGAATCAAATTACCTAAAAAGATAAAAGACCTGTTCTTATAAAATTATGTCACTGAAAAAAAAAATATTGAAGAAGATACAAATAAATGGCAGCATATACTATGCTCATGGATAGGAAGAATCAACATCATTAAAATTGCCATACTACCCAAAGAAATCTATAGATTAAACTCAATCCCTATAAAAATACCAATGGCAATAACATTTTTCAGAGAGCTAGAACAAATAATCCAAGATTTTCTATGGAACCATAAAAGACCCCGAATACCCAGAGAAACAAAATTAGAGGTATCATACTACCTGATATCAAATTGTACTACAAGGCTATAGTGATCAAAACAACATGGTACTGTCACAAAAAATAAATACATAGATCAAAGGAACAGAATTGAGAGCTCAGAAATAAATCCATGCCTGTACAATTCTATACAGTCTCTTTAATAAATGGTTCTGAGAGTAAGTTGGACAGATAAATGTATAAAAAAGAAACTGGACCACCTTCTTGCGTTGTATACAAGAATAGACTCAAAATGGATTAAAGACTTAAGTGTAAGATACAAAATCATAAAACTTCTAGAAGAAAATGTAGGCAGTAAACTTTCTGATATTTCTAACAGTAATTTCTTTTTGGATATATCTCCTTGGGGAAGGGAAGCAAAAGAAAAAATAAACAAATGGGACTACATCAAACTAAAAAGTTTTTGTACAGCAAAGAAAACCATCATCAACAACAACAACAAAGACAACCAACTGAATGGGAGAAGATATTTACTTATGATACAGAGGTAACCAAAAAATATAAAGAACTTATACAACTCGACAGCAAAAACAAACAATTCGATTAAAAAGTGGGCAGAAGACCTGAACAGATATTTCTCCAAGTAGGAAATAGAAATGTCCAATAGACATATGAAAGATGCTCAAGGTCACACTATTCATCAGAGAAATACCATTTAAAACCACAATGAGATATCACCTCACGTGTGTCAAAAAAGGTATCATCAGTAAATCAAACAAGTGTTGGCAAGAATGTGGAGAAAAGGGAACTCTCATACACTGTTGGTGAGGTTGCAAATTGATATAGGCACTATGGAAAACAGTCTGGAGGTTTCTCAAAAAAATTAAAAATGGATATACCTTTTGATGCAGCAATTGCACTTCTGAGTGTTCATCCAAGCAAAACCAAAACAATAATGCATACAGATTTATGCAGCCCTATGTTCATGGCAGCACAATTTTTAATAGTCAAGATATGGAAGCAAATTAAATGTACATCAGCAGGCATTTGGATAAAGAAGTTATGATTCATATATACAATGGAATATTACTCAGCCATTAACAAATGAAATCCTACCATTCACAATGACATGGATGAACATAGAGGTTATTATGCAGAGTGAAATAAGTCAGGTGGAGAAAGATAAATACCATATGATTTCACTTATATGCAGAATCTAAGGAACAAAAAGAACAAACTAATCAAAAACAGACTCACAAATATAGAGAACAATCTGATGATAGGTAGAGGGGAGGGGGTTTGGGGGACTGGGAGGAAGGAGTAAAAGGTTAAAGAAATACAAATTAGTAGTTGAAAATGATCATGGGGATGGTGAGCACAGCATAGGGAATGCAGTTAGCATTAATGTTATGGCTAGATGGAGATCCAGAGGAGAGAAAGAGCAATTAGGGAGATCATTTTATAAACTATATAAATGTCTAACCAATGTACTGTACACTTGAAACTAATAAAATATTTTTTAAATTAAGAAATAAAATAAATTTAAAAAGTATAAATAAAATTAAAAAAGGAGTTTTCTCTTGATACATAGTCACTGACATTGTATTTGTTCATATTTTTGGTGTCTTCCTCCGCCTCCTCCTCTTTTACCCTCCTTCTCTTCCTCTTTCATTTTCCTTCCCCATCCTCTTCTCTTTTCTCTCCTCCTTCACCTTCTACTTCCCCTTCACCTTTGCCTTCACCATCAACTTTGTCTTCTTCTTCAAGTCCCCTTAACATTTCTTGTAATACTGATTTGGTGTTGATGAACTCCTTTAGCTTTTTTCTTATCTGGGAAGTTCCTCATATTCTAAAGTTCTTTCATTCTAAATGATAACTTTGCCGGATAGAGTAATCTTGGTTGTAGGTGCTTGATTTTCATCACTTTGAATATCTCATGCCAATTCCTTCTGGACTGCAAAGTTTCTGTTGAGAATTTAGCCAAAAGTCTTATGGGAGCTCCATTATAGATAATGGAGCTGCTTTTAAGATCCTCTCTTTGTCTTTAACTTTTGGAATTTTAATTATGATGTGTCTTGGCGTGGGCCTTTTTGAATCAATCTTTTTGAGGACCCTCTGCACTTCCTGGGCTTGTATGTTTATTTCCTTTGCCAGGTTAGGGAAGTTTTTCATTATTATTTCTTCAAGCAAGTTCTCAATTTTTTTATCTCACTCTTCTTTTTTGGTATCTCCAGGATATGAATGTTAGTGTACAGGATGTTGTCCCAGAAGCCTCTTAAACTATCTTCATTTTTTGGACTTTTTCTTGTCACTTTTCTGACTGGATTTTTTCTGCTACCTTATTATATAAATCTCTGATTCAACTTTCTGTTTCATCCTATCTACTGTTGATATATCCTAAGGTATTCTTCATTTCAGTTATTGTATTCTTCATTTCTGACTTGTTTTTTTTTTTATCTTTTTATTGAAATTCTCACTGAGTTCATCTATCTTCCCTTAAGTTCATTGAGTATTCTTATAGCAAGTGTTTTGAACTCTGCATCAGATAGATTGCTTTTCTCCATTTTTTTTTTTTTTGAGTTCTTTTTCTGACACTTTGTTCTGGTCTTTCATTTGAAACATGTTTCTTTAATTCCTCATTTTGGCTGCCACCCTGTGTTTGTTTCCATGTATTAGGTATAGATGCTATATCTCCAGGTCTTAGCAGAGTGACCTTAGGTAGTAGGTGTCTATGGGGCCAGTGGTACAATCATCTTTGGTCATCTTAGCTGGGTGCTCCAAGTGTGTTCCTTGTAGGGATTCTGTTTGTCCCTCTGTTGTAGTTGAGCCTTGGTTGCTCTTTGCATGTTAGTGGGAGAGATTAACTTTCAGGCTCATTGGTTGTAAAGACTAGCAGTGGCTACAGTGGAGGAGCTGTTGTTTAAGAGCTAACCTTACAGAACAGGATTCACTTTAGCAGGACTTGGATGCCTGCCCAGTCTGTTCTTTGTGGGTGCGTTGTCCATGAATGCGGCCTTGAGTAATGCTCCCACAAGCCTACTACTGAATGTGCTGACCCAGGTCTTCCTAGGAGGTCTGTTCAGCATAGCCTGAGCCTGTCCTGGGCCTATCTGGCTTGAGCCACCAAGCAATACAAAGATAGCCATGACCCATGCTGTGCTTGGAGGTACCTCGAGAGGCAAAGCCATGAACTAATGCTGGCTGCCAATAGTGTCAGGCTTGGGGTTGCTCAGCAAGAGGTATAAAGCACACCAAAGCCAGAGGCTACTTGGTTAGTATTTGTGAACTTTTGATAGATTTTTAAAAAGGCTGCATTATGGGCCAAGACAGGCTGTTTGTATGAAAAAGCCACTAGAAGCTTCTTGGGTGGGCCTACAACTTGGGTGGGATGGGTTCTCAGTGAATCAACAGAGAAGGGAGACCAATGTTAACCAGGATGATTGAGACTCAGATATGGCACTGGCCTGCTGGGATAGGGAAGAGCTCACCAAAGAAATAAGGACTCCACTAATACCTCTGACTGGGAGAGCTCCTCCTCCAGATCTTGCCCTGAAGCCTGGCCATTCATTTCCTTCATATATGTTCCTAGCACCTTTTGATCTGCTACCCCAGCACTGGAGCTCAGAGTGAGAGAGTCTGTCAATGAGTAAGTTCATGTGCAGGTCTTATAAAATGGACACCTGTGACCCCTGCAGCCTTTCATCTCACTTGACCACAATCTCTGTTTTTTTTCACAGCCAGAAGTTGTAGGGAGTTCTCTTCTCAGATGTGAAACCCTGGGCTGGGGAGCCTGGTGTGAGGCCAGAAACCCCTGCTCCTCTAGAGGGACTTCTGCAATTGAGATGTCCTTCCTTATTTTTAACAACCACACTTGGTTGTGGGACCAGCCCATTTTGCAACTCTGCCCCTCCTACCAGTTCTGAGGTGTCTTCTTCTGTATGTCCTTAGTTGTAGGACTTCTATTCAGCTGGACTTTGGGTGATTCTCAATGACAATTGTTCCATAGTCCAGTTGTAATTTTAATGTGGTCATGAGAGAAGGCAAGTACAGTGTCTACCTACTTTGCCATCTTGAATGGAAAAATCTAATAGAAATATTTTGATTTTGTCTGTACAGCAGAATAATATATGTGGACTATGTAGAGAGAAAGACTGTAAAGATATTTTAAGCTCATATAAATTTTGTCTATTACGGCTGTTAATTTTTTGTGTCATCTCTACCATGCCATAGATTCCCAGGTTAAACATTATTTCTGGTGTGTCTATGAGGGTGTTTCTGCATGAGATTAACATTTGAGTTGGTGGACTCATTAGATTATCCTTTCTAGTGTGAGTAGGCATTATGCAATCTACTGAAGGCCTTAATAGAACAAAAAGCTGAAGAAGAGAGTGTTCATTTCCTTCTTGCTTTTCTGATTGATCTGGAACATCGTTCTTCTGCTCTTGGCTGGGGTTTATATCATAAACTTTCCCAATTCTCAGGCCTGAAGGTTCAGAATCTACTAGCTCTTCTGAATCTCCAGTTACTCACAACAGATGATGAGACTTCTTGGCCTTCATAATCATGTAAATCAATTCCGGAGAATAAATATCTAATACCTTATTTTGCATATCCTAATGGTTCTGTTTTTTTTACTTTCTGGAGAATCCTAAAATTTTTGCCTTATTGAGAATATGTATCTTAAACACTCTTGTTCTTATTTCTTTTTATCTTGGAGAGAGGTTTCTAATAACATATCAAAGTGCCACTTTCCTTTTAACTTTTCTTATTCATTATTTTTATCAATGGAATAGGTAAAGATATTGACTGCAAACATATATTGGATTACTTAATTCAAGATTAAAAAATAAGATACCTAAGTATATAAAACCAAATTTAGTAGAAACAAGTATCAAGTTCTATATTTAAGTTTGTAAAATGTAAGTATTTTTTAAGATAACACATGTAAACCAAGGTCACATAAGTTTGGTTCATTTGTCTTGCTCTCCCTCTATATGGTAAGTGTAAATTTTTAAAATATCTTCGTCATATTCCTAGCAGCTATAATAGTACTTATTACCTAGAATTTGTTCAATAATAAATATTAAGTTAATAAATATAAGACAAAAACTTAAATGTATTTTATTTTGCAAAAATCAAATAAATTAGTATAAGCTAAAAATATGCTAGCAGTATTAAATACATTTAAGTTAAAATTTCAGTAAGTTTGATAAAGTGTAACCTCTTAAAAGAGTGATTAAAATGTTATCAAATAATATACATACACACACACACATATATCTTGCTAAACTACAAGCTTAATATTATGTTTTCTGAGCCTCTCACCTCAAGATAGATGCTAACGCAATACAGAACACCAAGAATATACTTCAAAATTTGATGAGTGCTTTGAAATTCATGAGAACTGTAGGTAAATTTAGGATACTCCATGTTTAAAGGAAAAAATAAATGAATAAATTGGTCCTTGCATATTTGAAAGCTGCTCAAAGAGAGGTTATAAATTTTGTGTTCTTTCAGGGATCTACAAATTTCATAAAAGACAAGTAAGCTCAAAATATGAAAGCCACTTTGTGAAGAATATCGGTTGTAATCACATCAACTACTTCACAACATTGTGCACTTATAGTCTAATAGGTTCAAGCAAATCACCTTTCACAAATATTACAGAAGGATCTCTTTTCCACTGAATAACCTCTAAGGGCCTCTTAATTCCACATTCAAGGTGGTTTAATTTTATGATCTAAATAATTACATAGAGTGCTAATGAATTCATTCTACAGCTCATGGTTAATTTTGGTATTTAAATGTTATGAGATTGTTACCAAATTCAAGAGGTTCACCGCTTAGGGCTTTTTATTAAAGAATGAGACATAGTGGCCAATAGGTCATTTTATTTACTTAAATCAAGTAAAGGAAATTAGGGATTTACATCCATAGTTCTGTATCCTCCAAGGAAGGCTTAGCCATTACCATTAGCCATTAACCAAATATACGATATTTAGTTAATTATATGTTGATTTCTTCTTTGCAGTTAGCTAAAATTATCAGGTTTGGTTCCAGTCAAGCTCATTGATTTGCAACTGCATCTGCAAAATACTGTGCTACATCTCAGTATTTAGCAAGAATAATATCTAGTAAAGACCACAATATTTAGTAAGAACCAGCCAGACATTGAAAACACAGGTATTTGGTATGGGTGTAGTGAGGGAATGTTGTTAAAAAGCTGCCAGGAAGAGCTTTTTCAATTTAAGGGAAAGTCACAGGTAAAAAATATAAAAGTGTCATGGGTATTCAAATAATAAGATGAGGTCAGAGGTATGGGGCCTTACTCAAGAGACATGGACAAGTTAATAAATTTGAGAACACTACACAGGTATTCACCACTTTTTGAAAGTTCACACTATCCCACTCCACTTTTATAAAAAACATTCATTACTACTACCTTTTTCTACTAACCAAAAAAATATTAGAAAAGGATTATCACTTTTAAGAAAAAAAGCAAAAAGCAAAAATAACATTCAATGTGTATTTTGCAGTAAGCTGTTATAAAGGCAAAATATACTCTGAATAGCATGAGTGGCACTGCTTTTACTATACATTAGCATTATTTAGGTTTTGTGTATTATTTGGTATGATTTGTTAAGTTATTTAGGGGGTCTGAAAATGTTCAAATTTTTTTCATATAAATTAATGGTAATTGATTCTGCACTTTATACCATTTTGGTTTATGAAAGATTTCAAAGATACAATTGAAAAGTGGTAAATGATTAAATGATAAAATTTTCTACTGTATATGGGCACAGTAGGAAGACTGAAGGTATGAAGCAGTATATATTATTTCTTCACTGAATATTTTGAATGTAGAACTGAGTTAACATTGCACAGTTATTATATTCATGTGTAAAAGGAGGGTACATATGAGCTGAGATACAATATGAAATTAAGTCTCAAATGAAGTTTTAGGGCTCATGTGCCTGAGAGTATTGAAGTAAATATAGAGAGTCTAGGAATTGGCAGCAAAACAGTTTAAATATTAATCTGAAAAAGTCAGTCACTCACTAGATATTGTTGAAAGTTCTTATGGGTGACATTAAATTTATCAGGAAGCTGAGAGCAGAACTCTGTTAATTGAGATAGTAAATACAAGTTAACAGTGACATCAAAGGTAACAAAGCAAGATGGCTCAGAGTTTAGTCAAAAAAATTAGAGCATGCAGCTAGGTGGAAGGAACAAGAAAAATGCAATACTGAAAAAGCAGAGGTAAGTATTTCTAGAAGAAAGGGATGGTTGGACATACCAAGGACATGACATAAATTATTTTATTTCTACCTGCCCAATTTTTTTAACTACCAAAGAAACAATGGTGACTTCCTTCCAAGGACATGCTTTAGAAGATAAAGGCATTTAAATTTTTGTGAAGTGTAATGAAATACATTGAAGTAGTTATTGAATAAGATAGAGCTATCAACAATTGATATTTACATGAATATTGTTTGCTTCAAGTACATTAATCATACGAGTATCAATATATCTTTTCCCATGAATAAAATAATTTATGATGAACATAGTACAATAAAAATGAGCAAAGAATTATTAATGTAACCAGTGAATATGATGAAAATTGTGAGTCATAAAACTAAACTCCTGAAATTTATGTAACTTTTACTCATTTTAAAAAATTTATTGAGCACTTATTTTGGGGTCAGCATTGTTCTTAATGAGCTTACTTTAGTGTAGAAGTGAATAAATAAATAAATGACCAAGTAAGCAAATGATATAAATAAGGTAATTTAATATAATAAGACATTCTATGGAGAAAATAGAGCAGGGATAGATATAAAGTAGAAGGGGATATTTTAAATAAGGTAACCAAACAAATAATCTCTCAGATTTCATTTGAACAGATGAACAGACATGTAAATGATGTGAATAAATTAGCCATTCAAATATTTAGGAATAGTACCTATCAGATTCCCTGAACAAAGACTTTGAGATGGAAGTGAACTTGGTATGTCTATGATTAGCATGCTGGCAGGAAGCAGGTGGCAACCAAAAATGAATTAACTTAGAGAAATTTAATGAAAGGGGCTATTTGGAGATAATAAGGTTTGATGAGGAATACCCAAGGACTAGAAACCATAGGAAGCATTTAATACCCCTATGTCTAGTAGCAAAAAAAGGGAACTAGAATCACTGGAACCTGGTGAGAGTAAGTAGCTTAGAAAAAGAATTTTCATCATAAGCTCTAGCTATGAAGAAAGGCAGTCATGCCAGGATGAGGATGAGGAGGAAAAGTGGTAGAATAAATACCCCAGGCTGCCTCCTCTTCAGTCCTCCAGTCTCCTGCCCTGGCCTCCTATTTTCTGAACTCAAGAGAAAGCCAGAGGGCAAAGGAGCCCAGTTGATGTGTCATAAAGTATAGCCAAGAGGGCAGAAAAGAGAAAAAAATGTAATATATGGGGGAAAGGTGATAATGGAGCATAAATGGCAGTATAAAGAATTAGATTGTATTATAGCTATATCTTGATGACCAAGGGGAATCCTCTCAGGAAGCAGCCAAAGTAGAACCTTACTATCTTGATGGGAAATCACTGGAATGTTTTACTTTAAAAGATCATCTGACCCGGTGTCAGGAAAAGACTGCAAATGGACAAGAATCTGAAAACAGATGACCAGTTAGGAGTGTATGACAGACTAGAAGGAAGCAAGAGAAGTAGTAGAACTTATGAATTATATTGATGTTATCCAACCATAAATCAAATCAGCTACAGAATCCTATCTTGTATGATAATACCTTAACATCCATTTTAAAACCTTTCATTGAGTAACTACTCTGTCCTAGGCAATGAGGTAGAGAGAGGACCTCAGAGCAAATTAATACTCATTCCCTTCTTAAAGGAGCTTACAACCAAGCAGAGGAGAAAGAATAATCATAACAAAACAATAATACTTTAATATTAAAAAAGAGAAGCTGAGGGTATCCTATAGCTTCATTGAAGGCATGTTAATGATAATGACTTTTCAGCTATTTTGAATACATGTTAAGCAGATTATTGAGGAAGAGGAACAAGAGATGTGGATGATAGCTGAGAAGAAAGAGTGTATTTGCCAAGAATTAAGTGTGAAAAATCACAGGGATTGAAGCAAGAGGAAGACGAGCGTTCAGGACCCTAAGTAAATGAAATCAGATAAGAAAATACTGAATCAGAGGTGCTCGGCTCTTTCTGCACATTTTGATTCCTTGGACGTTAGAAATATTTGTGAAGAGATTTACCCCAAACCAATTAAATCACAATTTCAGGGAGAGTGGCCTGGGAGCCTGTGTCTTTAAAAAGAGTCTCAAGTGTTTTGGATACAAAGCCAAGGCTAATAGCTGATATTTCTAAATCCTGAAGAGCCTGAATTTCAGAATAAGTGCCATGGTTTTATTCTGAAGATTTGAGAGACATAGCAATTTAGAAAAGATACAATGTAGAGGAGTAAATGGTTTTCCATTTTGGGAAGCAGATCAACTAACAGAGTGTATAAGTCTCTTAGTTGAGTGTCAATAAAAAGAAATGAGGAAAGACATTAGTGAAAGATTTCACAGGTAAAAATCAAGATTTGGTGACTTTGGGGATATGATTGGGGCAGGGAGTGAGATGAATGAAGAGTGAAAATGAAGCTGGAGTGTCTGGCTTTGATGATCAAGTGTGTGGTATTTTAATAATCAGCATATGAAAAGCAGGAAGAGGAGCAGGTTAGGACAGAGGGTGTGGGAATGGGACAAGAAATGGTGATGAGCAGTTCACTAGTGGGCATGTTCAGTTTGAGATCATTATGGGACTTCCCACTGGTAAGACCCAGAAAGGAATTATGCATGAGTAGCTAGTTAAAAAGAGATATTGAAAACATGGGTATAGCTTCAAGAGTCACTAAATTACAAGGGTTTCTGAATCATTATTATAAATATAATCACAAAATGGGGTATACATTATTAGAAAGCCACATACACAAAAATTAACTCAAAATGGATCAAAGACCTAAATATAAGACTTGAAGCAATACAATTAATAGAAGAAAACATAGATACTTGGAGAGAATTTTATGAATTTGACCTCAAAGTCAAAGGAAGTAAAAATAAATTAATGGTATTATATCAAACCAAAAGGCTTCTTCAGAGCCAAAGAAACCATCAACAAAACAAAGAGGAAATCAAATGAATAGAAGATATTTGTAAACAATGCCTCTGATAATATCCAAATATCCAAACTATATAAAGAACCGGGTTAATATCCAAAATATATAAAGAATTCATACAAATCAATGCCAAAAATCAAACAATCCAATTTAAAAAAAAATGGGCAGAAGACCTAAACAGACACTTCTCCAAAGAAGACGTACAAACAGACACTAGAGATGCTCAATTTCTCTAGCTGTTAGGAAAATGCAAATCAAAACCATGATGAGATACCACCTTTCCTATTAGATAGCTATTATCAAGACAAATAATAACAAGGGTTGGGAGGTTGTGGGAAATAAGGAATCCTCATATATTGCCAGTGGGAATGAAAATTAGTACATCTACTATGTTAAACAGTATGAGGGTTCTCCTAAAAATTAAGAACAGAATTACCATATGACCCAGCAATTCCTTTTCTGAATACCTACCCCAAAATCTTGAAAACATTTATCTGTAAAGGTATATGCACCTCAGTGTTCATTGTAGCATTATTCACAGTGGTCAAGACATGAAAACAATAGAAGTGTCCTTGAATAGATGATTAGATAAAGATATGGTACATATATATAGAATATTACTCAACCATAAAAAATGAAACATTGTCATTTGCAACAACATGGGAGGATCTTGAGGGTATCGTGAAAAGCGAAATAAGTCAGAAGGGAAAAGTTGAGAACCATGTGATTTCACTTATATGTGGGATATAAAATTGAAAGGAACAAATGAACAAGACAAACAACCAAACATTCATAGACACAGACAACAGTTTAGTGGTTACTAGAGAAAAAGTCGGAGTGAAGGGGAGGTAGATAAGGTAAAGGGGGTCAAATATATTGTGACGGAAGGTATTTGACTTTGGGTGATGAATACACTATATGCCATGTACAGATGATGTATTATAGAATTGTATACTTGAAACCTATATAATTTTATTAACCAATGTCACCCCAATAAATTTAATTAAAGAAATAGAGAATGGAAGACCAGCTTGGGGTGGGGATCACAATCAGAATTTAAGATGAAGGAAGAGAAGACTAGAAAAGAATAATATGTGACTTTAGATGCATAAAGAAGTGAAGCCAATGGGAGTCACAGAAGCTTAAAAGTGAGAGTATTTAAATAAATGGCCAACATTCACTTATTTACTTAAAAATCAAAACAGAAATTTGAGTTTGTAAACAAATGAAGTCAGGAATCAGCTTAAGTAAATATTTCAAGGTAGGCAGTGGGCATCTTGTGGAGTAGGGAAACAATATTCTCCTCAATTAGAAATGACCCCTGCATTACTGGGATTTTAGCTACAGGGCACTTTAAAGTCAACTTTAAGCAACCTGAGGTTAGTGGATGTGGATTACTCATTTTTTAAATCCCTATTCTCCCAATATAGACCATAATACCTGACATAAGGTGAATGATTGATACATCTAATATAACTTCTGTTTTTTTTTCAGTGGCAGATTGAAATGCACTAAAGAATAGATTCAAAGTACCAGTCCCATGAGTAGTTAATATCATGTTCATTCTTTTGTCCTGAGAAACTTTTCTGGAAATTTCAGCTAAGAATTACATACGGAATAATGTATTCCTGATTTGGGGCATCTGAATAGATAATAAATAAGATTTACTTGCTTGGATTGAACGTACCTGATCTTTTTATGTGAAAGAGGGTATAAAGAGATTCTTTAATTAAAATTTGAATAAGCAATATAGCTCATATTTTTATATATAACAAGTTGTTCTGAGTCTTCTTCATAAGGATTTAACTCTGATCTTAGAGTCCACTAATAGATGAAGATGACAATTGTCTCACACCTATCACAAGAACAACACCTGTAGAAGGAGATCTTTTGAAATTCTTCCATTTTCATTTTCAGGAAATTTTAGCACTTATTGAAATGCCATACTAGTCACATATTTGATATCATGAGGAATTTACTTACATATTTTGCCTTTTTAGTCTTTTTTTCCCCAGAAATGTTTTTTTTCTGTATATTTTGGTTCTTAATGATATTAAGAATTTTAAAGCATATTTATGGGTTTCCTTTGTACAATTTATTGTATTTACTTAGCTTCCTTCAACTGTGGATGAGTAGTTACTATTTGTTTGTACTTTTAAACTAGATTTCTAAAAATTGATTGTGAATTTTACATATAAGAAGACTATTAATCCACATAAATTGACAAGTGTAGAATATGGAATTTAAAGATCTAAAAAAAAGTCATTTATCTAATGAATCTCCTTCCAAATATAGGAACAATAAATTCTATACTGTTGTGAAATATATGAGCTGGAAAATGCTTCATGCACCTTGAATAAAATGGTCCTTCAATTCAAAATGTATTCTATAACAAAATAGCTTTTCCAGACTCAATTTTATGGCAGGATACTTTCTCACTCATTTATATATCTGCATTTTCTGTTCCAAGATATTTAACAATTCTAAAGGAGAACCAAAATAGAATAATAATTACAAAATAAAACAAAAAAAATTGAGGAAGATAATTGAGCAACTTACTTTCATCAATTAGATTTTTAAGAAACAGAAAAATGCACTGAAAATACTCTTTTAAACTAGGCTATGATCTGAGTGTATGCCCTATGTGTGTGTCATAGAGAAAAAAAATTACTTTAGAGAGAGCAGAGTGGTTCAATTCTAAGATTTATTGTATAACCTCAGGAAGACTTTCCATTATTTTGTATAAAATGTGTACATTTAATGAAAGGCATTTTATGATTCTTATAAGAATTTGTTCCAAGTTTTTGTGTATAATTAATGGCTTTCCTACATATTTATTCAATAAAACTATTCATTCTTAATTTTAAGCAGGCGTTTTTAATTCCAGAATAAATATATCTTTCTGAAGATACCATTTATCTACCATAACTTTCAAAGCATAATGAGACTGTGATGCACTGCAGATTTAGAACTAACTTGAAAAACAAAGCCCCTAGATACTGTTCCATCAGCACATAATAAATAAATTCAACACAGTATGTTGAGATTTAAATTCACAAACTTTTCAGCAATTAAACTACAGTGATTTTTTAAACAAATTTCTTGACTCCAAATCATATGGTTAGAGAATTTACTTTCCAATTAGGCAATTGATATATATATAAAACTGGAAATGAAGAGTTTTTGCTTTTTAATTAGATACACTATAAGCAAAGAATCATTGAAGCAGCAATTAAGAAGCATCTTATTTTTGCTATTATTTCCAAGAATGACTTCTAGAATTTATTTTTTAACAAAAGAACAGAAATATTCAGATATTCACTTAATTTAACTTCTGGCTTTGTACTTTGAAGAAATTATCAAAATATGAAAAGAAATATTTTCTTTTTCAGTACACTGGCAAGTAAAACATTCTTAATTCATATTATCTGATAGAGATGATATAGAATCAAAAAGAATTCCAAAGTAGTTAGTAATTGGAAGTACAAAAATCATACATAATCCTTGAAACAAAATTAACTTTTTATATTGTGTGCTTCAGGAAGAAGAGGAGAATGCCATTTAGAGACCAAAGCAACTTTTTCTATAGTTACTAAGTTTCTCTAAGGAGGCACAGTTGTTAATACTACAGTTAAATATTTGGCTCCTAAATAAAAGCCAAAGAGTTGAGATGAAATGATAAATTATCATTTTGAATCATAATATCTGAACATTTTAGTACACATAGAAAGAAAAATCCTTATACAAGGATCCATGGGTAGAACTGAAGACTTTTGTCAAAATCAGTATATAAACACTTTTTTTTTGTTTGAGGGTCATAGATTCCAATACATGTTCAAGGGTATCTGTGATCTAGTAAAAAACAAAACAAAACAAAACAAAACAAAACAAAACAAAAACACTATTAATTTTGTGCTGGAGCTGACTTGTATTGGCCTGTACCTGCTTATGACAGCTGATTATTTAACTTTCAGAAATTTTGTAAGCTGGTCATTAAATTACTGGTAGCTTGAAATTGGCCATGGTGATAGTTTTCATGCCATAGAAATGGGCAAGCTCTACATTAGCAAGGCTTTTCTCCTTTGTCCATCAATATCCCCTAGGCAGTTTGCCAGTACACTACTGGTCAATCTGTATTTTCAGAAGAGAAAAAAGTTGTCTAATATGAATAAAAGTAAATTATACACTTTTGTTTAATGTTTTTCCATATCCACTTAAGCTTAATAGTGTTTTAGTAATATCTAAATACATTACATTAGCATTGTAATGCTACATTACATTAGCATTGAGATGCTGCTAATAACAATACACCTTTGTTAATTATTTTCCCTCAGTGGGGAAATAAAAATGTTATGCCAGTAGTTGCATAGAATAATAAAAGAATGTCAATCAACTTCTCAGAAATTTAAGATTTTTTTTTCCAGGAATTTATACACAAGGTTTTAACCAATAACCAAATATCTCACAAAAAAAGTAAAATTTTTGAATTATATATAAACTTTTCCACTCATCAAGCTGCTGAGACATTTTACTTTGTGATATTTTAAAATGGAAACAAAACACAAGAATGTGTCGATGAAGCAAGTGAAAATCGAAAGGGTACAGATTTTTATAAGTATCATGAGCTAAAAATAAAATGTTTGAAGTCTTAAAAACAAATCTGGAACTAAAATCCCAGGCAGATATAACTGCAGTAAATTATGAAAAGAAAGAAAAAAAGAAGTGACAAACAATAAAGTGAAAATTTCTGATAAAGCTAAAAAAAAAAAATGGATGGCAGTCAAAAAAGCACTGAAAGGAAAGAACAAAACTTATAACAAGGCAGAACTATAGAAGTACTTCCTCTGGAGAAATATAATAGAGTTGTGAATTAGTGGAGATGAATAGGCAATGCTAGCTGACTATAAAGGCTGTTAACATAATTATAAAAATGAGAATTATGTAGTTGAAAAAATAAAGCCTGAAATATATTGTAATATATAAAATAAATATTATCTCTACTATATGGACCTATTTTTTCAAAAATTGATAATACAAAGTAAAACTTTAGTATGTACAGTTCAAATTTTCCATTTATCAAAAAATCCATTTGTGTTTTATAGCAATCAGACTAAAGAGCCAAGAAGAGAGTAGATGTTCAGAGCTTCCACTTTGTAATAGCTGCACATAAATCTGAATACTTTTTCAGAGTATAAACAGTCAGAGCCTGCGTAATATTTTAAGAAATAACTAAAAAAGATTTTAAAAGATTAGTCTTCATATATATTGATCCCTTTGAGATATTTTTTCTGAAATTCAGTTCAGAATCTGAAGTTTAACTAATTTTGCCATTATAAAATAAAAGCAAATCCAGCAGCCAATATTTATAACGGCATTGTTGTCATGGAGGAGGCTCATTTGTAGAAAGTTATTCATCTGTAGATTTGTCCAACAATATTTGACAATTTCAGCATTCTAAGAATGTTTTTAGAAATCTTGATAATACATTCTTCAGAAATGAGCTTTTGTTACACTGTAAAAAAAACGAGCATGTACGTTTTATGATATACTGCTAAACACATTGACAGATTTGAATGACAAAGTTATTTTCAAACAATCGTCAGTTGTTTTTGCATAGTATCGACATTTTTTCAAAAGGTTAAAATATTAGGTTTATTCCCTGTGTTCCCAACCTTCCTTTCTGAAAACTTTTCTTTTATGGGATATAAATTTTTCCCTAAATTCATACATCTAGGAAAACTTCCTGTTCTCTCCACTTCTCTCGCTAATAGAGGTCAGAAATGATCAGATAGCAGAAAATGACTGAAGTTGCATTTGACTAGTGAAATACTTTAAAAATTAAATGTCATTAAGATAGTGAACCTGCTAAGCCTTTTATCTCTAATTTCTGAGTGATAATATTTGTTCACTGACCCTTGATGACCTTTGAATTCTCAAACCCTAGTGAGTTCTCTGCAGTGACTGAATTCAATCCAGATAAGAATGCTGATGGTCTATTTCAAGGGGCTCATGGTAGCAAAAGTGTCTGTTTCCTCAGAAGCTTCATTCAGAATCTTTCCAACCCTTGTTTTTGTTAGACCCTCCCCTTCCATCTGCACTAATTTTGAACCCCAGCTCTAGAATCATACTCTGTGGATTTGAATCTAAGCTATGTTATGATGAGCAAATAGCTTTAACTTCATTCTCATTACCTTCATCTGCATAATAAGAGAATGCACAGATAATGGTCAGGTAACTATGTATAATAACAGAGAGAAAACAGACTATATGTGTGCAGATATAGTAAAGTATGAATAATAATTCAAGTTGATCAAATATTCTCAGGGAAGTAAGAAACACAGGTCTATTTGTCACCTGTACTTCAGACAAACTGGCTATAATCAGAAGCTCACAAGACTCCTTCCTTAGCTTTGATTGATTCACCAAAGTAGCTCTCAGAATTCAGGAAAGCAATCCAATCACTAAATTGCATTTTTATTACAAAGGATACAAATCAATAGCCAGAATGAGATACATAGAGAAAGGTACGAGAAAAGTGTGTGGAGCTTCTATGCTCTCTGAGTGTGCAACTCTCCCTAAATTGCCACATGTTCTTCAACCTGGAAGGTCTCTATAACCCCCTCTTTTGGGGGGTGGGGGTGGGGTGGAGGCCTCATTACGGAGGCATAATTAAATCAATGATTAAATCATTGGCCGCTGGTGATTGATTCAACAACCCCAGCTCCTCTATCTTCTCCAGAAGTCAGGGAGTGGGACTGATAGTTCCAATCCATTATTCATTGTTGGTTCACCTTGAAACCAGCCTCCCACCATCTTTAAAAGATATCTAAAAGTCACCTCATTAACCAGCTCAGGCATGGTTGAAAGACACTTGTAATAAATAACAACACATTTATTTTACTCCTACGTCTCTGAAGTGATATTAGGAACTGAGGATAAGAGATGAAATATTATAACGAGATGTTTTCATGTCTCTCATTGCTCAAGAAATTCCAAGTTTTGGGGAAAATGTGAGCCAAGAACTATGGACAAGGACCAAAATTAAATTATTATGAATCACAATATCACAACTTCTAAATCAAAGCTAGCCGGCAATTGCAAAATATTAGTAAGATGAAAAAAGATAAGTTTGTTTATGGACCTTCAACCGTTGAGACTTTATAAGAAGCAGAATTAATCAACATTTTTTCCTTGCACCCATACAAACTCTAAGGAGATGTGAAGAAAATGTTTCCACCAGAATGGAGACAGTATTTTGTGTACTCATGAGGAAGAGAAGACAGTGAAAGAAGGATGGCTTTATTATCAGGTGTTCTTTTACTGGCAATAACATTTGAAGAATTTAAGGGCATATTAAATAGACTTTAACTAGACTTAAGTGCTGAGAAGTTTTCAAAAGGGTGTTTTATTTCTTCTATGGTAAATCTAGGAACCAATAAAATTGCTTTGATAATTCATTCATTATGTTCTTTCCAAGTGAAAGTACTTATATTCTAAATTTTAAAGATATGCTATGCATTTGCATTAATAATTTTAATGTGTCTTATTTGTGGATACATTAAAACTAGCTGTATAATAAGGGAAACGTAATTTAGAGACATCTGAAAGGAGGGTTGCATAATTTAACAATTTATTAAAATTCCTGTTCCTGCAGTAAAAGCACATATATTCTGAACATGACTGAAGGTAAATTATCCCCTTTAGGAACTTGAGTATAAAAAGTGTTTTTATTTTCATACAGACTGTAGTAGTACTATGATTAAAAATAAATGACTCGAAAGTGAGAATAAGGATGTATCTTATTAACATTTTTAGAATTGTATCTGCAAAATCAAACCTTTCTTCTAGGGATAAATTGAATTGGTTGTATATATGGAGCATATATTGATAGAGTCCAGATTTTACTCTAATTATTTAAAAAGAAATATGTAATTTATACTTCAAATCCTATTAAAACTTAGCTGTGTCCTACGCAGTTATTCAGAAGTGTTAAAATTATTATCATTAATTATCAAATAGGCCCTTGGCTCATTATAAAGAGATGTTTCTATGATCTAAAGTTGAAAAATAAAGGTTTAGAAATCTTCAGTCCTTTGGAAAATCAGAAGTTCTAGCAAGGGCAATATTTGCATAATACTATTTCTACTCATGTATTATTTTTATATTTATAATGCACTTTAAAATGGGAAGGAGAGCAGAATACTCCACTCCAAAATGTGCCACTTTGACATGTGGATTATTCTGAGCTGAAAGCAATCAAGACAAAATTGACTCAAAAAAGAAAACATTTACATCTCTCTTAAGAGCCTAAAATGATTTAGATAGGGGGTGTAACCCAGAATGAGAGAGCTATTACTGGACATAATTTTTTTTTTTTGTTTTAATTTGAAAGACTTACCTGCAGGGCAGGGTAAACATCTGATATCCAAACATCTGCTCTTCTTACCTTCTATGAATTGTCTTCTTCCCTTTAGAAAGCCTGACCCCTATCTTAATTCCTTAGGTCAGGATGGCACATAAGCTTAAATAGCTCAAGTTTCTCTTGAGTCTCATATCTTTGGAGCTCTTATATGTATAAAATTAAGTTTGTTTTTCTTCTGTTAATCTGTTGTGTCTCGATTTAATTATTAGGCAAGCTGAAGAACCTAAGAAAAGAAGAGAAAATTTTTTCAACTCCTAGAAAAGTTAACTATATAAATTTTTCTAAGTAGCTGGATTAGCCATTATAGTTATATACAATTATGCAGGGATAGGTTAAATATGTGGTCTGAAATAATTTAAGGTCATAGAAATAAATGTTAATAGAAATCTTGTGAACTAGTGTCATATTTGGGTATTATTTTTTGATCTTTAAAAAAACATAAATGACTTGGATATCTAGTTAACAAAGGAAAAATATTCATAAGCATGATTATTTTATAAACAAGCCATATGTATGGCTCAAGAGCATAATACCTCTATATTTAAAATTATCTTAAAAAGAAAAAAAGGAATCAATATTTTTAAGTAGGTAGTAGGTTACAGGAACCATTATAAGACTACTCTGATAAGCTAGTAACAAGAGGACCTTGGGTACTAAAAAGACTAATCAGTCACTTGCCTCATGAAGGCCATTATTGCTGTCATCAACTTTTACTCACAAAGCTAAGTGGTAAAGTTAGAGAGTGATGTGGGATCCCATGTCTATTTAAGCCAGAGACTTACCAATTATCACTTAAAGCCATCTTGGAAGACATCATCTAGATGTGGAAAGACTTGGCCTTCTGATGGATAAGCTTCCATTGAGATAGGCAGTTCTAAGCTTCTCCTTTGAGACTTAATTTACTATTTTGCATTTTAAGGTGGTTTACTTTTAAATCTCTTGGAGATAATATACATTCTTGAGAGAGTAGAAATTCTTCAACTTTCTTGGACTATTCTAGATTTGATATTATATAGTTTAAATGGTAAGTTTCTCATTATGAATTAACATATACTAAATTAGCCCTCATTTCAATATCAAAGTTTGGGATAACTCCTGGCAGCTGGAGAACTGTTCCATGGTTAGGGATATGCATTCAAATTTGATGATTGGTGCTTTCTGGTAAACTATAGATGATGACATGGACCCTTTTGCTGCCTAAACTCACTTCATAAAAACACTGTTAAATGAAAATAGGCTTTGAGTGACTATGTGTACTATATGTAATGATGATAGACTATTACATAGAAAAGAATTTATTATGAACACAGAAGGAATGATGAACCTCTCACTCTAAGATGCTGGTTTTAAACACAATTTTTAAATTATTGCTTTTTTTTTCTTATTCTCAAGAAGCCATAGGAGGCTTTTGAGAAAGCATCTAGATAATTTAGTAAATAAATTAGGAAATTTATTTTAGGAAAATAAATTTAGGCATGCAGAATTAAATTAATGATCCAATTAGTAGATGCTAATATGTTTTAAAGTCCTATAAACTGAAAAAAAAAAAAAAACTTTTCTGAAAAGTGTTCAAATTACCTGGACTGTCCTAAAACCCACTACTCTGGTATGTTCACAGCAGTAATTCAAAAAGATAGCTTTACATACCACATGGAATTCATGCTTACACTGAATTTAAGTAAGGAATGTATTACTTGTTATTGGAGGAGGATCATAAACTCTCAATAGAATTGATTTGCGTGAATTCAGGTTAAAAATCATTGATGTAGAAATTAAATGATATATTTGGCATCAGACGAGTGAACAGAGAAAATTTTTCAAAAGAGTTTGGCTACTAAGTTCCTTTCCCAAAAGGTCAAGTCAAGACAGCTTCAGCCGTTACCTATCCTCAGAGTCTAATGTTCCAAATTACACTCTGTTGCAGCTACAAGATAACCATACATTCAAAAAGAAACAAACAAGCAAAGCTCTAGGTAGGTGGTTATAGTAAAGGAGGTCCATCCACAGGTGGGCTGGCCATGGCAAGAGTAGAGAGCAGCCCAATGATAGGTTTTCAGAATGAGAATGAAGGAACTAATCAGTAGCAGAGTCCCAGTTATAACTAGAACCCAGCTATATGACATTGGATTCCTAATTTTCTCAATTATAAGTTAGGTTTTTAATGTCCTATGAGGCAGAGAGAGTATCCTTCATTTATTTTTAAAGCCCTTCGTAGTTTAGGGCCATGCCCTGAACTTAAAATCATTTTTTAAATAAATGAATAATTAATGATAACTAAAATCTGTGCACAGGTCATGTGTAATACTAAGGAGGGACTTCAGCTATTAAGTTATCTACTAGAAGTCTTACTTTCTAAAAAGCCTCTAATTAATTATTGATATGTATTGCTGACAACTTTGTTCTCACAAGGTTGAAAAAGCAATGAGGCTCTCTTGGCTCTTTATTCATCTTCCACAGACCACTCCCTTAGTCCACAGAGGGGCACTTTTCTAGCTCTCAACTCCTTTTGCACTTTTACTAGGATGTTTGCTCATCCTCCCATGTAAACAACTTGTTCTCTGCCCAACATTCACTTACAAAAGAAAAATCAGCACAAAGAAATCATACTCTAGATGATAAAGGGGAAAGAAACATCATTTTTGGTCCAAAATGACTATTTCCTCTACTCAAATGGAAAATATTTCTGCTGGATTTCAGCACTATTTTCCCTTGAGCCCATATCTCAAATTGGCCATGAGTTAGGTAGACAAAAACTGGGAAATAATTTATCTAAAACTTGACAAACCTAACTACCAAACCAAATACATGCTCAACTCATCATCTTTTGTTTCTTCATCTCTAGGTGCTTAATGGTATTGCAAACTGAATTCCAAACAACCCATAATTAAAAATCTTAGTAACTTTGTCCAACCTTCTTCTCTACTTGTCAAGTTACATCTCAGAGCAACTACCTAGTATATCATCTTTAGCCCCAGCTGCCCAGTCATTCAACTCAGAGGAGCCCTCATCACAGCCAACTTCAATTATGACCAATCAAGACCACACTGGAAGCTGGGGTTCCTGACCACCTGACTTGCTGCCACAATGATGGCTAATTTTTTTTTTAACTGAAAGGAATTTGGCATCTAGAAAAGCTGCTATGTAGGCAATGCCCAATAGAGATAAGATTTTTTTATGTTTCAAATTTATGATAGTATCAAGACCACAGACCTAAGATCAAACTAGGCTTACATTTAAATGGCTAAAAATATTTAAAGACAACAGTGGTACCTAATTTTACACAGAAACTTTTTTTAACATTGCTTTCCTGTGTCTTTTAAATGTTATGATTTGCTGATATGATGCTATCTTTTCTAATTCAGTGCACTTTTTTATATAAAAATGGAATGAAAAATATACTATAATGTTTATATCATCAAAGCTGTAGGAATACTATCTGTATGTCCCAATAACTTCTATCATCTTCCTGGTGGTCATTTACCCAAGCTGACATCCAAAAATTAAGACAAAAAGTAAATAAAATTTGTGTTGTACTGGTCTTACAAGCTTGCAAGCCCAAATCTATAAAATGAGGAGAAACTTCCTAATTACTCTTAATTTGCTTTGTGGAGGAATCAAAACAGATGGATTACAAAATGTGATTTTGTGATAAACAACTAAATGTGGTTACTACCTTCTGTCTTTCTGTGCCTTCTTGTTTTATATTTTTACTTTTTTTTTCTTTAAAATGTAATTCTTTCTCTATAGCTATGCAAAATTTGCAGTTGTGTTGAAAATGTTGCATTTTTTTTTTTATTCTGTAGGAGTCTCTTTAAAAAGATTAACAAAAAAAAGGCTGGTGTTGAAATTGGTAAAGAAAAATAGTTTGGAAAGAAAAAAAAGTTATTTTTTAATTCTTAAGAAAGGGGAGAGTTAGTTAAATAGATCAACGTTCTTTTCTATTTGTTTCTGCTTGTTCATCTCTTAGGAGACACTGGTAGCAAAAAAGTCAGAAGAATATAAAAAAATACCTATATGGAATGATTTGCCATTTTTTTTAACACATTACTGAAAATGCACCTTTTCCAATATTAGCCAGCATGATACAATGCATGTGTGCAATGTGAAGGACAGTTAACACACATTTTTGATGATCAAACCATGATTCCCAGAACAGAATCAGATATTGATTCATTTTATTCTTGATATTCCATAATCTTAGTGTCAACAATTGAAAATTCAGATGAGGTTGAATATATATGACCTTTCTAAAATTAAAAATCAACAGGAGTCTATTATTACAGATAAATGTATTTTGTCTCATAATCAATACTAAAAGCATGATAGATTAAAACAGTATTTACATAGTTAATATAATCGAATATTGGATGTATAATGTGACATTTCTCTTCACACATGCAAATCGATCTTTAAAACAATTATTGTGGGATAATTTTTCAGGTAGAAGAAATGACATTGTGGGTTAAGGTAAAATATGTTTCTGTTTAAATTACTTGATCCAAAACAAAATCATTATCTCAAAGGGAGATCCGTACTTCATGAATACAAAGGAAAAAAGAGAGAAAAGAAATGAAAAGAGAAAGAAAGAAAGAAAGAAAGAAAGAAAGAAAGAAAGAAAGAAAGAAAGAAAAGAAAAGAAAAGAAAAGAAAAGAAAAGAAAAGAAAAGAAAAGAAAAGAAAAGAAAAGAAAAGAAAAGATTATCAAATTAAGAAAATTTAACAAAGATTTATTTATAACAGCACTACTTACAAATGTGTGTGGGGATAGAAGTAGAAGAACCACAGTTAGTAGCCTTATAACTCTGGATTAGTAGCAGCAGAAAGGATCATGGGGAATAAACTACCTTGAGAGAAGAAAGGAACACTGACCTCATGAGAGACATAGATTGAACAAGGAGACCTAGCAGGGAGGAAGTCTGTGGAATAATTTCTGACCCCTTTTTCCTCCTCTCCAATCCCTTGAACATAAAAAGAAGCATAGAGCAGTGGCGCTACTGATATAGTCAGTATAGGTCATTCAACTTGGACAAAAGCAGGCTAAATGGTGGTATACAGTGAGGATGAGGGACAAACAGAAGATATATATTCCATGTGACCAGATCGATTATGCCAGGAATGAGAATGGCATTTTCAGTATTTGAGCTCTCCAATAAAACTCACATACATTGCTATATTTTTAGCTTTGCATTTATAATTCAAGATATGGGTTCAGACATAAAAATTTTATTATCATTCATCACATTTTAAATCTGTAAGTGCTTTGGTACAACTACATTTTTTATTATAAACTGATGTAAAATTATTTCTTCTTTATATTCATTAATTGTAGTATAACAATGTTCAATAACTTGAACACATACATTATGTTTTCACTAACATTTCAGAGTAGCAAAGAGTTCGTTTGAGAATTGATTATGAATTAGAGATACTGAGTGAGATAGAGCTGAGAACCATTGGCTTAGATTTATCACTTTTTATTCTAGGGCTGAGGAGAAACTGTTGAAGCACACAGTGTCCAATTTCTGTATGAAATGGGAGTTCTATTAACTAAAGAAATAGAAAATGTCTCATGGAGGTAACAAGTGTGTCTTTAATTTTTTGTAATCTAAATACTTATATTAATTTAACATAAAATAATTAAAATTTAAAGCCCCCATAATGTGAAAGACATTTGGTAAGTACTTTAAGACAAAAAGTATCCTTCCTATTTTCAAGTAGTTGCTGATATAAGATAATAGTTCTTTTGAAGAACATTAAACAGAAAAGAATGTAAGAAACTTATTCTTATAAAAGATATACAGTGTGAACTTATTGTGCATCCTATTAAGGGTACATTCATACAATCCAGTAATTAATTGAGCATAGAGCAAACTAAAGGGTAGTATTTTATTTATTTACCAAAAAAACATAAATGCATAGAATATAAGTCAGGAATTGGCCCTAGGAAGAGCTGTAGGTAGAGGCAAAGGGGTAAAGGGCAATTATAGTTCCACAGTAACTTTGCCCTGGAAATACATAAAATGTCTATGCAAAAAGCCTATTTTTTTCTATAACTCAGGTAAAAAGGTCATAGAGGTAAGCTTAGCATGAATCACTCTTAGTGAATCTCTGCTGCCAACTTTTTATCCTAAGTGCTCTCAAAACACCCACTTAATGGACCTTCTTGAAATTGTACTCACGATCAATATAAAGGTCAATGTTATAGGAGTTTTGGAATTCACCGTGTGCTTCTTTATTAAAACTGTGATAGTTATCTGTCTTCAGAGTTCTAGCATCTCAACCTCTTTTAATGCCTGCTGTAATTATCAGCATTGGTTTCAACATCATACCTAGAAGACTTTTTGATCAAGTGTGTTTATCTGACCCTTGAACTTTCATAGCAATGAGAGTCTAACACTATCTTCCCTCAACTTAAACTCACAATTACACATTTGATATCATTTTTGAGAGATTTAATTACAATACTAGAGATCTCTACTTTTATAAATTTTAGTCTTAGAAATAATTTCTACTAGCTTCTGTATGACTTTAACTGAAACCCTTTATATGTGTTCTGCTATTGCCAGAATTACATAATATATTGAAGGCTAAAAAAAAGGTCTAATTTTATCATTAGGCTAATTTGGATATGAATATGTCTTTTTCTTTTCCTAAGAAAGGATACTGATTTCTCATGCAAAATTACAGGCAGATTCAAGCATTCAGGCTCTGAGATTCTGAGAGACTTACTACAACAACTGGACCTTAGCTGAAGTAGTTTAAATTTCTAAATTATAATAAAGACGTGGACATACCACTGGAATAAACATTGCCTTTGTGATAACCAAAGGAAACTACGTGTCCTTGTGCTTGGACTCATAGAGCAAAGATATTCAGCTTGTCACTAATAAAGGCTTTTGTAATTAATTTTTTAATTCTAAGGCATTTAAGTCATCTTGAGAGTAGCACAAATGGGGGAAAGAACATGTATAAAGGCTTTGTTTTTGATTTGGCATTCCTCTGGATTAAATTTAGTATTTTCCTTTAAATTTGCTCCCTTTGCAGGTAATATGTGATAAACATCCACCCAAATTTCTAGCTGTACATCAAAGCTACTTCCAAAGGAAGAGGTGGAAAGACTGTCACTCAACAGAAATTCTTTGCTCAATACTGCTCTCCTAGAGCACTTACTAAAGGTGTGTTCAGGAGGAGAAAAAAAAAATGATGTAGATGATAGAGGCTCTGTTCATCTCTCTGGCAACCAAATCAAAGTTATGATGGAAACAAAGAACAGCAGCAAGGAAAAATCTTCTGGGATCTAGAGGACAAGCTATACAATTAGGGAGAAATCCAAAAAACCACCCTACTACAGCAGAAGGTAGGACAGGGCGAGGATGCAAATCTGCCTGGTCGAATGGCTGAGCCAAACAAAGGCTGTGGCAGTGGCAGAGGCAGATGCCTCTTAAAGGGGCCACATCTGTGAGCAGAATTTTGTGGGGACGGACCTGCTCACTCTGAGCACCAGTGCTGATTTGGCTGCATACAGGGGTCACCAGGGACTTACAGGGAGACATTGTCGAGGTGAGGGCCAAGACAAGACTTGCTCTGTACAGAAGTGACGGCCATACCCATTGTTCACTGTTGAGCCTTCACCCACTACCAGTGAGCCAATCATAGCTCCACTACAACAGTGACATCATCAAACTGGATAACAGAGGTAGCTCTGCCCAGAGGCTTCCCTGAAACCCAGCTTCCCCCAACTTGTGACCCCACCTAAGCCACATCCAAATGTGTCTTCTACTAGTCAGGTACTCCTTGCTGAGATTCACACTGGAGGCAGCTGGCTTTGGTTGCAGGTGTGGCTTTTTGAGGCAACCATAAGCACAGCATTGGTGGATTACTTGCTGAATCTTGAAAAGTGGCCCTGGAGGGGTAAAGCCTTGGGCTAAGTTAGGCCTGCAGCTGAACCCCTCTCAGGACTGTGCCACTGGACACCTAGTTCACAAATCCACACTAATGGACTGAGAGACTTAGGAGCTTTGCTTAATACATAGAAACAGACACAGAAAGACAGTCAAAAAGGGAAAACAAAAAGCAAAAACCATATGAGATAACAGAACAAAGATCCAGATATCGTAGAGTCAAGTAATCTAACAGATGCAGAGTTCAAAACACTGGTTATAAAGATGCTCAATGAACTTTAGGGAAGTGTAGATAAATTCAGTGAGAACTTTAACAAATAGATTAAAAAATATATATAAAAATGGAAATAGAAATTATAAAAAGGAAACCAGTCTGAAATGAAGAACTTATTATCTGAGATGAGAAGTATATTAAATAGAAAAAACAAATGGATTAACAAAGTGAATAAAGAAAAAGATCTAGAGGACAGAAAAGCCAATCAGGACACTAAATCAGAATGGCAAGAAAAAAGATGCCAAGACTATAAAAATAATTTAAGGAGCACATGGGACATTATTAAGGGTCCAAATATCCATCTAATCGGTGTAACTAAAGAAAATCAAGATGTGGAACAGCTGTTTGAAAAAATAATCATGGAAAACTTCCCTAACCTGGTGAAGGACATAGACATAAAACCCCAGGAAGCTCATAAAACCCCAGAGAATTCCAAAAATCAGGGATCCAAAGAGGCCCACACCAATGCACATCATAATTAAAATGCCAAAGGTTAAATACAAAGAGACAATCTTAAAAGCAGCAAAAGAAAAGCAGTTGAATACCTACAAGGGAGCACCCAGAAGACTGGCAGCTGAATTCTCAAAAGAAACTATGCAGGACAGAAGGGCTTGACAAAAAATATTTGACAGAATGAAAACCCAGGAACTACAACCAAAAATAGTTTATCCAGCAAAGCTATCATTTAGAATTGAAGGACAGACAAAGAGCTCCCCAGACAAAAATAAGCTAAAAGAATTTATCACCACCAAACCAATATTACAGAAAATGTTGGAGGAACTTTTTTAAGGAGAAAAAACATATACTGAAAACAGCACTAAACAATGGTAATAACTACATCCCTATCAATAAGTACCTTAAATGGAAAAGAATTAAGTGTTTCAACCAAAAGATAGAGTGGCTGAAAAGATAAGAAAACAAAACCCATGTATATGAAAAAGAAGGGGATGGAAAAAAATATTGCTTTGATTGACCTAGAAAGTATGTAAGTCAGACAGAGAATGATAAACACTATGTGATTTTATTTATATGCGGGATCTGAGGAATAAAAAAAAAATAAACTAATCAAAAACAGACTCACAAATATAGTAAACAATTTTGTGTCAGACAGAGGGGAGGAAGGGTTGGGGTGCTGGGATAATGGAGTGAAGGGCTAAAGAAGTACAAATTAGTAGCTGATGGATGGTCACAGGGATGGGGAGCACAGCATAAGAAATGCATTCAGCATTAATATGTTGGCGACTTGGAGGGTCAGGGGGAGGGAGAGAGCAATTGAGGGGATCATTTTACTAGCTATATAGATGTCTAACCAATGTACTGTATACTTGAAACTAAATGAATAAAAAATAAATAAATAAATAGTAAAGGTGCATTCAAACAATGTTCTTCTAGATTCAGGTTATTTACCCAAATATGCCCTGAAAAAAACTCATCAGTGAATGGCATTTGTATAGCCAAATTAAAAGATTACAGGTCTAGTATTTCCAGACTTCAGATTCTGACATCGATGACTATAACGATGATGATAGTGAATAAGACGATGATGAAGAAGAAGAATTCTATGTTGAAATTATAAGGAGATTTTTTTCCCACGGTCATAATGCTGTGTTGTTAACTGCTCTCTGGGAGCAAAGTCATATAAATCACAAATACATATCCTGAAGAAAGATGTTTCTTACTCTACTATGAATTCTATCTCCTATTATGCTTTAAAGATATGACAAACTTGAGTCTCATCATGTAAATGACACTTCCAGGAGGCCCCAAAATAACGTTTTATGAGATTTCAAATGCCATAATTATAAAGCAGTAAATTTGCAATTATGAAAGCAGATAAGTAGCGAGTTTTATTCTAAATACCAATTAAACCAGAACCACAGCACAGGAAAAAAGTGACTATTAAAGCCTTGTACCAACAATAACAAAACTCTCTTCCTTTTGCATGACAGGATTTAGCATTTTCTAAGGAAAGTATAACATAAAATGCTTATAAGAATCCTTCTTCAACCAAGCTTTAGAAAACTATACACTATTGAGGAGACTTGAGTCTCTGGCCAAAAAAGAATAAAAGAAAAACACTGAAAAGCAAAACAATTAAATAACTACATTCATTAATGTTATGATAATAATATGTTGAACACTATTAATAATATTCAGTACTATAATTAATTAATTATTTAATTTACTTATTGAGCCAAAACTCACTTAACATTAATTGTACACAGCACTGATAAACTGTTGAGAAAATAAACTTTCCATCTTCTAGTTCCTTCTTTGGTCTTTACATGTGTTATTTCACATAATTCTTACAATAAATCTATGAGGCATACAGTGTATCATTTTAAAGAGATGGAAATTGAGTCATATAGGGAGTAAGTGGTAGTGACACTCACATAATCAATGACATAACTGAGATTTGGAGTCACTCTAGTAGAGTACAAGTTAGTGAAGAAGTACCAATGACGGTTAAAAACATGGGCTCTGGTCTAATTCTAGGTCAACTCCTTAGTAGCTGTGTGATTCTAAGAAAGTTCCCTTACCAATCTGAGCCTGTTTTATATGTGCATCAATTTTTGCCTCTCTTATGAGTCAATGAGTTATACTAACTTATGCTTGTAGGACTCTGAGAACAGTACCTGGCTCGTCATAAATATTAGCCATCTTGTACCATTTTCTTCACCTGGAATCATTCATGGCTGATAAAAATCAATGTCAGTATAGAGAAATTTTTATAAAGGTGACAGGAAGAAATACAAAACCATATAAACAGGCCCATTTTACTGAAAAGTGTTTTAAATTGATGAGGAAAAAGAAAAGCCTCTAAGGATGAGATCGCAATTGTGTATCAGTGACTAGAAATTGATGAAGCTTGTGTGGAATATTCTCATGGAGATCTTGAGACTTAAAAAGAGGTTTGTTGTTGTTGCTATTGCTGTTGTTTTGAAATTCCGTTCTTTATTAGGGAAATTTGGTTCTTGGTTAGAACTTTTGAGATTCGTGTTTGCAGACATTTAACATGGGGATGGGGATGGGAAAGAGGAACCAAGGACAACTCACACCATCCTTCCTCAACTTTTCAGGTAGAAGCAGGGCCTTAAAACTCCGTATAGGAGTTTCCATTTGAATCTTGGCTGGTTCTTGCTCCCGACTCTGAAATGCCTTCATAATCTGAGAACCTGGCCCACATTGGCATCAGGAGAGTTCTGGGTCACCACCTCCTGGAATGCATCTGAGGACCACTGGGTCCCTGGCTCCCTGTCTGCGGGAAGAGACCCTTTTGGTCCAGGTCTCCTGGGCACCATCCCTCTCTGAGCTTTGTACCCGGAGTTGGTGGTGATAGTAAGCCAAGTTCATGATCATCTTGGACACATCCTTCTGGTAAGAAGGCTGACCAAATATCACGATTTCAGCCTCGCCTTCGGGGTCCCACTGAAGAATGTGAAGCAGTGTCCGTGACACACACTCGATGTGGGAAACGTGCTCTCTACCAGCCACGCCCAGAGGTGAACTGCCTTTGGATTCTTCAGGTACTGGTGGAGGCAGTAGGGCCTCTTGGTGAGGTTACCGAGCAATTGGAATCGCATGTATTCCCATTGATCCAGCTGCACGAGTGTCCGAAACCGCTTGTGGCTGGCCATGTTGTGGTGGGCCTCTCAGGGAGCAGCTGCACAGTTGCAACCCAGAAGGTCTTGGTTGCGACCGGCAGCCAAGAAGAATTTTGAAAAATAAAGTGTTTAGTATAACCCAAAGGTCTTGGATGACCCAGTGGCTGGTGGTAGCTTTCATAAAGATTGGAAATTAACAGCTGTAGAAGTAAGGGAAAAATTATTACAGTGTTTTATTTCTGTTTCACTAGAAAACTAAGCAAAACATTTAACAAATACTTGATCTTTAAACTGACTACTAGTTATTTTGCTCTCTGGATTAACATACGTTACTGCCTGAAAAACTGCTACCCACTTTTGACTGGCAGGTTTCTTGCTATTATAAATAGGCATTTCTGCTAACACCAGCTGAGGTACAGGTTTACCAAGGGTGCCTAAGTTGTTCCCCACCATTTACACACTATTTTCTCTTATCATTGTACATACAACTTTTAACTAAATATATGAACACCAATAATATGAATGCAAATTTAGTTATAAATGTTGTAAAGATTAAATTAATGCCTTTTCAAAGGCTACCACATCTTCTATGCTGGGTTTGAAGTAAGTGTTTCTAATAAATTGATAGTTTGCGTTAGTCATGCTGACTCTTGACTGTAATATAGAAGAGAGGCTTTAATCTTGCCCTGTAAACTTAGATCATAGAAGGAGGGAATGGTGACTCAGTCTGCAAAACTTCAGCATAAAACAAAATTCACCTGATTTAAACTTTGTTATTTTATGAGATACACTTATCAGTCAATATTCAAAATTTACAATTTCTAAAGAAGAACATCAATCTCATAAAATTACCATTACATATGGAGAAATCTACTTGAGCATAAAAATTCTAATGAATTCTTTTACTAATGGCTCCCAAATGCAAGTCCATGGAAAGTCTACCAAGCATAAGCTATAAGGACATGCAAAAGAAATACATATCCACAGCTCCTCTACCCAGAGCTCTAAGAGAAAGGACAAAATCCTGCCCAATCACACACACACACACACACACACACACATATATATAATATCTATATATATGATATCTATATATATGCATAGTGTTGTCAGTGCAGGTTACTAATATGCCTCTTGATTGTGCCAGATTTGACAATTAAAATGACTGGAAAATAGACTCTAATAAATGACACTGTTCATAGCACATATGAAAAGAATATTTCCCAAAGTAAATATTGTCTTTAATGGTAAATAGGCAGAAAATTGTGACCCAAGAAAATTAGTTCATAAGTGCAAAAAACATTCAAGACAAACCAATAACTGCTCTGTTTAGGGATTAATAAGAAAGCTGTGTCCTTATAATGTAAAATTTTACCTTATTTGGTACCAGGTAATTTTTATTATTCAGCAATAGAGAATTCCCAGATTTAGCAAAGATTCCAGGTTCTTAGGAAGCTGCCGCATTTCAAGAGGACATCCATGAGAGCAGAAAGGAAGTCAACTTTCATTTCAAGTGATCAGAATTTAGCAAATATAACCTACAATGGCACTTCAATACTATCATTAATTAGTAGTTTCGTTATTAGATAATGTGATGGGAACAGTTGCAAGATTACATCTTCCAGATATTTCACTTAGGTAGACCACAAACTATCCTGAACAGCTTTTTCAAATCTTCCCTTCTTCACATTTGATATCATCATTTTATCAGTTGTTACTGAAGCACCTTACATTATCTTTTCAATTACTGCTTTGATGATGATGATGATGATGATGATGATGATGATGATGATGTCACTATTGCTGGTATTATTCATTCCTTTTCCACAGTTCCAAATCTATTGATTTTCTAGGCTGGACTTTCCACTTTCAAGATTGCTGAATGTATAAAATATATTGAATATTTATAATCTGGTTTTGTCCCTTTGAGTGCTCTTATCTATAGTTGTTTGTTCCAATAATTTAACTTGGGTTGACCTTCAACTTTATTTACCGTGATGAGGTAGAGTAGTTAAGACTGCTTATTTCTTGATTATTGTTACATTGGTAATAGAATTAATGAATACCACAGTGAGACTAAAAAAATTTCTGCTAATAAATAAATATTTTAACCAGGTATGTTCCTTGGTCTTGTTATGGTTAGGAGTGTGGAAATAGAATGACCTATAGCAGTGCAATTGTTGCCCAAGAGACTGGGGGGAAATCAGGTTGCTGAAGTTGCTTATGCATAACCCATTTCCCACTAGTAATTTCAGAAGGCTCATGTACGTTATGATATGTGAGTTACCTCTGAGGGAGAGAAAGAAACTCTGAACACGAGCATTAAATACTTTACAACTTTACCCAGAGCTAGACCTGTCTCAAAGCTGCTGCATAAACTTGCTTTATAATCAAGTGTTAGCCATTTATGTTCACTGTATAATGCACAATATCAAACTTCAAAACAGGATACAAAGTTTACACTTTGTATTTTGTAAAATTTAATTAAAAAATGTTTTTTAAACATATTTTCTTACAAATGCTTACAAAATATTAGATATTGTAAATTTTCAGAATATACCAATTAGGAAATTCCTTCTGAATTTATTCAAAAATCCTTCCACAAGTAGGCTAGTTAGTTAGACATCACAGTTATATTGATGGCCATGATCTCACAAGAAGGTCTCAAGAGTGTTGCTCCACCTAAAAGACAATAAAGATTCTGTAAAACTCAATTATCAAGAAGGAAAAACTATAGTGCACTAGCATTTTACTTATAGAGCCCAATTAATTTTATCATTTAATATTTTATCCTGATAGGTATTCATAAACTTATAAGGATAGTAGAAATTGAAACTTGCTGAAAATCAAACTAATTTTAATGTTCTATTGACTTTAATAGATGTAGTTGTTTGGAGATGAGCTTTCTCCAACTAGACATTCCTAAAAAGATCTGTTGGGGAATATTTTCAGAAGGTCATTACATCCCCTTTAAAAATCAAGATTATTGCTTTTAACATGAATACAAATAATGCATCCACTATCAAACACTTTCAAGACTTTAATAAATAGAATGTATTGCTTATTGTACTAGCATAATCCACGTAAACATGTGATGCATCATTTTTTTGTGGTACATTTAAGAAATGCTACCTGGTAAAGTCAAGTTTTTTAACTATCTCCCATTTGATAATTTTTTTATAAAAATAAAAACCTTTCTACTTAAAGGCCTGTTTCTATTTGTTCCTCATTTTTACCTCCACAGTATTCTTTGTCTCCTGCTTCTACCTCATAATCAATGCCCTATATTACATATTTCTGGAAGCTCTTCAACATACAGATATTACAAGTAGAAATAAAGTATTTCTATCAAACTTTGTTTTATTTAAAGATGTTTTTCCCTACTCACCAATAGATAACTCTCCACAGGTTTCATATGCCAATAATTTATGTGCACTTTTAGAATAATTTTCTGTAAAAACAAAAGTTTTGTATACTTTAAATTGTATACTAGTGCTACTATATAGTGCTTTCATTTGTACTTCACATTTTATAAATTGCAATACTCAATATTTGGTGGCATAATTTATAATATAAGCCCAGAAGTTGCTACAGAAAGCTGTTTGCTTTAGATATGTGTCTAATTAACATTTGTATGATTTCATATATACCAGTAACTCTGGAAGTCTGGAAAAGGTTGCTTAAATTTCAACAACAGCTAAACTGAGAAGCTCACCCCTTTGAACAGAACAGATGTCAGAAAGACTTTAAATATTAAACATTTTAACTGTTTAATTTTTTTTAATTGTATAACCAGTAGAGCATAAGAAAAATATATAAACTATTTTAACTTTTTGAAAATTCAGATAAATAAATGAATGTTGGCATTTATTCAAAGACTTTTTAACTCTCAAAAAAATTTTGAGTACTTATTAGCCACATATCTTCATAATGCAGGCTAGCAATAAATGGAAATAATGAGTTCGTTATAAAGTGTAAACTAATGATAGCATGGTCAAGAATTTTTGTTAACCTAGAATGCATAATTAGCTCTAGAGGTGAAATGAAAGACAAAATCACTTCACATATTAGTAAAAAGTTAATTAGAACTTAATTTTTTAAACCACTACTATTTCTTTGCTGCTAAGAATCAGTGAAATCTATAATTAGGGAACATTATGGAAAGGTTAAAGATGAGAATGCATGCAGTTTGTCTAAAGGAAACCTGAGCTGTTTAGGTTAATGAAATGTCTATGAAAGTCATATTAATTAGAAGGTTCACAGGAAACTAACTTCTATAAATGCTGTGATAAAAAATATTGTCTTCATGTACACAACTATGTCCAATCTAGATTACTGCACAATGCTTACCTCTTTCAGTCTTCTATCCATTTTCCCCCTAATGATGTGGATGCTGTTAAGTATTGCATATTGCTGGGAATCTTTTATGAGGTAGAAATTTCATTTAATAATATGGCTCTGAAGATAATGAGATACAGCAGAAACGTTTTATTTCTTAGGAAAAGGAAATTGTTGAAAATTTAATATTTCACTAATGTGTTATGACATTTTCTTATTTTTCTCTTTGTTATTATTACTCTTTAATTTCAATCAAAACCATTCTTTCTATTCGAAGTGAAAATTTTGCCCATCAAAGTCCAGTTTAATATGGAAGACAAAAAGTTAGAATCAAATCATATATGATATAGGTAGCAGGATCAGAAAACAAGTAGAATTAGCATTTAAAAATATATATTAGCAGAATCAATCACTATCTCTATATCCATTCCAATTCTAAACAATAAAGTTAACCACTTATCCACAGGAAAAAAATCACTGACAATAGAATTATCTGATGAAAGTTGGTTATCATTGTCCTTCCCTGCATTAACTAAAATGATATCTATAAACAATGACTTTCATCACTTTTATGACTTTCAAACGTGTGGATGTGTCCAAGCCTAAGATTCATGTGCACATCTGCCTACAAAGAAAGTTGGGAATTGAGCCTTCATTATATTTGCAGAGAAATTCACAACTTGGAAAATGATGTAAATAGAGATTTTTAAAAATTTTAAGCTATCAAGATGATAGATAAAACATTAAAATTATAATGCTGTAGCTAATCTGACTCATATCTAACTAATCTAAATGCAGAGGAAAAATTATAAACTCTGATTAAAACATTAAAAAACACATTTGATGTCACAAAGTAAAAAGGAAATAAAAAGAAATATCATTGAAAGAAAATAACTGCACCAGTTAAGTTGACATTAATACAGCTCTACACTTGAAGACATTCTGTAGTCTCTGAAGAACTGGATGACCACAACCAAAGAAGCAAGCTTTTTTAGCTTATGGAATAAGAGTATGAAGTTCTAGACTAATAGAACAGAAGAAGTGGAAAATTGAGTGCGGTAGAAGGAAATACTAAACAGGTGGCAGTCACAGAGGAGACTATCACAGATATACATGTACACTTCATTCAGATTATGGGTGAATCATAAACTGCACATGCATAAAGGAATTCATAGACCCCAGCAAAAAGCAATAGCTGGGGAACTAGAAGATAGCTGATATTTCAACCACTATATACCAAAAAGAAATGATAATTTGGTTTAAATACAAGTTGATGAATAATATTACAAAAGAGTCATTCTTCAAAGGAAAGTAATGGAACCCAGAGACTCCACAATGTATGAGCCACAAAATCAGTATTTAATTAAAAATAACTAAACATAAAAAAATGCAAATAGAAAACACAAAAAAGAATTAGAAATGAAAAATGCAATAACTGTAATAAAGAATAAATTAGAAGGGAATCAACAGTAGATTATCAGCAGAGAAATGAATCAGCAATTTGGTAAATAACATAGCTGAAAACACCCAATCTGAATGGAAATAAGTAAAAAGAATCCAAAGACGAATATGCAGATGGTTTAAGGGACCTTTGGGACAACATCAAACATAGCAACATTTACATCATGGGGGTACCAAAAGGAAAAGAAAGAGAAGAAGAGATTAAAAATCTTTTTGATAAAATAATGACAGAAAGCTTCCATAATCTGGGGAAAGAAATAGACATACAAGCCCAGGAAGCACAGAGAATCTCAACAAGATGGACTCAAAGAGGCTTACACCAAGACACATTATTATTAAAATGGCAAAGGTTAAACACAGACAGAATCTTAAAAGCAGCAAGAAAAATGCATTTCGTAATACGGTCAGCTTCCTAGACCAAAAAAAACAAAAAAAAAAAAAGCTACAGGAGTTCATTACCATCATACAAGTATTAAAAGAAATGTTAATGGGACTTTAAAAAATATAAATAATAAAATGGCAATAAGTACATATCTAGTAACAAATGCTTTAAATGTAAATTAAAGCAATTTACATTTAAATACTCCAATCAAAAGATATAAGGTGGCTGAATGGATAAGAAAACCAAACCCTTATATATACTGCCCATAGGAGACTCACTTCAGATTGTATGATGCAAACAATCAGAAAGCAAAGGAATGAAGAAAGATATTTTATAAAAATGGAAATAAAAAAAAAGCTTGGGTAGCCATACTTATACCAGACTTTAAAACAAAGGCTATAACAAGACAAAGAAGGACTTAGAATTCCTCTTCTAGGTATTTATCTGAAGAAACCCAAAACACTACTTCAAAAGGAACATGTGAATCCATATGTTCATTGCAGCGTTGTTTACAGTAGCCAAGATATAGAGGCAACCTGGGTATCCATCGGTGCATGAATGGAGAATAGGTGGTATATATGCAATAAAATATTGCTCAGCCACAAAGAGGAATAAAATCTTGTCGTCTGCAGCAGCATGGATGGACCTGGAGAGTGTCGTGCAGAGTGGAGGTCAGACAGAGAAGGACAAATGTCATATGATTTCATTTATATGTGAAATCTAGAGAACAGGACAAACAAACAATAGAAAAAAGTTCATAGATACAGAGTGCATTTTGATAGCTGCCGAAAAGGGAGGATGGAGGGATAAGCGATGGAGGGAGGGGACTAAGAAGTGCAAATTGGTAGTTACAAGACAGTATGGTGTAACTATATATGGTGCTAGATGGGTACTGGATTTATTAGGGTGATCATTTTATAAGCTATATGAATGTCTAAGCACTGTGTTGTACACATGAAAGTAATATAATATTTTATGTTAATTTTAAATTGAAAAAAGGAGACAACAGAGACATTGAGATGGCCTACATGTTAGAATTAGAAGATAAGAAATTTAAATTTACTATTATAAATATGTTCAAAGATTAAAGTAATAAGTGGTCCTACAAATGAATATATGGAAATTTTCAAGTGAGAAATGAAAACTATATGGAAATGAATTAGAAATTCTAGAGCTGCGCAACATAATATCTGATATGAAAAATTTGCTAGATGAGTTTAGAAAGTAAAAGGCAGAAGAAAATATTAGTAACCTTGAAGACAGATCAATAGAAATTTCCCCTGAAGCATGAGCTTATCTTGGAACATTGTGGGCCAGATCCAGTTACCGAGAACCAAGCTAGGAAAAAAGAAAGGTCTGGCTTTGACACAAAGTCCACAAAAGGAGCAGGATGCGTACTGTGAGACTGACCCCTGTTCCAGGTCTAGTTAAGTAAGTCTTTGCTACTGGGAAGTAATTCCGATTAAATTATTTCAATTATGTTCAAGATAAACTAATTGGCAATGACATCTAAGATAAAAAAGCATATCACCCACAAAGGAAGTTTAGAATATTGAACACTTTGAAATTCAGATAGAGATTGGGCCTCTAGGTAGAGTAAAACTAGCAAGGAGAAAGCAAAGTTCAGTTCTAGGATAGAATAAGGTCCCCAGGTTTATAATTCAAAATTTAGAACAGCTAAGGGAGAAGGCTGTATTCTGGGACTTCCAGGCACTGAGCCTAACTAGACTACTCAACCAATTACCAAAAACAGGAATTCAGGAATATGGATTTTGGGGGAGCAGAAGCTTACTTACTAAATTATTGAGCTAATTATGAGGTAGACAGTGATAGAGAGGAAAGAACTGGACACAAATGGGCTAGCCCCATGATTATAACTGGAATACTCCATAATGATCAGAGGTGACACAGACCAAAAAAAAAAAAAAAAAAAAAAAAGTAAGCTCTTTTAATCTCTCTGTAATAGATCAGAATCTGTCCTAGAGTCAGAGAGACAAGAACAGTTTACAGATGCCTGTGTGTTAGAGGACAGAAATTGCAAGTTAACAGAGCAAGCTGTGGTTGGATTAGAGAGAGGTATTAAGGCTAAAACCTAAATGTAGTCTAAACCGCACAGGTGGATTTAGCCTTTTTGCTGTCTGCCAGTAGCTGCCCACAGTTCTCAATCAGAATCTCCTGGAGGGACTGTGAAACCATAGTTGGCTCCGATAAAGTCCAATTCAGCAAATAGGAAAACCCAAACTGGAGCAAAGTGGAGCAACGTGGGGCAAAGTAGAGCCAGGCATTTACAGCACCATGGGCCACTGCTGGAAAGGACTCATGACTTTAGGAGAGATCATTATTTAGCTGTCTTACAGCTATACAGCAAGACATCTTGCAATTTGCTATTTATCAAAATTTCCAATAGCATTATGTCTTGAAACATCTAAAAGTCTAAAAATTAAGAACCTACAATCCAATGACATTCATTTGTGCTCTGCTAACATATCAGTGTAGGTGCTTCTAGATTGCCCTTGCTTGGTTAGAATTTTGTGTAGATCAGAGGAGAATTCACATTTGGTCACGTAAAAATTTAATGGACTGAACTCAGCCTACTGTTTTGATATTTAAAAGGCACAATCTATGTAACATACTTTTCTACATTAGACAATTCAGCCCTGTTTTCTTTGTGGATTTTAAATATCTTGTAGGTATCAGTAATTAAAAGAAAACTTGGCATATACAATGCAAAGTATCTGCTTAAATCTTTTGTGTCATTTTATCATTATCTAAGTGCGTGGATTAAAGTCACTTTCTTAAAATTTCAAGGAATCTCTACATACTGAGGAACAATTCTTGTTAAAAGGGTGCCCTCTTGTGACAATGTGTTGTTACGTTTTACTGGGAAAATGACCTAATCATATATACCCTCTAGAATCTTACTCATACAAGCATTAAAAAAGAAATAAAACCTTAATGTAGTTTGTGATTTTTAAAAAATCTTGCTTGTATGACAACTTTGGTTAATGAATAGCACTTATTAGATAGATGCTCCAAGAGCTGAAAGTTTAAAAGCTCTTTATTATTTAACTAATGTAATGGGTATATTTCTAACATATACAACCTACTTCTCTGCTTTTAATACATTAGTCAAATTTCTCTATAGCTAAGGTGTCAACAGCACATATCATAAAACTGAATAACTTCAGTTGTCATCTGTGTTACTGTAATTATGAAATTCACCCCCAGACTGAAGAATCAGTTTAACAATAAACATTACTAATAGAAAGATGAATAGTATATCTTCTGGCTTTAAAGAGCTCTTGGTCTAATGCAGGGTATAGATGATCTGAACAATGACAAAGAAAAATCACTAATTCTATAGTACAGGTGTAT
The DNA here is from genome assembly GCA_030015415.1 of Cynopterus sphinx. Taxonomy (NCBI): domain Eukaryota; kingdom Metazoa; phylum Chordata; class Mammalia; order Chiroptera; family Pteropodidae; genus Cynopterus; species Cynopterus sphinx. Next base: position 85,868,376 of record CM057380.1, read on the forward strand.
ATACTATACCTAGAAGCATAGAAGAGAAACATTTAGCTTTGCTTTAGAGAAACAGAAAAATTGACTAGAATAAGCGAACATTGAGGACATTATTAAAATTTGAATAAGACACACAATTTTACTTATTTATTTTAAATTTTATTTTATTATTACTTTAAAGTGTATAGTACACTGGTTAGACATTTATATAATTTATAAAACAATCCCTCTAATTTCTCCTTCTCTCCTTTGGCTCTCCACCTAGCCTTTATATTAATGCTAACTGCACTCCCTATGCCGTACTCCCAATCCCTGTGACCATCTATCTACTATTAATTTGTACTTCTTTAACCCTTCTCCCCTTGCTTCAAATCCCCCAACTCCTGCTCTCTGGCCATCACCAGGTTGTGCTCTATATTTGTGAGTCAGTTTTTGATTAGTTTGCTCTTTTTGTTTCTTAGATTCTGCATATAAGTAAAATCATATGGTATTTATCTTTCTCTCTCTGACTTATTTCTCTCAGCATAATGTACTCTAGGTTTATCCATGTCATTGCAAATGGTGAACCATAGCTTCTTTATCTAATCATCTGTTGATGGGAATTTAAATTGCTTTCATATCTTAGAAATTGTGCTGCCATGAACATAAGGTGCAAGGATCTTTACGAATTATTGTTTTGGTTCTCTTTGGATAAACACCCAGAAGTGTAATTGCTGGCTTAAAAGATATGTCCATTTTTAATTTTTTGAGAAACCTCCAGGCTGTTTTCCACAGAAGACACACAAATTTATTATATGCTAAGTACCTCCTAGAAGGTGGGGGTATATTAATGAAAATATTTAGTTCCCACTTTTAAAGAACTACTATGTAATGGAGAAATTGTAGAGTCATTTACATAGAATGTACTAGGGGTTATAATGGTCTATGGATTTTCTCTCCTTAGTGTCTCTCAAAACTGTTCACTTCTCATTTAATCAATAACCTATAGTACAAACACAGTAACTGTCTTCTTCTGATTAAGCCTTTGGGAAAATTTATGGATTTAGTGGAGAGTAGTGTTTTGCTAAGTGAGAAAGAAAAATTTCTCCAGATTAGAAAAAAAGAAAAGTTCACTCTCCATACCTCAACATTCCTTCCCCATGGTTGAGAGCAAAGGAAAACACAGGGGCCCTTTGATGAACAGTGGAGACCTAGGAGCAGTTTTCTAGAAACATTCCAAGAGATATGAAGAGCCAAAGAAACAATAGTTGCATGGGTGTCTAGGCAGAAGGGGTCATCTGCAAACTCATGACAGAAGTTTTGCACTCTAAATATGATAAAGAAGCAGCAGTGACAATGCAGGAATGAACAAAAGAGAGGTGACCAACAGAGTGTGTGGACCAATGACTAAGCACTAAAAGCCTAACCATTATCTATCCCCCAAGACAATAGTTACTTACTAGTGTGACATCAAAATTGCAATTAAACATGACATTGAATGATTACTTAAAATTAATAATATAATTCCAGTGGAATGTACAAGAAATTGGTAATAGATTTGACTCCAGGGCAGAGGACTCTGGATATAATGTCCTTTTGGTACATTTTGATTCTGCATCATATTGTAAGAGAAACCCTTAAACAAGCAATAGAAAAATTCCTTTGAAAACTTTACATATATAGATTTCAAAAGTTCTATACCACAGACAACTTAATACTCATGAAGATTATGACCTAGAAAACCCTGTTTTAGATAACTCTAAAGGAAGCTTAACTGATAAAAAGATATTTATATAAAAAATATATTTGAAAAATTTGATTAAATTATTTCATGAAATGTAAGGATTTCTAAATCAGTATATTTAAACAAGAGGTATAATTAATCAATATTTTAAGTAGATGTAGATTTTTTACTTTTATCTACACATAACTTATATATTCACTTTTGCTCACATGAAAATTTGAATTTTCTCATTGGGAAAATTTGGAAGATCTCTATTCCACTGCCCTTCCCCAACCCATGGACATAAGTATATATATAGTATAGAGTCAGTGCTTATTTTTCAGAAAGGGAAAATAAAAATTACATATAAGACCCCTTATCATGATCTCCCCTTTTTAAAGAAACTCAACAAACAAAAAAATACTCTTATTCTGGAGAAGGCATGACAGAGATATGATGCAGTTTGGGATGAGAGAGTATGAATGTAATTCATTTAGGATATGTGTGATTGGTAGGCATGAATTTACAAACCACTTCAACTAGTAGTCCTTAAAATAGCAGGTACTTTCTGGATTTCATCTCTATTATAGAGGTCAGCTCAAACTACCATGTTCCACAGGCCCCTGGTATTTCCTGAAAGAAAGTTTGTTACATTTAAAAAAAAATAAATCTCATACAATTTTCAAGTGGATGATATATAGTAATTTTTAAAATTAATTAATTTATTTTTATGATGACATTGGCAAACGAAATCCAATAAGTTTTAGCTGTACACTTTTAACAGTAAGGCATATATATATTTACACTGTGTGTTCACCTCTCATAATTAGATTTCCTCTGTCATCACATATTTGACCCTATTTACTCCATCTACCTCTCCCCTCTCTCCAACTCCTTAACCTCTGGCAACCACTAGTCTATAGTCCATGTTCATTAGTCTCTGTTTGTTTGTCCTGATCCTTTGTTGCTTTTAGATTTGTATCCCACATATAAGTGATATCATGCAATTTCAACTTTTTCTATCTGGTTTATTTCACTTAGTGTGATTATCTCGATTGTTGCAAATGGCAGTATTTCATCTCTTATGGCTGAGTAATATTCCATTGTATATATGCACCACTGCTTTTTTAGCCAAACATCTATCATGACAATTCAGTTGCTTCCATGTCCAGGCCACCGTGAATAATGCTGCTATGAACATCAGTGTGCAAATATCTTTTTGGATATGAGCTTTCAAATCTTTGGAGTAAATACCTAGTAGAGAGATTGCTGTATCATATGGTAGATCAACTCTTAGTTTTTAAAAGAAGCTCCACACTGTTTTCCATAGAAGTTGTACCAATTTGCAGTCCCACCAGCCGTGAATGAGGGTTCCTTTTTCTCTGCATCCTCTCCAGCATTTGTTATTAATGTCATGTTGATTATAGCTATTCTAGCAGGTATGAGATGGTATCTCATTGTGGTTTTGATTTGTGTTTCCCTAATAGCAAGTGACATTGAGCATCTTTTCATATATCTGTTGGCAATTTGTATATCCTCTAGGGAGAAGTGTCTGTTCAGGTCCTCTGCCCATTTTTTGATTGATTATTTGTTTTTTGTCATTACTGAGAATTATGATGATTTTTTTTTATTTAAAAAAAATGCAGATGGGATTTTGTTGGAGATTGCTTTAAATCTGCATAATGCTTTAGGTAATGTGGTCATTTTAACTATGTTGATTCTTCCAATCCAAGAACACAGGATATCTTTTTATTTTTTTGTATTTTCTTTGATTTATTTTAATTGTGTCTCTGGAGGCATCATATGATTGGGTTTTGTTTTTGATACAACCTGCAACTCTGTGCCTTTTTATTGGTGAGTTCAGTCCATTTACATTTAGGGTGATTATTGAAGTATGAGTTCTTCTCATAGCCATTTTGTCTTTTGCTTTCTGGTAGCTCAGTGTTTCCATTGCTTCCTTGTCCTTGTATTTCTGTTTTCATTACTTTTGTTTGCTTCTGTGGTGTTTCCCTCTGGTTCTTCTTGTTTTATGTTATATACTTTAGCTCTGACTCTTTGGTGTGTGGTTACCATTACGAATATGTAAGGGATAGATTATATATATATATATATATATATATATATATATATATATATATATACATACATATATACACACACACACACACACACACACACACAGTCATGTATACAGTCATCTATTTTCTTCTGTGCCTGCCTTATCTCCATTCCCTTTTGCGAATTCAGTTCTTTGAATTCTCCCCTTTCAGTCATTATTATTTCAATTATCCCTATGTATGCTAAATGTTCATTATTACCTTGCTAGAGCAATTTTGTTCTTATTGTTTAAGCTTATACCACCCTGCTCTTAGTAAGGGGTGCACTCCTCTGCTTCTATTTGCCTGATAGTCATCTTACTCCTAATTATGAATTTTTGGGGGGGAGACATTTCGTTTTAGGTGAGTTGACCGCTTACAGTATTTCCTGTAGTGAAGGCCTTGTAATGGAGAATTCTCTCAATTTTTGAACGTCTGGAAAGGTCTTAATTTCTCCTTCATATCTAAAGGACAGCTTAGCTGGATTCATAATTCTAGGCTGATAGTTCCTTTCACTTTATATTTTGAATATATGATTGTACTCCTTTCTGGCTTGTAAGGTCTATGCTGAGAAGTATGACAATAATCTAGTGGATTTTCCTTTACAACTTACCATCTTCTTCCTGGCTTCCCTGAGAATTCTGTTTCTCATTGATTTTTTATAACTTTAATACAACAAGTCTTGGTGAAGGCCTTTTTGGATTGAGATAATTGGATGCTCTGTTGACTTCTTGAATTCCAATCTCAGGTCATTCCTTAGATTTGGGAAATTCTCGCAACTATTTGTCTGCAAATGCTTTTTGTCCCTGCTCCTTTTCCTCACCTTCAATAATGCCCCTTATTTTTATATTTCCTCTCCTGTTAGTATCAGCTAGTTCTCGTATTTCTTTTTCATTGTTTTTCATTCTTCACTTTCTCTCTTCTTCCTTCTGATTTATTTCTAGATTTCTGTCTTTGATAACACTGATATTTTCTTCCCTTTGGTTAACTCTATTTCCCAAGATTTTTGTTCCATTTTTCAACTCTTGCAGTGTGTTCTTCATCTCCAGAAGTTCTGTTTGGTTCTTTTTGAGGGTTTCAGTCTCCTTGCTCTGCTCATCTAGGTGTTTTTACAATTCCTGAAATTATTTATATGACTCATTTCAGAATTCACTAAGTTTTTTCAGACGTACGATTCTGAATTCTCAATCATTTAAGTTGCATATTTCTACATCTGTAAGCTTATTTTCTTGAAAATTTTCTTTTTCATTCTGAGATGCCTTGTCACCTTGGTTATTCATGGTGTTTGATGGATTATTCTCTATCTGAGCATTAGTGGAAGTATATTGTCATTTTTTTTCCCAGAAAAATTTGTTATATAATGGTTTCTAACCTGTTGCAAAGAAAGTGTTTGTTTGTTGTTTGTTTGTTGTGTTGTTTGTTTGTTTGTTTTTGTTTTTGTTTTTTTTTTGTTTTCCAGTAGATGGTGTCTAAGCCTCTTGGATCTCTGCTTTATAAAATGCTTAATAATGTCTTTTTTTTTTCCTCTAGATGTTTAATCATTCTCTCTACCCTCAGTCTCAGTTCCTGCCAGAGTTAGCAACAGTCTTGGTAGCATTTGCTCAGATTCCCTTGGGGTTCCAAGGCATTCCATACTGGAGGGTGTTGGGGTAGGGTTTTTCTGGGTAGGGGGATGGGGCTGCAGCTCAGCCTTGGTTTTGAAACTGCAGCTGGTAAAAATCAACTGTTGTTTCTCGGCCATCCCTGCTTTTCTGCCATCCCTGTTTCTCTGCCTTCCGTCCTGATGACTTGGCACTGTCACTAGCCACATGGAGCTTACAACTTCTCTTGCAAAGCTGTTCAGGGATGTCACCACACCTTCTACCCACCCCACAACAGGGAGCTCTGGCGGTTATGAGAGGCAGTTTCTTTGTTTATCCCAGTCCACCACCTGACACCCAGGGTTCTGACCTGTGGTAGCTCTTAAGCGCAAATCCCACACTCAGATGTGCTGGTGTGCAGTTTGGGTGTTTTTTGTTGACTTTTAGATGTTCACCTTATTGTTGTTTCAAAGGGAGAGATCTGGGGATGTCTCTTACTCTGCTGTGTTTCTCCCAAAACTCCTATAGTAATTCTTAATTTTTTTTCTGTTGTGTTCCCTTTACTCAATTTTAGCCCACTTATAGGACTTCCACTGAATTTTCCCTTTGATCGACCTGGAAAGGATGATTTCAACAAGTTATAAAGAAGGGATGAAGAAAATTATGCTACATTAGGAAACACTTTTACTCAGCACATGAGCTTTTCCTTGGCTCTCACCAGGCTGTTGTTACAAAACTTCAGTGCATCACTATGCTGAATCTCTCAATCTTCTATTGTCCTTGCTTACTTAACAACTTTTATTATCCTACCTTGATATATCCAGGGTCTCAATAGAGAGGTTAGTGACAACCTCTTCGATACACTATACGAGAGATATATCTTTTGAAAAACACAAGTATGCTCATGCCCTGGCCTTACCCAAGGGTCTTAAATGTCTCCTAATTAGAGTAACTACTTTTCTATGATATATAAAATTTCATGTAATCTGACCTGTCTGTATTACATATGCCCTTCCTTTCTGCTAGAAAGTCTACAAAGTACTAAGCTACGTTCTTTTCGATATATCTATCTTTGAATACATTAATTCCTAAATATCTATCAAGAACCAGTGTAATCATCTCTATTATCAGTCAAGCCTTCCCAAACCTCTTCCACTGTAGCTGACACTTAGCCTTTCTCTATACACACCATGGAGTAATCATTATTTCTGCAAGCATCACATGGTGTTGCAGCATATGTTTATAGATGTAGCTTTCCTATATAAGTTTATTGTGTGTTTTCAAAAATATTTTAAACCGCAAAAGAAGTCTTTAGAGATACACTCTAGAAGGTGTTCAAGGAATAGCCAGCACAACAGAGAAGAAGGTGAACAAATCTGAATAACTGATAGTACCCAACTTCAAGACTTACTATAAAGTTAGAGTAATCAAGACAGTGTGGCTAAAGAATAGACAAATAGATCAATAAGATAGAATAGAGAACCCAGAAACAGACCCACATAAATAGAGTCAACCAAATTTTGACAAAGGAAATACAATAGAGCAAAAATCATCTTTTCAACAATGGTGCTAGAAAAACTGGACATTAACGTGCAAAAAAATAAATCTAGGGAAAGACTTCATTCTTCACAAAAGTTAACTCATAATAGATCATAAACCTAAATGTAAAATATGAAGCTATTAATCTCCTAGAAGGTAACATGAGAAAAATCCTAGATGGCATTTGGCATGGGCATAAATTCTTAGATATAAAACCAAAGGCACAATTCATGAAAATAATAATCTATAACTTTAAGTTTATTAACATTAAAAATTTTTGCTCTTTAAAAAGCAATGTAAAAAGAATGAGACGAACTACATCTGATAAAACTTATTCAAAACACAATTCTTAAAACTCAACAACAAGAAAATAAATAACCCAGTTTAAAAATGGGAAAAAGTCCCTTACTGACACCTCATCGAAGAAGATATAGAAGGATGGCAAATAAGCATGTGAAAAAATACTCAACATTATATGTCATCAGTGAAACGCAAATTAAAACAATAGTGAGAGTTTACTACACATCTATTAGAATGAGCAAAATTTAGAACAATGACAACACCAAATGTTTGTAAGTATGTGGAAAAATAGAAACTTTCATTCATTGCTGATGGCAATGCAAAATGGTACAGCCATTTTGTAAAATGGTTTCATGGTTTATTATAAAACTAAACATACTCTTACCATATGACCCAACAATTTTGCTTCTTGGTAGTTACCCGAATAAATTAAAAACTTGTGTCTACACAAAAACCTCCATATGGATTTTATAATAGAAGTATTAATAATTTCTGACACTTTGAAGCAACCAAGATGTCCTTCAATAATACATCTAGACAATGAAATATTATTCAGAGCTAAAAAGAAATGTGTATTCTCTTGACTTGTTTAATGGGAAAGAGATATAAGGGTGAATCCAGCACTGCTGGATGCCACCATCATATCCCTGCAGTGTCTTTCTAATATTTTTTACATTATATTAGAGACTGTATCATATTCAAGTCTATAAACATTGGTCAAGTGTTATTTTTGGTTCAGATTGTGGAGAAAAAAAGTTAAAATGAGATGTTCCTATGTTTAAGTAACTCGCTATAACAGAAACTATGCTGTTTTTTAGCATGGAAGTTTCTTGAAGGTGATGTCCTCAGTCATGTGGTTCTGAGAATACATTTAGTTTGATGATTAAAATAAAGTATGTTATTAAAAAATTCTAATTCTCTCTGTCTTTGTCTTTCTCTCTTTCATCTCATATCTCCCCCACTTAAAGAGTATTCTGCTAAGAGTAAGCCCATTTTCTAGTTCTTCATTTTTCATTCACTAGGACATCCTCATCTTGAAAGAGATTTTCCCAATTAAACATCTCTCCTACCAAGGGTTAAAGCGTAACACAATACTAACAAATACTGGAGAGTAAAAAAATCCTTTGAAAACTATGACAAGTTCAACTGATTTCAAAATATATGCCTGTACCAGACTTTTTTAACCTAAAATGGTCTCTTTTCCCAGAGAGTAAGAAAAGACCTGAAATTTATATTTTCTCTAGGTGTGTACAGTGTCAATGAATGGTTTAAATTCTGTTTTAAATGAAAACTATTCTTAAATACTATATTTGTCTTGACTAACCTCATCTAGTATTAAAATCTGGTTTTACTGCATTCTTAGAAGAGTTTAAGTCATAATCTTAATTGTGTTGTACTTTGAAAGCTTTCTGATCTCTAACCAGAAACACCTGTAACATTTTGTTCGTCTGCAAACACGGTCTCTGCCCACGCTTTCCCAAGTAAGCTAAAAACTTACTGCTTTATTTATTTTATTTTGTATTTACCATTTAACAAATATTTATGGAGCCCTTGAAACAGGCTGGTCATTCACTTAGATCCTGAATATACAAAAACATATAATACAAAAACTCCTTGTCTTAGGAAAAATCACATTCTAGTGATGGATACAAAGTGAAGAGTTTTAATACCCCATTTTGTAATACAGACATGAAATACCATCTCTCAGAAATCAGAGAAGGCAAAAGCAAAGAAAGGAGTGACTCTGGGAAAGAAAACAAGTTAACTATTGAAGAGCCCAAGAAGGAGCTCAAGTGAGAAGGAAGGTGTGAGGGCAAATCTGTGTCAAGACTAGAAGGGGCTGATGGGGATAAAACAGGAAAGCTGGAAGAGTATTTAGTAGTGTCCTAGTGAATATGAGTGACTAATATGTTACTTTGAATCTTCAAACACTTTCTACAATATTATGTTCCATTTAAAGCATTTTAATCATGACTGCGAGTCTACATGCAAACACATTCTTTCATGTCCCTGTGAGATATAATTCTACCCTTAGCCAAGAGCCTAGCATTCCAGAAACTTAAACCATGATACAGAAATACAAATTCAATTCATCAACACCATCTGCATAACCAACTGTTCACCTCCCTTCCCATATTTCATTTTTGTTCATGTATCACATGTTCATAGGAAAAAAGAAATTATAAATGAAAATGTTTTATGCACTTTGAAGTTCTACATTTCCTAACCTCAAAGTCATCCCCTACGGTTTTCTGACTGTTGTTTATGCCATCTGGTGAAATGGATTGAATGTCAGAAGCAGAATTCAGACATTTGTAACTTTTAGCAGTGTCTTTATCCTAAGATCATCAAAGCACACGCCAGAAAAACAGCATGTGTGTCTGATGGTTTGCTAGGTGGTCATGTAAAGTAAGCTCCATGACAATTGGCAGGTACTCACAAGCCACATCATAATTTCTCAGAGCCAGGATCCCCCTTTTGTCTTACACTTTTTTTCCAGAGGATGTGACATCCCGTTCATCCATTTATTCATTTATTCATTCACAACTACATCATACCTATTATTCACTTAATCAATTAACAAAATCCACAAAATATACCTTTCAAATATTATCAACTTTCCTAAGGATTTTTTAATCTTTTTTCCCCTCAGTCACTGAGAATGTTAAAAGTACTAAGTATAGGGCACTTGTAAGGACTAAATGAAATATAGAAAGTCAAAAACTTAAAACACAGACTGGCACATAGTAAGTACTCATTGCATATTTACTATTATTATCATAATGTGAAAAAAAATGGGATTCATGTATAAGCTGTGTTATGACCCACAACACCATTTTTATGAATATAGCTGATTGTAAGTACTTTTACATAATCACCTCATTTATACTGGACACATACATACACACACACACACACACACACACACACACACACACACACACACAGTGAGACAATTACCTAATAGATTAGAATGATATTATAGTCAATATAGATGATGGAATTTATTTTTTTAATTGTAGTTTATTAAAACAAAACCCAGTTGGCCTTTTATTATATCCACTAATCATTTCAGTCTCCTACTGTGGGTATCAAAGTTGTAATTTGTTGCTTTGTTGCTAACATTTTTTTTTAAATATAAAGGTTATAATTCAATGGAAATACAGTAAGGCATACCAATAAAACAAGTAGTAATTATTTAATTATATAAATCCTAAAATTAACTTAAAAATAATCAAACTATATTGTTCCTATTTGTGTTTTTGTGTTTTTTAAATTTTCATTTATTTTTAAATTACAATTGACTTTCAATATTATATGAGTTTCAGGTATACAACTTAGTGGGTTGACATTTATATAACTTAAAAAGTGATCCCTTTGATAAGTCTTTCACCCACTTGGCACCATACATAGTTATTACAATATCGTTTACTCTCTTAACTATACTTTACATCTCTGTAACTATTTTGTAACTACCAATTTGCCTTTCTTAATCCCTTCACATTTTCACCCAGTGCTCCAATCTCCATTTCAGGTTGTTCTTTATATCTACAGGTATGTTTTGTTTTTAGATTCCACATATAAATGGAATTATATGGTGTTTGACTCTGTCTGACTTATTTCACTTAGTATAATAGACTCTAGGTCCATGCATGATCTCATACATGGCAAGATTTCATTCTCTTATATGGTTCAGTAATATTTCATTGTAAATACATACTACTCCTTTATCCATTCATCATCTAATTAGAGTATTTGATATATTTACATTTAATTATTAATAGGTATGTAGTTGCCATTTTAATAATTGTTTTCTGATTGTTTTTGTAGCTCTCTGTTCCTTTTTTATTCTCTTGCTCTCTTTTCTGTATGTTGATGATTTTCTGTATTGTTATGTTTGGGTTCCTTTCGCTTTATTTCTTGTATATCTCTTGTAGATTTGGGTTTGTGGTTACCATGTGCTTCATATATACCAAGCCATGTTTATATCAGTTTATTTTAAGTTGATGGTCATTCAAGTTTAAACACATTCTAAAATCATTATCATTTTTACTCACCTCCTCCATGTTTATGTTTTTGTCATTTTTTACTTCTTTTGTGTGTGTGCGTATGTGTGTTTGTGTGTATACCCTAATTCACTGTTTTAATTACAGATGATCTTCCTACTTTTGCCTTTAACCTTTGTACTAGCTTTAGTGTTGGTTGATCCACTGTTTTTATTATATGTTTGCTTTTGTCGGTGAATATTTTTTCTTTGTGGTATTTTCTTATTTATATTTTTGTTTTCCTTTTCTTTCTCTCCTTTTTAATTAGTCCTTTTTCTGGAGTTTTGTTCTGTTCTTTCATTTGAAACATGTTTCTTTTCTATTCATTTTGGCTGCATTCCAGTGTTTGTTTCTCAGTATTAGGCATATCTGCTATGTCTCCCAGTTTTAATAGGGTGGCCTTATGTAGTTGGTGTCCTGAGGGCCCAGTGGCACAGTCTTCCTAGGTGAGGGGTGTTCCTTGTGTTGGTTGTGTGTGCCTTACTTCTATAGTTGAGCTTAGATTGCTGTCAGCACATCAGTGGGAGGCACTGACCTTAGGCTGACTGGCTGTGAGGACTGGCATGATTTTGGCAGGCAAGCTATGGTGTGGTTGCTGACCACATGAAATGGGATTCACTTTAGCAGGGCTCTGGTGCCTGCCAAGTCCACTCTTTGGGTGTGTCATTTGTGGCACTAATTATGTGGTGCTCAGGTGTGTTGATTCTGGGGACTCTTGGGAAGGGCTCTGGTACAAGCAAAAGTCAACTGCTGAATGTCCTTCCTGGGGCCACTTGGTAGAAGTTACAAAGTGATCTGCAGTTTAGAGCTGCCTTTTCCAGGCTTGGAGGTCCCTGAGAGTGGCTCTGTTATTTAAGAGAAGCTGCCACTAGTGTCAGATTTAAGGCCAATTAGCAAGAGGTATAGGCTACGTGTTGCTTGTTTGCGGTTTGTGGACCTTTGAAAGATTTTAGGAAAGTCTGTAGCATTGGCCCAGGCCTGCTGCTTATGGAGACTGGCTTATGAAAGAGGTTTGGCCTGGCAGATGAATAGGATGGGCGGGATCTCAGATTTTTCAGGATGGTGTGAGAGAAATGTTAGCCAAGTTAATGAAAACTCAGATTTATCACCCACTTGCACCTGCTGGCTGTGTAAGAAGAGTAGGGCTCAAAGAAGGGACAATGGTACCTGCCAGCACTTTAGTCCCAGAGAGAGCTGCCCCTCAAATCTTTGTCCTGAAGCCATACAATTCAGTTTCTCTCCATATGCCCCTGGTGCTTTTTGAGCTGTTGCCCTTTCTCTGGAGCTTAGGGCGCATGTTTGTGAGTGAATCTGTGCTCAGGCCCTTTAAGAGGACCTGCGACTTCAACAGCCCTTTGTCTCACTCAGACTCAGTCCCTGCTGATTTTTATAGCCAGAAGTTGTGGGGACTCCTTCATGTTCAGTGGGATCCTCCACAGGCAAGATATCCCTCTTGACTCTTAACTGCCACAAGCGGGTATAGGACCTGCCTGTTTAGGTCTCTGCCCCTCCTACCAGTTTTTACATGCTTCTTCTTCATATCCTTAGTTGTAGGAGTTCTGTTGTTCAGATGATCTTCAGGTTGTTCTCAGGGTCTTTCTATAATTTAGTTGTAATTTGATGTGGTTGTTGAAGGAGGCAAGCACAGTGTGTACTATCTTGATAGGGAGTCCTCAAACTACATTGCTGACGGAACTTTGAAAGACAACATTGAATCTGGTTCTCTGTCCCATGTCAACTAGATATCCTGAAGTATAAACAATTTAAATACCTCGTAACTTTGCTTCCTCTGTATCTGATTGAGAACATCATGTCCTCAAAGCAGTGTGCCATAATTTATTTTGTGCATGATGGCTAATTTTTCCTTTTGTTGTTCCAGATAATTGCTATAGAATACCTGTGCTTTATTATGGTCCTCCAAAAGTCTATATTTTTTTCTTCTTACTTCGATTTTGATTAATTCTTTTTCTGGAGTTTTTTTTCTGTTCTTTCAATTAGAACATGTTTCTTTTCTCTTTATTTTGCCTGCATCCCTGTGTTTGCAGTACTTTAGTCCTGAAATTATACACACACACACACACACACACACACACACACACATACACACACATACATATACATTTATACACACACACATACATATATACACATATTTATGTATATGTACATACACACATATAGTGCAATTTATTTAATTTTAAATGTCATTAATGTCAAAAACTAAGCTTCAAAATTTCTGGAGTTATCTGGCAAATTAATTGGGAGAAATTGGAAAAGTGAAATTGCATGAGGGTTCATGGAGTTTGTCAGCAAATACCTAAATGATGGAGGGGAGAGAGAAGTTATCTATGTGGATTGGGGTCAGAGGCCTGTGGAGTGAAGGGCTGCAGCAAAAAACTGAAGGAGCTGTTTTTAAGTACTGTCACAGACAATATAGGTGTAAGCAGTGCTGCTTATATTCCTAGGCAAAAAGCGAAGTATCTTCTACTTGTTTCTGCCTAGAAAATACATATAACATATCAAAGATTTTCACACATTAGTGTTTTCCAAGTGAGCACAAACAAAGGCCCTAATTCACCTTCAAATGGCATATTAGACAAGGTGATCATTGTGGAGCTAAAGAGTCATGGCATATAGTATGGGCTAAACTGTGTTCTCCCAAAATTCATATGCTGAAGCCCTAATCCCCAATACCTCAGAATGTGACTGTATTTAGAGGTAGGGCCCTTAAAGAGGTAATTCAATCAAAATGAGTCCATTCAGGTGGGCTCTATCAAGGAGAGAGGCCTTAGAAAAAAGCAAATCTGCTGACATCTTGATCTTGGACTTCTACACTCAAAAACTGTGAGAAAATAAAAATTTATGTTGTTTAGGCCACCCAGTCTGGAACTTTGTTAAGGCAGCCCCAGCATATAAATACAGCAGGAATCAAAAGCATAGAGACTAACTGCAGTTGACATATTGGTTTAGAAACATACATAAAGCAAACCTTGGAAGCATTCAGACCTAAGTGAGAGAGAGCTGAGGCTCAGGAATTCCTGGACTGAACAGGTAAATAGGACAATGCAGAGAACATTTAGATTATTATTTTGAATGTAATTATTTGTAAATATAGCTACTAACGTGTAATGAACTATAGAGAAGCATAAATCAAAGGGGTTAAAAACATGCATCCAAGAACCAGACTTCTCAGATTTTAACTCTGGTTTTGTTCTTGATCATGGATAGTTAGTTAACATTTCTGTGCCTCACTTTTTTCATCAGTGGAGATAACAAGGCCAACCTCAGAGAGTTTTAGTAAGGCTTAAATGAATTTATTTCAATCTATCATCAACTTATCAATCATATTAAACTATAAGAATACAGCAATATATATATATGTATATATATTAACTGTTAGCTATCATTACTTTTATTATCATTATAGGCAGACACTAGTCAAAATACTGAATCGATCATCGCAAAAAGTCTTAGGTGACTGCAACATGATGAGGTAAATTTAGTTACTCATGAATAACAACATTAGTAAGTAGTGGACCCAAAGTTTGATCTTAAGCATTATAGACCCATAGATTATTATGCTCTATAGAAACAAAACCTTTATTTACAAGCATTACAAAAATGCTAAATAAATCACAAAACAGTAGGTATATTTATGTTTATAAGATTTACACTATCCCATGTGACTTACCCAAGTGACAAATTTAGAATTAAAAAAATATTTATTTTACCAGTGCAGTCTGAGAAGTAGAGAATGGTACTATTTAGACAGTATGTTGAAGCAATAAGCTTCTCTTTTTTTCTAATGACATATTATTAATAATAAGTAATTAAGGGAAACATTCAATAACAAACACTTGATTGACATAATCAAAAAATAAACAACTATTTAGAATATATTCAGAATGGCTTTGCCATATGCATTTTTAAATTTTTCCATATTTTTGATTATTAAAAATTTATGTAAGAAGTATAAATATTTGAATCACAGATTGAACAATGCATTCTAAAAGAAATACTGATTACATTGTTCCCATACACAAGTTCTTTAATTCACAAAGAAGCTGTTACATTTGATGAAAGCAGGCATTTTATATTTCCTCTGGTGTGCATGCACATGGACTGAGAAATACTTCCTCACTTTCTTTAAGTTCAAAATCATACTTGCAGAGTGGTGGTCTGTGAAAGAATTAAAGAGAAAGAAAAAAATTATCAGTAAAACAGCAAAGTTGCTTTTCTTCTCATAAGTATTAGAATATTTTATGTCAGTAACTAACTGGTTATTCAAATATAGAAAGCTGGAACGAACCTATGCAATCATTTCAACTCCATCTCATTGTGCTATGTTGAAATGAGGTAGGCACAATGTTTATGAAAAAAAAAAAAACTCCTTGTGTTTCAACTTCTCTCTTTGCTGCTTTATTGGAATACTTAAAATGTAAGAGAGATATTGCTGCATATGGAAATAACTGAAACCTGGACTCAACTGAATGGCTAAGGCACTTCTTTTACCATTGGTAGTCACCATGTAAGAGCTGAGCTGAATTACAGAGATGAATTTTGTCAAAATAATTTAATCGATTCTCTTTGTCACACACTAAAATGGAAATAAAAATGTGTAAAGTATTCTATATCTTGGCGTGATTGTGTAGTTAGTATTCAAAGATTTCTGAGAAGTCAAGTCACTGTGGTGAATCAGGCATTTTATCTAGATATCTTTCTGCTATGTCTTGAAAACCTTTTAAAAAGCAAGTTAACTATAATAAAAAAAAAGTAAAAGTGAAGGAAAAGAGCTAAAGAAAAAAATGGTAGTACTAAAGAAATTTCCTGTATAGGCAATAGTAACTTAGAGAAAAATAAGTAATTCAACTGCACAGTTGCTGGTAGTTCAACTTTGTCATATGCATTGATCTAGTTAAAGAGACACATTGCTCCAGTCTTCCTCTAGCTTGATTAAGACATCATTGAACAAGTTTTTAAAAACTTCAACAGAATTTTTAGGTTAAATTGTTCAATTTTTAAATAAACCAATTTTATATTTCTGCTAATATATTTGCGAGTAATAAAATACATTCATCTTTAATTATAAAAGCTGATATAAAATACTATAGTATTTTGAATTTGAAATGATAAAGGTATCTTAGAATTTTAATGTTACTACTATAGCAGTATACATAAAATGATTGTACTTGAATCTCATAAGATTTTTTAGATGTTAGCAAAAGTGGCTTTTTTTAAAGTTATCAGAAATCAGAATACAATTGAAAAATCAGATATTCTTTCTTTGTTATTAAAAACTAAGGTTAGGAATGACTTTACCACTTTTATGCCAAAATTTATGTATACTTATATCAATTATTTATCCTGCTTTATCTCTTATTTACTGAATGTACCTTCAGTGCTCTGGACCTCCCGCATCCATCTCATTTTTAAGTTTTCAAAGTAAAAATCCTGTATCATTAAACTTATTAATAAATAAATTACCTCAGCCATAAGTAATTCTCCTATTGATATATTTATAATGTGGCAATAAGGTAAGTGTATTTTTATTTCTTTTCTACAATAAAATAAATGCTTTCAACTCTCTTACCACTCAATACCTTTGATCTGTAATATAGTAAATGCATATTTTTAATTAAATATTTCACATTATAAAAAGCCTTTGAAAGCATTATAAAACACTTTATGCAGGTTAGCAATGACTACCAAAATTAAATTTCACCAACACAAATGAGAAAAATTAATTTTTTTTTGTTTTTATATTGCAAAAAGCCTACTAGTTTAATTGTTATGACTCTAGTTTTAATATTATTTATTTTGTGTTCCTTCTCCCCAGGCAACAAAAATATTTTAAAAGCTATAATTTAAAATAAAACCTGTGATATATGTTAAACTATCATTGGAAGAAAATTATGTCTTTTTTTATTTCAAAAAGAGCACTAAATATTGCATTTTTAACGCATTGCTTACCACAAATTAGCACAAACACATTATACTGATAAAGAATAAACTTTAATCAAATAATAAAAGAAATCTAATTATAATAAATCTCTCTAAAAATCAAATAAAATTGTTTTAAAAATTTTAATCCTCTATGCCAAATTACAAGATGTGTACATGCTTTCTTATTTGAACATTCTCTCTATGGCTTTGTATAAAATATCACATCTATGAATCTAATATTCTTTTTAAAAGTTACTTAGGATAAAGTTTCCAGCACCAACACAGGAGCTTATACCCACCTGCAAGATAGGAAAAAGCAATAACTCACAGGTCACTGGTAAAATAAATAGAAGGCTCTTGCCTCAGTAGTGGGAGTAACTAACTCCAAACTAAGCACTACTCCAACCCTGCCTAATAAATCTTAAAAGCACGACCTGAAAGAATCAACTTCTGACAAAAGGAGTTTGTTTGTAAATAATTTAATAGCATCTTGAGAATAAACCTAAAATATAGTAATAAAATAGTATAAAGCACCCAATGTGTCAATATTCACAATGTCTGACATCTAATCAAGTATTAGAAGCATATAAAGAAGCAGAAAAATGGACCCATATAAAGGTCGACCAATTGAAACCAACCTAGAGGTAGCACAGGTATAAGAATCTGTCAAGAACATTAAAATAGTTTTATAACTTATTCCATGTATTCTAATAGTTCAGTAGAGACATGAGAGATTTTAAAAAATCAGACTTCCAGAAGTGAAAACTACAATGTCTGATATGAAAACATACCCTGGATGAGATTAATATTAGATTAGACATTACAGAAGAAAGGAGTAGTGACCTTGAAGAAATAGAAACAGAAGCCCATAAACCCCCAAAATGTCAACAAACTCCAAACATAAAAGGTATGAAAAATTACAAATGGTATCCTAATCAAACTGTTTAAAATCAGTGACGAGAAATATCAGCCAGAGAAAAAAAAGACATATCTTCTATACAGGAATAAAGGAAGGATGATAGTAACAGATTTCTCATTAGGAACAATGTCTGATAGAAGGCAGTACAGCAACATCTTTAAAGTACTGAAAGTAAACAAACAAATAAACAAAAAACTATCAAAATAGAATTCTATAACCAGATAAATTATCTTTCAAATTGAAGCATCATAAAACATTTTCACATGCATAAGTCTGAAAGAATTCACTACCAGCAGACCCACACTACAAAAGAATCTTAAAGAAACTCCTTTTGTCAGAAGGTATATTATACCACATGAAATTATGCATCTACATAAGGGATAGAAGTACACCAAAAATGGTAACTATATAATTTTACCATTATAAATATATAAATATTCTTAATTATTTATATCTCTTTAATAGGTGACTCTTTAGACAAAAATAATACATTGTATTATAGAGTTTTTAGCATATGTACAAGTAAATTATATGCCAAATACAGTACAAAAGCTAGAATGGAAGAAATGGAATTATGTTACTGTATGGTTTTCATGTTATAATATTCACTTGAGGGTGATTGTAATTAAAGATTATAATATAATCCCCAAAACTGTTAAATTTTAAAAAATTTAATGATAATAAATCTACAAAAGAGATAAAATGAAAGCATAAGACTACTCAATTTAACCCAAAGAAGGCAGAAAATTAGAAAAATGGGAACAAAGAACAGATGGGACAAATAGAAAACAAAATAGCAAATGATAAATTTTAACCCAATCATATTAATAATCATATTAAAATAAAAGATGTAAATACCCTCAATTAAATGGCAGAGACCATCAACACCATTTGTCATTTGAGAAATACAAATTGAAAATACAATGAAATACCTCTCCACACCTATTAGAATAATAAAAATTAAAACCAAACAACAAAACTGGAGAAAGTGTAGCTTTCGGTACAGGAGTGCAATGGAACTCTGAATTTCTGTAGGAATGCAAAATGTACAATCACTTTAGAAAGCAGCAAGACAGTTTCTTATAAAGTTAAACATACACCTACAATATGACCTAGAAATCTCACCTATAGGTATTTATTCAAGAGATATGAAAACTTTTGTTCACATAAAAACCTCCATGCAAATATTTATGTGGGCTTTATTCATAAACTATCAAAAACTATGAACAAACCTATGTCTCCCAACTAGAGAATGGATAAACAAAATGTGGTATATCCACACAATAGAATTTCATTCATCTATAACATTCTATTGATATAAGCCACAACATGGATAAATTTTAAATGTATGAAGCTAGGTGAAAGAAGTCATACTTAAAACTCTACATACTATATGATTTCACTTATATAATGTTCTGGAAAAGGCAAAACTAGGTACAGTGGTTGCCGGGGAGTAGGAGTGGGGAATGGGGTTGAAAATAAAGGGGCAGCATAAGGCAGTTTCTGTAATTGATAGAAACATTCTGTCTCTTGGTTGCAGTGGTGGTTACATGTCTCTATGAATTTACCACAACTCATATAACTGTACGCCAAAAAAAAAAAAAAAAAAAGAGTATGTTTTACTGCTAAGCTTTTAGAAGTAGCTGTAGTACAACTTTTTTTCAGGAAGGCATACCAGGTTGCCTCCACTGTGATTCCTCTCAGTCCTTAAATTCAAAGGTCCTGCTCTAACTGGAAAAACTTGGAAGTGGAACTATATTGTAGTTTCTATCACCGTTTGTAACAGAAAGACAATTATTGGTTGAATGCTTACACAGTTTAATATGGACCATAAGGCATCGCATTTTTATACCCCACATTCCTAACAATTTGACAGTGCTGATTCTCATTAATTCATATTATCTGTATGGAGAGATCTAAATAGGAAAAGCAACTAAATGGTTATGATAATTATCCAGGTAATGAAATTGAAAGCATACATTTCATCCAAGCATCTGTTAGCATCCTCAGCCAGCAGGGAGAGTTGAGTTTTGCTAAATATCCACACAATCTATTTTAGTTCTTTTTTTTTTTCCAGAGTAGAAAAAAATGCATCTAAATTTTGTAAATGTAGTAAATTTTCATAGTCTACCCACTATCTAGATTGCAAATAAAAATTAAAATTACATGCATGTTAATTTTGCTCTGTAGCATACTCCTATGATGTCACTCTATTTCTTAATGAATGAGTTGTATATAATGTTTGCTTTTCTGTGTAAAACATAATAAAGAAGATAACAAGTCATATATGACAGCGGTCACATCTGTCTGCCTTCCCTTGCCCATTATAATAAGTCAATTAAAAAAGAGAAATGCATGGAAACAGCAATGGCTATCTGTGTGCAGGCTCACCAGCATCCTGTATCAAGGTGTGAATATCATGTGGTGAGGTGAAAGATTTGAAAATGTTCCTGCTCCTTGATATTCCTTCTATGAACATAAAACAAGGAAATTGTTTAAAGTGCATAAACCGTTTATGATAAGTAAACACTGGGAAACAAAGTACCCAACGATAAAGGAAAAACTAAGTTGAATATTCCACAAAAGATGGAACATAATGGCAGCTATCACTTATAGTTAGAAAGAGAAAATTGCTTATAACTAGATCCATGATATTGCACAGCTTCAAGCGCATTATGCTTATATTGTTATCTATGTGAACAATGAGCCTTGAAGTTATTGCAATAAAGAAAGTACATGATTCTACACAGATTTGAATGATAAGAGAAGTATTTAGCCCTGACATTTCCCATATATGCATTGGGTAGATTATTGGTTCCTTATTGTCCACATGTATGGAATTAAATTTCTTGTTCTCAACTTAAGTTTGAGTGCTGTTGTTTTATGTATGGAGATTCTAGCTAAAGTTCTGGTGTCTGGCCAAGACTTACATTACATGCTTTTTCTACACAGTGGAGAAAACTCTGTTTCTCTTTCCAGGTATGATATATGGGTGAGAAGACTTTATTCCTGGATAATAATGAACTCTTCATATCTAAATTCCAGAAACAGATGATGTAAAACTACAAGCTCTAAATTTCTCTGTCCATACTCACCATCCTTATTCTCAGAGAGGTATTCATGGAAGAGAATAGAGGAGAATATGATGGTGCAACAACCCTGGCATCTTTAAAACCTAGCTTGTGGTGACTATAAAAATACAGTTTACCTCCAAACAATGTGGAGGCTTGGGTACAGACCTCCCTACATAGTCAAAAATTTGTGTATAACTTTTGACTCCCCCAAAACTTAACTGCTAATAGCCTAGTTTTGACTGGAAGGCTTACTGATAACATAAAAAGTCTGTTCACACATATTTTGTATGTTATATGTATTACATACTGTCCTTCTTACATTAAAGTAAGCTAGAGAAATAGAATAATAGGAAAATCATAAAGGAAAGAAAATACATACATATTATGCATTTATGACATACCTAACTGTTAAAAACTTGGTATTGCTAGGCTATGTGGTTCATCTGAGAGGTTTTTCAAATCACTGGAAATCTTTAAAGATTTTTCCAATATATTTATTTTTAAAAACCCATGTATAAGTGGACCCATGCAGTTCAAAACTTTAGCTATTCAAACATGGCCCCCTAACTGTCCTCGCTCGCTCTCTCTCATTCTCTCTCTCTCTGACATATTTTATCAGGGAAGGATGTTGTTAATATTCTTAACTGAAAATGCCCATATATTTTGGTAATTTTGTAAGTATTTCAATCAAAGGAAAAGTGAAATTACCCCTAGATTTATTTTCATTATAATATCTTACTTACTGACCTTTGAATGACTAAATATTCATATATCAAAAGTTACAAAGTAACTTACCTTTCAAAGAGTTTTCCCAGTTCTATTGATATAAACTGCATCTAAATGAATATTCTTCTTATTTTTTTTATTCTCCAAAAATTCTTACTTACTAAGTACAACATTCACGAAAAGGCAATTAGAAAGTCAAATATATAAATACAGGCACATAAAGAGAAATAAAGATGAAATGTTGCAATCAACTAAAGAAGAGAGATTTCTAGCAATCTACAAAATGCATCACTATGAGCTCTCAGTTATTGCTCACTGTTGGAATAACTCACATACCCAAACTGACAGCTGATCAACTCATTGCAGAGACCATAGTGGTTCATAGTTCTTTCACAGGGTGTTTTGTGGAAATATGAATTCTGCCTTGGTGAATATGTACATCAATACCATGAGGACAAGAATAGTGGGAAAACCTCTTTGGTTGTGAAGACATAAAGCCAAGAAGAACATAATAAATAGGCTAAAAACAACAAGTTCTGTTAGAGCCTATCATCTTTAGGAAGATGGTCCCCACACAGTAATGGAATGGAATGGAAATATTTGTGATATGGACAGGCAACTGTAAAATTAAAATGTAGAGTCAGATTCTCCTCCTGCTCTTATGTACATTTGCTAGAGCCTCACTCCTGTTAGTATGCTCCTGGGGTTGAATTTCCAGTGATCTGTAGAATTTTAGATACAGACGTTGAAAATGAAATTTATTTTTCTTTTCAAATAAAAGGTAATAAAATTGGGTAAAATAAGAAATCATTAAAAGTCATGATATCTATCTATCTTCTGAGATCACATATCTCATTATGAAGTTTTCAGCCATTGAACCTCATCTAAAGGATTGTACAAAAGGACTCTGAGCCACTCTGTAAATATATATACATGTATATATAAATTATCATTATTATATTTTTGTACAAGAAATTATAATAAACTTCTAAGTCAGTAATTTGTCTTACTTTTTTCATTTTGGTTGTGTCTTATGAAGTAATTGTGTGTGTTTTTTTTCTTGCTTGGGTAATGTGATTCCAAATGAATCTCATCCAAACCCTCCCCCAAATGCATTTTGTACCTTTTAGGTGACTAATAAAATATAATTTAAAATACACAACAAATAGATATTTGAGTACATAAATTCTTAAAAACCATTCACATGTAAAATAATATTTTTAAGTTTAAAAGACAACATATTGATATCAAAATTTATTTTTCTTACCTTTCTGGATATGTAAGTGATTTTAGCATGAGACGCTGGATGCTGTATTTGCATGTGGAACACTGCTGATTTGAGCTCTGATAATATGCCAAACCAATGCGTGAAATATTCACATCATTTAAAAATTGAGCAAGAATCTTGACTTCTTGAAGTTTATAAAATGATTTGTTCTTCCTAAAAATAAAATTTGATATACTCAGCATATAGCAATTTGAAATATAATTAAACTCTAAAATCAATCCTAACAATATAGAATAGAGAGGCTAAACTTATAGATAAAAAGGCAAAACAATAAATATTTGTTACTTATGAAAATAATTTAAAGAGTTTTGTTTAAAACAAAACAAAATAATGATATTTGTACCTCCATATATAATATTTTGGGAATATTTTTTGGGAAAAAAAGTAGGACATCTTATCTTTCTGACTAGGTGTCTAGATTGTTCATTTGTCTGAAAGTAGAGAAGTCATGGTAAACCTTTTTTTTAGAAGTTTACTATCTATCACAGTTCCTTAAATAGACTAGGTACACAAATAGTAATCATTTGTTCTGTGCCACTTGTCAAATATTTGTGAATTAAAGAAATGATTATTAAAAGGCAGATATTTAAGAGAAAAAAATAAAAGTAGTATTTAATAAGTACAATTTTCTGAGCATTCACAATGTATGTAAAACTGATCCACTCCAATGGTTTCAAGTGCCAACTGTTTGCTTTTAATGATGAAATCTCTGCCACCGACTGAGCCCTGTTTGCTGAGATCCTGACATATATATCCACTGTTATTCACCATGTCTATTCTGATATCCCAAGAATGCCTAAAGCTCAGCAGGTTCAAATCTAAATGGCATCTTCCCAAAGACCTGTCTCTCACCAAAACAAACAAACAAACACCCCTAAAATTTACAAATTTCCTTACCATTTTAAATTGTGGCACCACCTTTGCTCAAGATAGACAGCTATGATTCACCCTTAATATTATTCTCTCTTTAAATGCCCATCTCTTATCTATCATAAATTCCTACTTTATTTATGAAATATCGTGAATCTGCTTTGAACTCATCCTTATATTTCCATCTCCACTGGAAACATTATCCTAGGACACCATTTTTTCTTGCCCATATTCTTACAACCACACCATGTCTTTTTCTCCAATCCACTGTGGTTAAATTGTTTTTCCAAAATATAAATCCAATCTTGGCCCCAAACAGATTGCCTCAACTAAAACATTTCAGTGAATGAAATATAATTCCTGAAATATGTCCTACAAGTTCTTGTTCCTACAAAATATTAGTGACTCTATTTCTCTCATCTCTTCTTGTATTCCTGTCTCTATTCTCAGAAATAATGCACTTCCTTCAGTTCCTGAAATTGACTAAGTTCCCTCATACTTCAGGATCTTTGTCTGTGTTGGCCTCTACCTATAATACAGCAAAGGAAACTAAATCCAGCTCATCATTTATGTCTCAACTAACATAAAATGTCTTTAAAGAGACTTTTAGTGATCACCCTCCTAACTAATTCACATCCCTAATTTTATATTTCCTTACACACTATAATTCGCATCAAAACCTGGGCAGATTTTATTTACATATTTTTATAATTATTTGATTACCCTTATATCCTTCAATAGGCTGGAAGCTTAATGAGGGTAGAATTATGTCTGTTTTTCTCATCACAGTATCCTCAGCACTTACACAGTGTCTAGCTTAATGCAGATAGTCATTAAAAACTGTTTGAATAGAGAAATGACAATATTTTATTTGCATTATATATTTGTAAAGTCTATCTGCTACACTAGACAAATTATGTAAAAACAGAAAACTGATTTGTCCAAAATTTTATCCCCTAGTTCTAGTTCAGTTTCTGGCCTATAGAAGCTCTAAGGAATTTTTACTGCATGATTAAATTTATTCCTCTCCATGTATCTCCTAGCTCAGCAAATGGCACCACAATTTAAACAGTCATCAAGCTTAAAACTTGAAGTCACTCTAGATTTTTTTTTATCCTCATTGAAACTTTATTCTCTTTGATAATTAAGTGGATTAGTCATACTCCTTGAAATCCTAAAAACCCACTTCCACTTACTTGGTTCATGCTCATATCTTCTTTCATGTCAATTATTACAATAGCCTCCTCTCTTGACTTGTTCCACTTTAATCTCTCCAGTACTCATCCACCTAAAACTCATTCTAACCTGGATATCCAATATTGGTGCCCCTTGTTTAAAAATTCTAGATTAGCATATTAATATATTTGGCATCATGTTATAATGTGTAAGTGATTTTTGATGATTGAGAGAATTGATCACACTATAGCATTTATATAAAAAAAGTATGCAGAATACATTTGCAATAAGATGCTAATATTGTTAAATAAAAAAATAATGTGTGTGCACAGGGGCACACACAAGGAGAAGTTATAGGGAAAAAAAGAGAAGGTAGAGGAAGGAAAAAAAAGGAGGAATGTTTATAAACCAAATGGTAACTGTGACTATCCCTAGATGATGTAATTCTAGACGATTCTCATTTTCTACTGTATAGTACGATACATCTTTTACAGCAAGTAATCATTCCTATTTTAATCTTAGAAAGTGAAATAAGAGATCACTTAAAAGTTTCTGACTTGCTTGGCATCTAAAACAGTTTAAATCCCACAGCATGACTAAATTAATTAGCAAAGAATTATTAATAGGAACAAAAAAAAAAACATTGGCCAGGTTTAGATGGACAGATTTGCCATGGGCATGTCTTCCATATTTTACAACCCTTTCTGAAAAATGCACTAATTTAAGTATTTTAATAAAATGAATAAATATTTTATGGTACTCTGCATATAACATAATGTTTATAAAGAAAATCAAGACTCACAATTTCTTTGCCTTCTGAACAATTTTGAAACAACTGGTCTAGGACTGCAGTCTGTGTGCAATTACAATTAATCAGATACTTTCCTATCTCCATGCCTTTGAAGTAGCACTGGACAGAATATGTACACTATTTGGATTATCTTTCAAAGAGGATGGTCAAGAAAATATACATTTAATTTATAAAAGAAAAAAAATATTAAATGATACTTACTCATAGAGCCGCGGCTTTTCAATCACTCCAAGATGGTTTAATAATTTAAATGTAATATAGCCATCCTTCATAGTGTTATTCAAAACAATTATACTGAGAACAAAATAATAGGCTGCAAAAAAAATGTAGAATGCAACTCACATTTAAAAAAATTGTTTTGGTAAATATGCAGATACATATGTATATGCATAGTATATAATCTAAGCACATATTAGATTTGCAAATAATATCAAGAGATACTTATTTGGTACATCGGTAATATATTTTATTTTTTGTCAATTTTTAACTAGTCTTAAAAATAAAGAATGACAAACCCTGGCAGGTACTCATGGGTATGGTGAAGAGTTGGACAAATAATTAGTGAATATTCTGCATACCAAAAAATTTCAAATTAAGTTCAACAATTTTTAAAATATCATGTCTAAAGTAAATATGATAAGGTTCCTAATTACCTGATTAAAAGTCCTAGCTAAATTTGTTTAACAAATATAATTTCCAATTTCACTGGTTGTTTAAGAATGATTATAAAATTAAATAATCCTAGACAGAGTGAGTTTATAGTAGTTCTTATTCAAAATGCCTGTACTAAAAATTGATATAGTATATATTTCAGGGGAAAGGATGCTGAACTCACCCATATATTCAACATGTCTAGGCTATATAGAAAGTTCTGACTCTGTGAGTTTTTCCAAGTAATGTGAACCATCTCTTAAAAGACATTATATATAAACAAAATATGGGATGCATGAAATTTTCTTTTGAGAAATACATGTACTAAAATTATGCATGTTAGCTGTTAAATGTTGCTGCTAAACAGCCAAGAGTAACTCCTTGGCTTTGCCTGACAGTACTACCTCAAGTAAGGTAATGGGTTTATGACTGGACAGCATCAATTTCTAATGCAAGAGATATAAAGGAACACTTCTTACTTTGAAGTGACTGCCCAGCTTTAGACAAAATATTTTGGTCCACCGAACTCAAAAAATATGGGCATTCAGACTTGCTCAGATGGTTTATGTCAGCAAGACATATTGAGATGTTATAGAATATGCCCTCCTTCTGCAATAGGGAAATATCAGGAGGTAGAAATAAAAAGAAATTAAAGTCGACTATAAGGCTATAAGAAGGACTGAAGCCCTGAATCCCAACGGGACCTGAGGACTCAGTATAGCATGAAGACAGAGGTTTAAAATCCACTTCCATATGGGAACAGAAGATAGGATGCTAAGCAACAGAGTTGAAATAAAAATCCCTGTATAACTTCAGGGTCCTTAATTCTCCACTTTGTCATTGAAAGAGAAACTTGGAAATTTCTTTCTTTTTGCTGTGTGTGGATCTTAGGTAGAAGTAAAGTATTCTCCAAGACTAAATAAAACTCCTTGTAACATAAAATTTAAATTTACACTTGTCACTTGTTGTAGGACCCTCCTCACAATGTACATTAAAAATGATTCAGGGTTATGATACATAAGTTCTGGGGAGGGGGGTGTAATTCAACTTGCTCTGATGGGAGAAGTTTACTAAGAATTTTTTATATTAAAGGAAGACATAAATTTTTATTTTGAAATAGCACAAATATTTTTCTTTAATTTTAAGAGAGACTTGGACTGATCATTGATACTCCAAAATGGTAATAAATTATGCATAAATGATAGATAGGTAAATAGATAAATCCAACCAGAAAAAAAAAACTATAGATATCTGTAGAAAACAATTATATTAACAGTAAATGAAAAAGTAATTTATCTGAAAACAAAAGAATTGATATCCTCAAAGTACTGAGCAAAAATAACTCTCAATAGAGAATTCTATCCTGAACTAATTTTACATTCTGGAGTAAGAGAAAAACAAGGTCATTTTCAAGGAAACAAACAAACAGACTGAGAGGAACTACTACTGAAAGTTACTATGATATATTTCAGCAAGATAGAAGTTAGACCCAAAAGAAAGAAATTGGGGAGGACAGGGCAAGATAATAGATAATAAGTAGAAAACTGAAATTGGTGAATACAAGTGAGCATTTGCTTTAATGATAATACCCATAATAAATATTAATTATTAGATAAGTAAAATGAAATATCACAGAACATAATATTAAAGATAGAATAGAAGATATGATTCAAAGGCTCTATGAGGCAAAACCTTGTGACAGAATCCAATAAAATAGTCTGTGAGGTAAGAACCATTTTTATGTGTAAAGCAAAAAGAAGAAATGAAAATATAACAATCCTGAAGAAATAAAATCTCATCAAAGAAATAGAAGCTATAAAATAAAACAAAGTGAAAATTACACAAATAAAAATATAATAACAGCTACAAAACTCAATAGATATGTTCAATAATAGAGTAGTAATGACAGGATAGAAATGAGTGGACTTTAGGACACATCAATCTGTTAGTCTGTGCAACAGAGAAAAAAGACTGATAAAAAAATAGACAGAGACTCAAGAATCTGTGAAATTATATAAAAAAGATGTAATATTTGTGTTATTAGAATGTCAGAAAGGGGAAAAAAGTGTGAAGGTAAAAGAATATTCAAAGAAATGATAGCTGAAAACTTTCTAAATTTGGTAAAGGAAAAAAAAAACATGGATTCAAGAAGCTGAGTGAATCTGGAACAAGATAAACCTAAAGAAATCCTCACCCAAGCATAATTAAATTTCAGAAAACAAAAACTAAAATCTGGAAAGCAGACTAGGAGAAATGATGCATTACCTACAAGAGAACACCAATTTGGGTCACAATGGATTCCACATCTGAAATTATGGAGGCCAAAAGGAAGTGACACAACATTTTCTGAGTGCTACAAGAAAAAACTCAACTCTGAATCTTATATCTAGCAAAACTAACTTTAGAGAACAATGGAGTAATAAGAACATTCTCAGACAAAAGAAAACTAAAAGAATTTCTCCTTAGCAGACCCATGCTTAAATTATGAGAAGAAATTTCTTCAAACAGAAAGGAATAATTAAAGTAAATAATATTGGAGCTTAAGAAAATTAAAGAGGGAACAATTGGAAGAGAAGATAGATGGGTACATACAATAGATTATCTTTTTCTTTATGAATTTTATAAATTATATTTGATAATTGAAACAAAAATTATAATACAATCTGATGCTCAAGACTAACAATATGTAAAAGTGGAGAATGTAAAAAGAACCTAAATGATAGTGAGGTTCCCACATTTC
Source organism: Cynopterus sphinx (assembly GCA_030015415.1). Lineage (NCBI taxonomy): Eukaryota > Metazoa > Chordata > Mammalia > Chiroptera > Pteropodidae > Cynopterus > Cynopterus sphinx. The sequence goes on from CM057380.1 coordinate 85,897,816, forward strand.
ACTTGAAGTGGTAAAATGTTAATACCAGTAGAGTGTGAAAAATCACATATGCATACTGTAATTATGGTAAACCTCCCCAAATATGTCCATGTTATAATCTCTGCAATCTGTTAATATGATACCTTAAATGGCAAAGGGAAATCAAGATCTCAAATCGAATTAACCTTGCTAATCATCTGACCATAAAACTGGAAGATAACTCTAAATAACCTGAGTTGGCCCAGTGTAATCATAAGGATTTCAATCACAAGGCCTTAAAAGTAGAAGAGGAAACTAGAATTAGAGAATCAGAATAGATGTGTTGCAGAAGAAGGGTCATAGAAATGCAATGTGAGTACTCCATCCACCATTGTGGAGGATGAGGCCACAAGCTGAGAACTGCAGATAGCCCTTAAAAGCTCAAAAAGTCAAGGCAACAGATCTCCCCTGGAGTCTCCAGAAAGGAATGCAGTCCTGCTGACATCTTGATTTTACACAGCAATACTTGCTTCAGACTTCTGAACCTACAGACCTATAAAAGAATAGATTTGTGTGTTTTAAGCTGCTAAATTTGTGGTAATTTGTTAAGATGGTGATAGAAAATTAATAGATTTTGGTATAAAGACTGTGATGATTCTATAACACTTAAAAATGAGAAAGTGGCTTTGAAATTAGTAATGAGCAGAAGCTGAAAGAATTTTGAAGAGCATGACAGAAAAACGTAGATTACCTTGAATATGAATCAGTACAAATGTCGATGTTAACAATTCTGCTAGTGAGGACTCAAAATAAAATAAGGCACGTGTAATTAGAAAATGAAAGAAAAGGAGTAGAAAGCTGAGTGGAACTATGTCCTGAAGTCATGTGAAAAGCAGAAATTGCAAATACAAAAATGAGACATGTAACATAGGGGATTTCAGTGCAAGGGTTGAAAATGTGACCTTATTTCTTATTGGCATTTATGGTTAAGTGTAAAAGACATAAATTAAGATAAAAGTACAATACAATAGCAAACCCTATCCTGATGATTTGAAAAAACCCCCATCTTACCAAGTGTGCAAAAGATACTAAAACTAAGAGGTTCACCATCAGGAAATCATGCTCTAGAGAAAAAGCTAGGAATGTGGCTGGACAATCTTTAGCCGTAGAAATATAAAAGAGTCAAAGTATTCAGTAACACAAAGTCTCTTTGAAAAAATTAAGTGTACGACTCATAGATTCCCTCAACTCTCAGCAGAAGACAAAAGTAAAGGTAGGATTATGGTGAAAGATATTTTGAGGAGCTTCTTGTTTAATAGAATGAATCTCTGTGATACTTTTGGAGATCTACAAGGTTTTTGAGAATGTCATAGCCTCATAAATATTGCCAACTTGGACTGAAAGGGACAGAGAGAGCACAAAATGAAAGAAGGTTGTGGGACGCCCCTCAATTTTACATGCAAGATACAGGCTGATAAGACTATTCAGCTGTAAACATATTTGTAATTAAAATCTCCCTAAAACAAATCTTGAGGCCCGAATGGTTGCAATGGAAAAATTTTCTGAACATTTAAAAGATAATTAACACCAATTTTGCATAATGTATTCCAAAAATTAACAGGAGAGAACACTTAATAACTCATTTTCATAAGGCTGCGTTACTCTTGTATGAAGATGATGCTACTCTTGAACTTAGATACAAAGTCCTCAATAAAATATTAGCAGATCAAATCTAACAACACATAAAAAAATATTCACTGTGACCAAAATGGGCTTTATTACAGGAACTCAAGACTGGCTCACATTCTGGAATCAATCAATGTAATCCAAAATTTCAAAACTTTAAAGAAAAAATTCATATGATTATCTAAATAACTCATAAAAAGCATTAGACAAAATCTAATACACATTTATGAAAAAAACTCTTATCGAGTTAGGAACAGAAAGTATTACTTCAACTTTATAAAGATCATCTACAAAAAACTTACTACTTGTTTTTGAGTTCTTGAGGACAAGGACAATTTTATTAATACTTTAATTTTCCTTTCAGTCCCCTAAAGCAATGGTGCATGCAGTAAGAGTTCGGTGAACCTGTTAAACAAATGTATATATGAAGAAATGAACAAGGCAGACCACCAACTGCATTTATGCATGCCTTTAGGGGCTTGTTAGCTCATGGTATTATTTATGTCACACTCATGAGGTAAAAGATTGAATGTTTTCCCTTTAAGATTGAGAAGAAGGCAATGTGTATGCTTTCATCATTGTTATTCATCACAGTACTGGGAGTACTAGCCACTGAAATAAGTCAAGAAAAAAAATAAAAGGCAGACAGATCAGAAAGAAAGAAAATAAAAGGTTCTCTATTTGTGACATGATTGTTACAAGAAAATTCCTAGAAATAATAAGTAAGTTCAACAAGATCTTAGGAAATAAGTTTAATACAAAAGATCCAGTCTCATTTATTTATACTAACAATGAACATGAAGGTATCAAAAATTTGAAATATCATTGACCATCACTACAAATGAAATCAAATACTTTGGTATGTACACTTAGAATCTGTATGCTGAAAATTACAAAGTGCTGATGAAAAAATCAAAGATTCAAAGTAAATAGAAAGACATAACATCTTCATGAATCAGAAGACTCGACGCGGTAAAGATGTCAGTTTTCTCCAAAATGATCTATAGGTTTAATATAATTCCTAACAAAATCCCATTCAAGTGTTTGTAGACATTATTAATCTTATTTTAAATTTATATTGAAGGGCACATACTGTAGAATATCTAAAATAATCACAACAAAGAAGACTAAAGAAAAATATTCACTCTATTGGTTATTAAGGCTTACTACATAGTTACAATTAGCTCTAACAAACTTTAAAGTTACTTAAAAGTGTATGATAAAATCTGAGTAGGTAGAAAGAACATTTTGGATAAAACACAAATTAGTTTTAAAACTAATCATTTGTTCATTTGTTAAAAAATGTTAACTTACTACAGAATGGATTTGTGCCAGTAGTATCCAAAAACACAGTAGTCCTAAGAGATTTTTCTAGTCTTTTTTTTAAAACGTCTTTCCATAGCTCAGCTTGATAACCTGATTTGAAAAATAAAATATTAGAAAATAGATTTTTATCAAATAACATACAAAAATTTTAAATTACTAAAGGATTTAAAGCATCAATGAATAATAATAATAATAATATAATATTAATAATAATTTTCTTAATGGAGTTTTATAATAAGTTATTTTCCAAATAATTTTACATTTTATTTATTTTAATTATATTAATAACTGCTGAATTGAAGATTCACAAATAAATCCACTCCCTGGATATCTTACCAGAGCTTAGCATATTCTATATGGCTATAGTCCATTTGTAGAAATTGTTATTATTGTATTATTAATTCAGATTTTTACCTGTAACATTTTTTAGTAAATTTAGCAGAATTGATTAGGTAAAATCTGAATATAAAACTTAGCTCCATAATCACAGTCCCTATTTCTTCTATATATTTACAGATATATGGATATAATATGCATATGTATACTACATAAACATTGATAGCATCTATATATACTATATACTATGTATATAATATATATTTCAGATATATACATTCATATATACATTCTATATATAGAATAGGTATTATATTACACACACATATATTTAAGATACTTCCCACTTCCTGTATTTTTCTGTTCCCACCTTGCTCCATTCAAATTTGAGATTTGAATATAGTAGGAAAGATACTTAATAGAATTCAGAGGTTTAATGCTAGTTCTCACTTGTGCCCTCAAGCAATCCATATGTTCAGATTAGGTCACAATATTCTTATTTGCATGAAAGGTGATGAGACCAGAAAAGCATTCCCTAGCATGAGGTCTGAAAAAAACTAATTCCACATAATGTCTTGAGGACTGATAGGGATCTATGGAAAAGTAAATCTGGCAAAGCCTGCATATGTCTGCCCCTCCTATGAATTTTCTATGTAAGTTAATATAAACCTCCCACTGAAGAAAACTGCGTAATGCTGTTTAATTCATCCAGCCCTTATAAATGGTGCCCATTTCACCCGGTCTCTTTGGCTTTGGAGACATTTCTGGCAGAACCTGTCAAGACATTGGTCAGACATTTACAGGCTCATGGCATGCTTGGGGTCTAGTATTCTCCTTAGAAAATCTTGAACAAACAGCCTCTGATATTCTTTCAGGCTCTAATATTCTGTTTTTATGTGGAATCTTTATGTGGTAATAGTTTTTTTTTTCTCTAAATTTCTCATTGGCTGGTTTTAGTTATCAGAAGTTATAATATTTAACTACTCTTATCAAGCTTTATTGATTTAGAAAGTGTGAACCATGTATGAGTCATGTCTACTTGCTAATAGCAACTAAAAAGCTAACTATGGTTCACATCTTTTCACTTGTTCTTAACACTTCCTGTTTAAAAACAACAAAAACAACAACAACCCTCAGTGCTACTAAGAATACACAAGCCTCTTTCTTTAGTGGAAGTATGGATGGATAATAAATAGATAGTGAGACCCTTTTGAATATCAAGAAGAATAATCATCATGAAACCAACAAATTTGTCCACTACATTGAGCATAGAAAAAGAGTTGATCAAGTTCCCCTCATTAAATATATTTCAAATAAATAATAAGAAATGAATAATGTTCTCTAATTGCCCCACAGATATTTTTTTTCTATAAAATGTTAACATGTTTACAAATAATGACAAAAGCTTCCAGCAGAAAATACTAAGACAATTATGTCATTCATTTTCCACAAAGAATTATAGTAATTATAATGATTTCTCTTACCTAGCCTAGGACATGATTTTTTCTTAAAGTCATCACAATCCACACATGAACCAGTTTTATAATCTCCATAAGAATAACAAGGAAGTGAAATAAAATTGCAATTTGTTTCCAAAGTGGCCATGAACAAGTAAACTGCTCTCTGGTGGTCACATTTGATAAATTGTACTCCTTAAGTGTTAAAAATCAAATAAAAGAGTTGTGGATATATTAAAGCAAGTTCAAATAAATTAGAGAAAAACTGAAGATTAAGTTCTGCTCAATACTTTTATGTGTTTTATGAAATTCAAGTGTTGACTACAATGCACAGTATTACCCCAAGCAACTAAAGAAATCATACCACTGAAAACTTAAATTCCATATGCCTTTTACCTGATATTTATAAGAATTTTTAAATAATTAACATGGTAAAAACATTTAATTTCAATTATTTAATAACTTCTCCGAACACGGCGCTAGCATACTTAGTATACACATCTCTCCTTTCTCATTCCACACTGTTAACATCTCTATCCATTGTCAGAAATGACTATGAAACTGTCATTTATGTAATGACATATATTTATGTAATATATACATAAAAAGACTATAAAACTTTATCATGTCCCTTTCCTTTCCAACTTCTATCATATCCAACTTCTCACATTCATGTCTCTTTGGCCAAACTTCTCTAGCTGCAGTGGCATTTACCAATGTGCTAATTGACCAGCTGCCACTGTAGAACTCAGAGCATTTCTCATAGCTATGAAGTGATCCAACTCCATACCTGGAGCTATTGATATGTAAAACAACCAAGTGCAAGAGTTTAAAAATCTGCATTTGTACACTACTATGGTGATGATAAAGATTAAATCCTGAGACAAACTTGTGTGATATGATACTTGGCTATATGTGCTTCTTCAATGACTCATAACTTCCCCTAATGTTTAAAATTATGAACCCAAACTGCTAAAACTATAAAGTAATAGATCTCTTCCAGGACAAAATGTGATGTCTACTGGTAACCTTTATAAATTGAAAAGGATCAAATAAACCACTTTTCACCAGTAACACCGCAGAATCATAGGCAGTGGTATTCAGAATCTTGCCCACAAATTAAGAGGAAAAAATTAATTGATTTTTTTTTATCATTTTGAATCACATGTAATTTACTTAAAAATACTATTGCTATACCTGAAAATATTGATTTAGGACAGCCAGGTTGTGTTTTTCCTCCATTTGGATAAAAATCAATATGTCCCAAGGGTTCTTTAATGCCTAAACCTGAGAAGAAAATCACCCAAGAATCACAAAGTGTATATAATCAGATCAGCAACACCTGTATGAAATGAAATCTTATACAAAATCCACTGAAAGTGACTCTTAAAATTTGAATAATAAATAAATAAATGCAATTTTTCAAAAGATAAGTTTTTCTGGTACTAATTCCTAAAATTAGTTTCTTATAAAAATTATGTTTCATTAATTTAACATAACCAGTCACCAGTGTACTATGGGCCCAACAAATTTCTTTATGCTATAAATATATACATAAAAAAGAAAAGTGGAGCTAAACCCTGTTGTAGTAGAAACTACATTCCAGTGGAAGGAAGCCATAATTAACCAGTAAAAATACAGTATGTCAGATATTAAATGCTACAGGAAAAATTAATTAAACAGAATAAGGAAACACTAAATCACTAGTGAGGGTAGGTTAGTAGGTTGCACTTTTAAAGAATTTAGTTAGAAAATTTCCCAGTGAGGAGGTGACATTTGAACAAAGATATGGATGAGGCAGTGAGCCAAGTAGATAACTGTGTGATCATGCCTGGGGTACTTAAAGAAGCCAGGTTAGCTAGAACATATTGTGTAAGAGGGAGCATTGGAGGAAATAACGCCATATTCTATAGGACCTTTTAGGCAAGTATGATAACTTGCTCACTTTCAGGATAATAATGCCTAGGGCTTGGCACTAGATTCATGAATTGGAAAAATGTCTAAATATGCTGCTTCAGCTGAAACAAGTTGGGCCAGAGTGATATGAAATATGTATCTATGATTTAAGGGCTTCTGTATATCTGTAGGTCGTTGGGGCACTAGGAAAGGTGCAAATTCTGGGTCCATTACCAATATAGGGTCTGTAATCCAGAAGAACCATAGGAATAAAAGAGGGTAGCAAGTTTAGAATATTCAGGACTGTGATTAGATATAAAATCTTACTGCCAAGTAGGATTGTAATGCTTTGGCTTGTGGCATAAAAGGTTCCCTACAACATAATGAACTCTTGAGAAAGGTCAGTAACAGATTTAGTATAACAAATATATAAATGCAAATACACACACACACACACACACACATACACACACACATACTTGGATCTGACAGTAAAGATTAAAATGCAACAATCTGCTTAAATTCTAGTACATAACAGAACAAGTTAACAGCTAATGAGGTGTTCTCAGGGCAGGAAAACATGGCACATGCATTATGGGGGAGAGGATTCAGTGTGCAAGGCAAGACAAAGGACAACTCAGATGACTTCATTAGAACTCCCTAGGATTCACTGTATAATGTATGACTTGATTGTGAGTGGTGACAGTATGCTAACCCATCCCACCTTACATTCCATCATCTATCTCCTTAGCATGTGGCATCTAAGCAAGAAAAAACAATCCCTTAAATATGAGCAAAAATAAACAAACAAACAAACAAAAACCTCCAGTAATTTTGGAAATCTTTAAAATTCCCTCGTATCTAAACTCAGTATGAAGTTCCAAGACGAAGGGTTCCATGTTTGGAGCCATCATTTTTTCCTCTCTGCCGCTGAATTAGAATCAAACCAAAAAAACTGCTCAGGAACCAGAGAGAAGCAAAAGACATTTATTATTAACTTAGAAGCAGCCCTTGATTCAGGCATTTTATTTCCCTTTTACCAGATGGAGGGAGCAAGGCAGTTTGGTCTGCTTAGGTCATTCATTCATTCCCTTGGTTTCAAGAAGGGTGGGTAGAGCAGATATGACTTTTTAATTTTCTTTTTATTGTAAGATAAAACACATAGATGTAGAAAAGAACATAAAACATGATGCCAATGATTATTTATTATAAATCAAACAGCCACTTAGCTACCACACTCACATAAAGAAAGAGCACCTAGAAGCCCCTAAAATGCCTTTATCCAATCACTAGCTTTTCTAAAACAAACAAACAAATGAACAAAGAATTTGTCTTTTAATAAAATCATTTATTTTGCTATTCTTTACTTTCTAGGGATGCCTCCCAAAACTTTATAGTTTAGATTTGGCCTTTTTGAAAATATATATAAATTGACCCATATTTCATGTATGCATTTGTGTCTGGTGTTAGGTTATTAGCATATTTGTAATATTAATCCATACTGTCAGGTGAATATATAGTGTCAAAAATCGCTGATCCTCATTTGTCATAAAAAGATGTACCAAAGATGCCAACTACATGGCATCTAGTGGCAGCTTAGATCTGATAGTCTGTCATCAAAAGATACTGAGTGTACAGTTGATCCACTGTATCTGTGGATTTCACATCCACAGATTCAATCAAGGATCAAAAATATTTGGGAAAAAATGTTACATTGTTGCCAACGTGGACTACATAGTTAGGCTTATGATGGCTGAATCCGTACTTAACATGTACAGACCTTTTTTCCTTGTCATTATTCCCTAAACAATACAGCATCATAACTATTTACATAGCATTTATATTGTATTAACTATAGGTAATCTAGAAGTGAATTGAAGTTTACAAGAGGAGGATGTGCATAGGTTATAGGCAAAATGAGGAACTTGAACATTTGTGAATTTGGTTATCTCTGGAGGTCCTGGAAGCAATGCCTTGCAGATACCAAGAGATGACTGTATGAGACAATCCAAAAGAGTTTATAAAGAAAAGTAAAAAATGAAAACAAAAATACTAAAATGTTGAAGGGGCTAATTCAAATGGCCAAAGGCAGAATTGAAATTAAGATTTCAGAAAGAAGGCTTCAGACGAACTGCAGAGTAATTGGGAAGTGGGTATGGTGTGTGGTTATCTATACAAAATTATTGGTATAGATAACCACAAGGTAAATTCAGAAGAACATGGGAACAAATTAATCACCTAGATAAAAGAAAAAAAGAAACCTGGAGAAACAGGGAAATTGGATCATTCTGAGCTTCACTTCTTTTAGCATGCCCACAACCACAACACATGCTAATCAAAGCAACATATTGGTGAAATGTGGACTCTGTAATCAAAAGATATGATTTTCACTTCTGGTTCTGCCACTTAGTGGCCTTGTGACTTTAATCTTAGCTTCCCCGTGGGTAAAAGGTAGATGATATAATGTTTACTTATCTGATGAGGACTTGGAAGAATTACATAATTAACACATAAAGTACTTAAAACATTGCCTGAGGTATAGAAAGTGCTCAATAATTATTAGTATCATCAGTTTCAAATCAGGAGGGAATCAGGGCTGTCTAAATTATTCCTTTAAAGTGGCTGTCCAACATATTCTAGCTCAAACTATTAAAAGTCTATTAGACATTTTCAGGAAGATAATTAAAAACAATAGAGAAATTATTTCCCTACCTCTAGGAAAAAGTATTCTCTATCTGTGCCTGAATTGCTGTGCTCAGTTCTAGTTGATATATATCACAGAAGAAAAATGAGTGGAAAGAATGATAAACTAAACACATCAGGAACATTAAGCATGGGAGAAATTGCAATCATAACAATAAAATTGTCAATAGCAGGAACAGCATAAAGTATTTTTTTATCAAATTTCAGTGTTTTATGATAATATGACAGTTCTGAAACCTAAAGAATGACAAAGAGAGCCATTTAATACCACAGGATCTCATGAATTCCAAAAAATATAGTTTGTGGGAAGTATAATTACTATATAATTTCAAATTTATCATCACTGTATCCACTATTTCTCCTCTTACATTTTCCTCTTCCTGCATATCTATACCTCCTTTTTAATTTTTATGTAATTAAACAATAAATCCTGCATTTTTACCATTGGTATCAGAATGGATGACATCCACAAACTTTGCATCAGTATAATCTAATCTGCCATTTGATGGTTTTCCAGAGAATTTTGGCCCAGCAGGGTCAAGACCTGAAATTCAAGAAAGAAACTATCAATCTAATAAACAAGTCTTACTCTAGTGATCATTAGATTATATGCTTGCATTATTATTACATCATAAACATAATAAGCCTGTATGGTTTAGGCTTAAATCTGCCTAAAAACAAATCTGAAGGTAAATAAAATTGGATGAATAGCAATTATCTGCATAATTTAAATAATTCTTTTTACTAACTTTCAAAGATGATCAACAATCTAGTGTTAAGCCACACTAGAGATGCCTCAACAAAATACTGTAAGTTTTTTAAGTATTTTATTTAAGATGTAATTAGAAATATATTAGAAATATACTGGTAGAATTTTAATAATATATATCACAACTACTTCTGAGGGGGAAAAATATCAATACTACCCTGGTCCTACCTTGAACCTCGTGCCTGACTAGTTCATCCTGGACCTACCTATAGGTCTAAAATGTTTTTAAAATGTCAGAAGCATTTGGGCTATGGGATAAAGCATAGTTATTACTGTTTTATGTTTGAACATATTTATTTATCATTCATTTCTTATAAAAGTTTACTACATAAGAAAAAAAATATTAAGAGTTCCATGGAATATAGATATAGTTCTGGTATATTTATAATTCTAAATAAAAATTTTAGGCTCATGACCTACTGAAATGTGTCAAAAAAAAGGAGGGTGGAAATAAAATTTAGTGTCTTGAGACCATCTATGCAGTGGAAATAACAATCCTCTTAAAAAGATATTTTAACAAGTAAAATATATGTTGTTCATCTCAGGCTCTTCTATTTCCCTATTTAGCCTACTTACTGAATGAGACAGAAACTTCTCTCTTCTTATACATTATTCTCATGTAGAAACACCACATTTTCTGTCTTTGTAAAACCATGATTGCTTGGCATGTGGAGCCATTCAAATTGGACTAATATGTAAGTAAGCACGTCTTAAAATAAGGTAGGGCACCAACAGTTTAAACTAAGCTAGTGTGCTGATAGCAAGAGAATGGGCTTTGGTCACTAGTGACCATTGTGTAAATCCTGGCTTAGCTATTACTAACTAACTTTTTCACCTTTCCACATTCATTCAGTTAATGTCAGTTTTCACATCTGTATAATGGGGAAAATATTAAAACATATCGGAGTAAGGTATGCTAAAGGTTTGTAAAGCTCCTAAATACAAGTTATTCACTTATTCCCTTCCCCCTTTGCTTAACTAAAAACTCAATTGCCTTTTATTTACAATTGAAATTATTATAAATCTTTTGTGGACATGATTTCCATAAGTTTTCAAAAGCTACATTGTTTGGTAGGGATACTGTCCTTCTAGTTCTAAATCACCACCATTCATAAAGGGAAGCGAGAAAATCCATATCAGCATTATGTAGTTATTAAGCTTATTGGCTGCTCCTGGTATCTTTGTTAAGGAAATGTGAGAGGACTTAGGATCCAGAACCCTTAAACTTGGTCCTTATTTTCTCTTCCCACATTCTAGTAAAATTTGTAGAAGAATTGAAATACATCCAAGTTTATGAAAATTAAATGCATGTTTCTATTTTTAGTTAATACATTTAAAAAGTTTTATATTCAATGAGCTCAATTTTTCTCTGGATTGTTAAATAATATGCCCTTAAAAATCACATGGAGCTGCACAAATTGGTCTATTTCTTTTCAATTCTATAAGGGTAAGTTAGCACAAGAACTAAACAAGACTCTAAAGTCTAACTAAAACAAAGACTAGAATTGAATATAATATAGAAAAAATAAGCGTTTGTACATCATTTCTATTGCTTAATTATTGTACCTATTAAATTTTAAATAAAGTAATTTCTGATGTTTAAAAGTAAGCCAAAATATTAATTTTATCAAAAATATTTTACCTGTTATTCTTCCAAGTTGACCATGAAATATCTTTCCAACAAATCCACTAATATGAGCCCCTAAGCTCATACCTATGAAATGAAAACTATCAAGAGTTGCACCATGCTTCTGCAATTAAAAATTCAATGTTACAATTTTCATTTCAGACAGTCACAAATTATACTTTATGCATCAAAATTCTAAAATTTGTTAGTTTTTCTAGCTTACTCCATTTCTAGGAGATAGAAAATGGAATTTTACAGTTTCAAAACAACTATATCTTTGCTCTACTTTTCCATAAGATATCTGATTTTTCTCTATGTATTTTTAATTCCATTAAATTTTTGAAAAACCTTTGTCATCTATTATCTAGAATATATGCAAAGTAATACACTTAATTAGTAAATTATTTTATTTTATAACAATAATGTTGGGAACTTACTTTATATCAGCTACCTTGATTAGAGCTTTATAAATCTCATATTTAATATTCATAATATTATAGTACTATGAGTCATTTATTTTCATCCTAGTGCCTAAAGCTATTCCTGGAATCTCTTAAACACTTAATAAATATGGTTTAATAATGAGTTGCCCAAAGTCACATATACTTATTAGTATAAGGGAGAAAGATAAACTTTAAGTACAGATTGGCTTTTTTTATCTGATCAGACTGTGTCAAACTTCTTAAAAGACTGAACAGTGTGAATAATCATCCTCACTCAGAGATGATAAAATAAGACTCATGGATTTAAAGTGATTTCCCTGGATAACAAGCTGAAGAGCGATGGAGTCCAATCTTTCAAGCCCAAGTTTTGAAGAGCTCTCAGTGTCTCACTTTTCCTACTTCTGGGCCTCAGGAGCTTAAATGAGAAAAAAATTCTTCATCCTCACTCTTAGGAAGCAAGTTACATGTACATGACACATTTCATGGCTTGTGGAAAGATGTGATGCATTTACTGCTAATGAAAAACTAGACACAGGCTTTCCAAACACAGGGTGATCATTTTTCTTTAAAATTTTCACAGCAATGACCAGAAACTTCGGGAGTATTATTTAAATTTTAGTGCCACTGATCTTTTCATCCCTTTTCCATAATGAAACTTTGCAAGCAAAGGCATTCTTAGAAATTTATCTAACACTACAAATTTTCCTCAATTTTTTTATTTAAAATTTACATTTTCCATATTTGAAATACATGATAACTAGAGAAAAAAAACACGGGTATAAGGAAAAGTAAATTATTCAATTTACAGACTATTAGTAAGAACAGGTATATCAGTTACCTCCTCTGTCTCTCTAGAGGGATAGTTTGGGAATATAAAAATATTAGTTGAGAATATAAAATAATAATGAAGGCTGATTTTATTCAATGATTATTATATGTCAGGCACTGCTTAAGAATTAATTTTATTTAATATTTAAATATTGTTATTAATTTTGTTAGTCCAAATATATAGATAAATGAGGCAGAGAGGTAAAGTCATTCAGATGCTAAGAGAGGGACTTGGTCTTTGAACTCTTCCAGCTTGACCTTTTCATCTGAATGTGATTTAAATTTTATTTATTTGTTTATTTATTTGTTTGTTTGTTTGTTTGTTTGTTTGTTTTACTGCGACATTGGTTAACAAAATCCAGTAAGTTTCAGCTGTACACTTTAACAGTAAGGCATATGTATATTTATGTTGTGTGTTCACCTACCATAGCTAGATTTCTTTCTGTCACCACATATTTGACCCCCTTTACCCCATCCATCTCCCCACTCCTCCCATAGCCTGACTCTTAAACACTATGTGTAACTACTTCTCGGATGTGTTGTGCTTGCTCAATTTCAGCAGATGCTTGGAAGTTAAGCACAATGTAACTCAAAGGCAGATTTAATACTAAGTTAGATATTGCCCTTCTTTCTCTTGAGTTTCCGTCACCACCACCTCTCTCTAGCACAGACATGGATCTCCATATAAGTTGACTTAGTAAACAAAGATGACCTAGAAGTATTCTGAATTTATCTGACCCATCTCAACCTTGGACCTAAATGCTGGACAAATCTGAATGAAACTGAGGCCTGCCTCCAACGCTGGCAAAAATATGCTAATTTTCAAGCTGTTTTCCCCTCACTTTTACCAATTCACATCTGATTAACTATAAACATATTACCTGTAACTTAGAAAAGACATTAAAAGAATTTAATGATTATATAATTATCCCTTCTGTCCATATAGAATCACTACCTTATCCTGAAATCTGTATAGGTAGAATTTTTAAAAATCTTAAAAGGTTTTAAAATAAAACACAGGAATTTAGTCTTTAAGATAATTTCAAAAAATTAGACAGGTCATGTCTAAGTATATAATTATCCATTTACACAAACAAATAAAAGATGGCTACATATTTAGCTTATCAAAGCAGTAATTTTAAATGCCTTTGAGAAAAAAAAGTGTTAAGCATTAAAGCATTAAAAAAAAAAAACATGATTTTATTACCACTTTGTGGTACTGCATAACACACCATATATTGTAAAACATATATAATACATAAAATTTCAGACTTACCAAAAGCCTCTGAATGTACTCACTCAAACTCACAGCAACTTTTCTGGTGTTTTTAACTGCTCTATTATAAATAAAAGTTGTAGCACCCCGGTTCCAGTCTACTACAATTATATTCATGTCATCTTGATTCAACAAAATTCTTAGAAAGCTCTGAAGCCATGTTGGAGTGGAGCCCATTGGTCTATATCCATGAATAAGCCAGACGGTTTTCTTGTTTGTGTTGAAATTAACATTAAGTGAGTTATCCTGCTCAAACAGCGGTTCAGCACAGTTTAGGTTATTCCTTGTATACATCATCAGAAACATCTCCATTCTGGGGTTAAACAAATCTCTGAAGGAATCCTTTATACTTAGCTGAGAGAATTTAAGGCATGGTCTTTTATTCTCTGAAATAAAAAAAAACAAGTTTAGTACTGGGATAATATTTGGTTTGTTTCTGTTTCTATTGCAAAGAACAGAATTGAATTCAGAGGGTGAGGAGGATTTCATTCCATTAGCACTTCAACATAATTTACTGAACAGCTACAATGTATAAAGTAATTTGTTGATTATGTAAAATATTTTTTGAACTAAAATTATTTAAAATTACAATAAAATATAGCAATAAATGTGGTTGATTAAAAATTAAGAATCATTTTTATCTGTACAAAATAGCAATGATGTGAGTAAAATCATTAATATTAATATAGTGTTAAGCACACCAATAAATTAGATAAATTAATTATGAATTGTAACAGACTTTCTTATAATACTTACATATAGATAATAAGCATTAGAATAGTATATTTTACCTGACTAGCGATCAAATATAAATCAAAACGATAAGGTTGCTACTTAAAAATAGGTTGTGTAAAGCACCCTGTTCTTTGTGAGTTACATTTGCTTACACCTTTCAGGGAATGTTTCTCAGAAAATAATAGTTTCAATTTGGAAATAGAATACCTTTCGTATTTTAACCAAGGGTGGACATTTATCTAGCAGTTAATGTGTTGTAAGCACTTTACGTAATATATTCAAAAATCTTGGAATAAGTAGTGTTTTACCCACATTATATAAATAAAAGAAGCTGAGTCACAGTTAACTTGCCCAAGGTAACAGTTGCATAAAGATTCAAGCCCGGGCAGTCTGGCTCCATAATCAGGTCTCAGTCACTAGTGTTATATTGCCCATATTAATTGGAATGTTTTAAAGTTACTTTGTACAGTTTGAGCACATTTAGGTTATTCTGTTGTTTACTGGATAATTTTACTTGGATGTGGCAAACATCTTAAATTCAAGACAGTCAAAAGTGAATCATATCTCACCCTAGCTGCCTTCAGTTTTCTGTGACAGCTTTAGCTATAGTATGTTTGTTTGAAATAAAAACCTTAGCTTCTTCTAAAAAATAAATAGACAAACAATAAAGCATAATTTTCTTCTTATCAAATTAAACAAAACAGAAAAAGCCTTTTAATACTCAGTATTTATGAGGGTCAATGTCACAAATGTTCATCTAAATGGATGCGGAAAGCATAAGTTGATACATCTTTTGACATTTTATTTGTGTGTACATACCACATACACATAATCTTAAAAACATTTATTCTTCCTGATTTTCTTTCTAAGATTTAAATTAATTAAATGAACAATTATATTTGATGTAAACACATTAATCTTAAGGTTACACATAATCACAATAAAATGTAAAACACGTGTCACAAGTATTCCCACTCATTTGAGTATATTTCTATTTATGTATGTACATATGTATGTATGTATGTATGTATGTATGTATGTGTGTGTGTATCAATCTATCAATCATCTACCTATTTTCTACTTATCCAGCCATTCATCCAACCATCCTAGATAGAAGGTAGGAAGAAAAGTAAACAACTAAGTCAAATCAATAGCAAGAGTCATTGCTAGTCAGTGAAACAATGGGTGTTTTATATTTCCTTTTTCATAGCTTTTCAGAATTGTAATTTTTTAAGTATAGAATACCATTTTTTAAAAAAATGAGAGTATATGTTTATATTGCTTCTGAAAAGTTAACTTGGTAAGAAGATTTGGGAAAAAATTTCTCAATATGTAGCAAAAATTCACAGAAGTGTCAGTATATTTTATGCCCATCATAATTCTACTTCTAGGAGTTTAGCCCCATAAAATAGTCACAACACTCATTTAAAAAAAATTTATATGTTATTTTAATACTGGATAAATAGAAGTGATTTAAATGCCCAGAAATAATAATTTATATAAACTATATATTACATATCTGATAAAAATAAATATATAAATATAAGTATATAATATGTATTTGATAAACCAAAATATGCATTTGAATTAATTAAAATCATTCAAGTTTAGAAAATATGTATGTGATATAGTCACAATTATTTGAATAAGATATAGGAGGAAGGCAATGAAAGAGAAGCAAGATTTGAATTCAATTCCCAAGTTAACAGCTGAGAGGTACTTGGATAACTGAAAAACTTGATACTTCATTAGTTCTAAGTACTAGAGAATACAAAAGTGGAGAGAAGAAACAAATCAAACCACAGTACAACATCAGTGCTTACTACACTGTACAAATTGTACTTCCTGCAATCTGAAACTCTGAGGCCAAATGTAATCAATACATTCAAACTGCTGATCCATTCCAAGCCAAGGTAGATTTTAACTGGCCTTAGAATGAATAATGAGAAATAAACAGTAAGATCCTTGTTAGAAAATAAGAAAATCAACTCAAAACAATCAACAGATAAATCTATTTTTCTATTACCAGATGTAGCAGTAATTGCCAATAGGACCAGATGAAATATGGAATAAGATACTCAAATTCAGGAAAAGCAACAAATGTAATTTCTTTCTAAAACACTCATGAAAAGCTCACTTTAATATAATAATTGAAAAAAGAAAGAGATTAAAATTATAAAGAAAAACATATGGGGCAGGCAATGATGATTCAAATTAAAAAATCATCAGTGTTCCCCTAGATGGTGGGGAGAAATTATGGAGAGGGTGAAGGCAATAGTTGAAATAATTAAGAAAATAATTTTATATCAGGGTATCCAAACTGAAAGGCTCATCGAAACTATAGAAAATCAGTTAGTCAGACTCAGCAAGAGTCTTTCTAGAAAGTGGTTTAGTTTTCAATGAAAGAGAAAAGTATACTAAAAAATATCAAAGCAGAAAATTCAGGATACAAATTGAGAAATGAAGTTATGATGACTTCAGATTTGTTTTCTAAAATAATAAATCAGACAGATGAAAGTGTAATGAAAGTATATTATAAGTGGAAATATTTGTGGCCTAATAATTTTATATTCTTCCTAAAGTACACTGCTCATAAATGACATAGTACAGTTCCTGATATCATCACTATAAAATAAATGTTAGATTTAATGAAGACATGATCCATAAAAACAGTATAAAAAGATTGAAAGTGAGCATGGAAATAAGTTAGGTACAGATATAAGTATAAATATTATAAAATGAGTAAAACATAAATGCAAAATCAAAAGTCATTCTCGTTCAGATATTCAATATGTATAAGTCAATATACTAATAAGATGGGAATATAGATTAAAAGCAGTATAGAAGAAGTAATAAGCAAGGTATAAAAATCCCCTAACTGGGGGATTCAAAATATATCAGATTTTTAATTTTAATAAATAAATAAGTATGGGTTTTAAAAGATATTGAAAACTTTAAATGCTAACCACTGCACTATATAAAACAGTACACCTAATTTTCTTCACACTAAAAATTATTAAAGTACTGCAAACAGTATATATATGCAATGACAAAACAAAATGATAAAGAATATAGAAAACAAAACAAAATGATAAATTTACACGAAAGAAAAAAATATGATATATAAAGTTATATAAATTTATAAAGACTGCCTATTAAAAAAGCAAAGAATCCCAGCTTTCACAGAAAAAATAAAACTTGGCTATAACATATTTGAAAGAAGTGCATAGGAAATTTTAAATAGAGAAGTGAATATATTCTATTCCAAATAAAATAAAAAGAAAGTAGGTTGATGTATTAGATTTAAATTCCAATTCATCATCCTTTCCTGAATCCATTCCATTTGCCTTGTTATACTCCTACTATAAGTAGGAAAATTTGTCCCACTTCTTGATATAGACACAAATAATATTGTTTGGCCTGGAAAATTGGAACATGGTAGATGTAATACAGGCAGAGGCTTGCACATTAAGGCTTAGCCTCCCAGACCTTTGATATCACTATGAAAGTGTCATTGGTCTAGACTGCTAGAAGAGGATGTAAAAGAGCTAAGTTCCCCAATTTTGTTGGTCTCCCTGGGTGATAGCCAATTAACAGACAAACACACTAGTGAAGCAAACCAAGAAGAGCAGTGCCACCTTACTAATTCTCACCTAACTCTAAAAGTGTGACTAATAACTGCTTTATGTCAAATGCCACTGAGGATCTGAGGATTTTTTTTTTGTTTCATTTTGTTTAGCTTTATTGTGACATCGTGTACTTTATCTCACTGGTAATATTAATATCAGGTAAAAAAAAATTTAAATTTAAAAAAAGTTTTCAAATGACATGAAAATTTAACTACAGTACTGTAAAACTCTCAAAGAGCATTGAACTGATTCAGTTCTGGTATATTTTTAGGAATGGAAAAAAAAGTTCTAGGTTTCAAAAACTTATGAGAATCCCCAATAAAATTATCTATCAGTGGATTTCTCAGCAGAAACTTTGCAAGCTAAAAGGCAGTGATATATTTAAAGTGGTGAAAAAGAAAAATTTCCAACCTAGAATTACATAACCAGCAAAACTATCCTTTAAAAATGAGAATGAAATTAAAAATCCCCAGACAAATAATAGCTGATGGAGTTCATTACCACTAGACCTGCTCTACATGAAATGCTAATGACAGTCCTTCAAGATGAAATGAAAGAACATTAGACACTAACTCAAAGTCATAGGAAAACATAGTTTTCTAGTAAAGGCAAATGATAGACAATTATGAAAAACAGTTTTACTGTAATTTTGATTTGTCATTCTACTTTTTACTTTATTTTAAAAGACAAATGCATAATAATCATTATAAATTTATGTTCATAGGTACACAATATATAGATATAATCTGTGGCATAAATAACATAAATGAGGGAAGCAGAGCTATAAAGGCATAAAGTTCTTATGTAAAAGTTAAATTTTTATTGAAGTCTTTATTGTTATTAATTAAGTTATGTTTAGTAACAATTTAAGACAGACTGTCATAACTTTAGGATGTTATATATACTCCCCATGATAACCAAAAAGAAAATATCTATAGAAGATACACAAAAGGAAATGAAAAGAGAATCAAACATGTCACTATGAAAAATCAACTAAACACAAAGGAATACAGTAATGGAAGAAATGATAGACAAAATAAAAAGCTATAAGACATACAAAAAATAACAAAATGGCAAAAGTCGTGTTCACTATAAGTAATTACTTTAAATATAAATGGATTAACTAACCCACCAATAACCACAATCAAGACACAGATTGGCAAAATGAAAAAAAAAAGCAGGATCCAAATATATACTAATTATAAAAGACTCACTTTAGAAAAGGAAAAGATATTTTACGTAAATAGTAACCAAAAGTAAGTGCATCAATGTTTCTTAAAATATGATTCACAGTAGCAGAGATATGGAAATAATCTAAATGTCCTAAATGATGAATGGATAGAAAAACATGGTATACATAGACAATGGAAAATTATTCATCCATAAAAAGAAGAAAGTTCTGCCATTTGGGGCAACATAGATAAAGCTAGAGGGCATTATGCTAAGTGAAATAAGCCAAACAGAGAAGGAAAAAAATACTGTATGGTATCACTTTTATGTGGAATCTAAAAATAAAAAGACAATTTCAGAGAAATAGAAATTACCAGGGACTGGGGGAAAAAAAAGAGGGAAGTTATAGGTCAAAGGGTATAAACTTTCAGTTAAAAAAGAGTAACTTTTGAGAATCTAATACACAGCATGGTTACAATATTTAATAATATGACATTGTATACTTTAAAAATTCTGAGAATAGGTCTTAAGCATGCTCATCATATACAAACACACACCGTTAATTATGTGGGATAATGTATGTGTTAATTATTTTGATCTTGGTCATCAATCCACAATGTATATGTGTGTATATACATATACACACATAGATATATATGTCAAATCATCATGATGTACACTTTAAATGCATACAATTATATTTGTCAATATTCCTTAATAAAGTTGGGGGGGGAAGAGAGTGCAGATATGGCTATACTAATATCAGAGAAAACAATTTAAGTTAAAAACTCTTAGACAAAAAGTGAGAAATTTAAAATGATGTAGATGATAGAGGCTCTGTTCATCCTTCTGGTGATCAAATCAAACTTGTGATGGAAACAAGGAGCAGCAGCAAGGAAAAATTCCCTGGGATCTAGATGAATAAGCCATACAACTAGGGAGAAATCCAAAAAATCACCATGCAACAGCAGAAGGTAGGATGGGGTGAGGACATGGTGCTGCCCGGTCCCGAGAAGCTGACTGAGACGGAGGTTACTACAGCAGCAACAGAAGTATCTTAAAGGGTCCATGTCTGTGAGTGGATTTTTGTGGTAATGGACCTGTTTTGCTCTGAGCACCAGAGCCCATTTGGCTGTGCACAGCAGGTACAAAGGACTTACAGGGAGATATAGTAGGAATGAGGACCAAGATGAGACTCGACGGTACTGAAGTGCCCATGGTATCCATTGTTCCCTGTTGAGCCCTCTGCCTTATTAGTACACCAGACACAGTGCTGCCATAACTGTGACATCATCAAACTGGATAACAGCGGTTGCTCTGCCCAGAGGCTTCCCTGAAACCTCGCCTCCCGCAATTCACGGCCCTACCCAAGACCTTGCTGAATCTTAAAAGGTGGCCCCAGATGGGTAGAGGGTTGGGCTAAGTTTGACCTGCAGCTGAACCCCTCTCAGGACTGTGCCGCTGGACACCTAGTTCACAAATCCACGCTAATAAGACTTAGGAGCTTTGCTTAGTACATAGAAACAGACACAGTAAGGCAGCCGAAATGGCAAGACAAAGAAGCAGAAACCATATAAGAGAAGAGAACAGAACAGAGATCCAGATATAATAGTCAAGTAATCTAACAAATGCAGAGTTCAAAACACTGGTTATAAAGATGCTCAATGAACTTTTGGGAAGTGTAGATAAATTCAGTGAGAACGTCAACAAAGAGATTAAAAAAAAAAACATAAAAATGGAAAATATAAAAGGAAACCAGTCTGAAACAAAGAACATATTATCTGAGATGAGAAGTATATTAAATGGAAAAAAAAGAAAGAAATACACAAAGTGAATAAAGAAAAGGATCAAATGCCCTATCTAGAGGACAGAAAAGCCAATCAGGACACTAAATCAGAATGGCAAGAAAAAAGATGCCAAGACTATAAAAATAAGGAGCACATGGGACATTATTAAGGGTCCAAATATCCATCTAATCGGTGTAACTGAAGAAAATCAAGATGTGGAACAGCTGTTTGAAAAAATAATCATGGAAAACTTCCCTAACCTGGTGAAGGACATAGACATAAAACCCCAGGAAGCTCAGAGAATTCCAAAAATCAGGGATCCAAAGAGGCCCACACCAATGCACATCATAATTAAAATGCCAAAGGTTAAATACAAAGAGACAATCTTAAAAGCAGCAAGAGAAAAGCAGTTAATTAACTACAAGGGAGCACCCATAAAACTGGCAGCTGATCTCTCAAAAGAAACTATGCAGGACAGAAGGGCTTGACAAAAAATATTTGACAGAATGAAAACCCAGGATCTACAACCAAAAATTGTTAATCCAGCAAAGCTATCATTTAGAGTTGAAGGACAGATAAAGAGCTCCCCAGACAAAAATAAGCTAAAAGAATTTACAGAAAATGTTGGAGGAACTTCTTCAAGAAGAAAAAACATGTATCAAGAACAAGATAAAGAATGGTAATAGCTACGTTCCTATCAATAAGTACCTTAAATAGAAAAGAATTAAGTTCTTTAACCAAGGGATGGAGTGGCTGAAAGGATAAGAAAACAAGACTCCTACATATGAAGAGGAAGAGGATGAAAAAAGATATTGCTGTGATGAACCCAGAAAGTATTTAAGTCAGACAAAAAAATATAAACACTATATTATTTCACTTATATGCAGAATTTAAGGAATTAAAAAAAAAACTAGCCAAAAACAAACTCACAAAATATAGTGGACTATTTAATGATGGACAGAGATGAGGGGTATTTGGGGGGCTGGGAGAATGGGGTGAAGTGTTAATAAAGTATAAATTAGTAGCTGATGGATTGTCATGGGGATAGGAAGCATGGCATGAGGAATATAATTAGCATTAAAAAATTGGCTAGGTAGTGGGTCAGGGGAGGGAGGGAGCAATTGGGAGAATCATTTTACTAACTACATAGATGTCTAACCAAATGTACTGTATACTTGAAACTAAAATTTAAAATAAATAAATAAATAAATAAAAAGAGACAAGGATATTATAGATCTAAAACTATAAAAATTTTAGAAGAAAACATAAGGAGAAAACTCTGTGACACTGGATCTGACAATGATTATCCAAATCTTACCAAAAAAAAAAAAAAAAAAAGCACGAAAAGAAATAGAGAAATTGAAATTCATCAGAATTAGAAACTTTGCATCAAAAAATATTATAAACAGAGTGAAAAAGCAACCCATATAACAGGATAAAGTGTTTACAATTCATACATCTAATAAGAGATTTATATCCAGAATATATAAAGAACAATTCAACAATAACAACAAAACAAATACAACCTAATTAAAAGATAGATAAAGGATTTGAATGAATCAATAAATAAAGATATAAAAATGGCCAATAACACATGAAAAAAAGCTCAACATCTCTAAAGATTACAGAAATATAATTCAAAACCACAATGATATTCCATTTGAAATCCATTAGAATAACTACCATAAAAACATCAAAAATTAACCATATTGGCAAGAGTGTAAAGACTGTGGAACTACCAGAGTTCATGTGTTGCTAGTAGAGATGCAAGATGGTGCAAATGCTGTGGAAATGGTATAGTGGTTCCCCCCCAAAATTAAAAATAGAATTACCATACAATACAGATATTCCACATGTGATATATACCCAAAGGTCTGAAAGAGATATTTATATACCCACATTCATAGGAGCATTATTCACAGTAGCCAAAGTGTGAAAGCAAGACAAGTATCCATCAATAGATGCATGGATAAACAAAATCTGGTATACACATACAATGGAATAAAAAGGAAGAAAAGTCTGATGTGTGTCACAGCATGGAAGAACTTTGAAGACAGTACACTAAGTGAAATAAGCCAATCACAGAAATACAAATACTGTTATAACTCCATTTGTATGAGATACCTAAAGTAGTCAGATTTATAGACATAAAGTAGAATAGTGGTTACCAGGACTGGAAACAAGTGGCAAATAGGAAGTTACTGTTGAATGGGTACAGAGTTTCGGTTAGGGAACATGAAAAAGTTCTAGACGTGGATGGTGGTGACAGTGTGTATATTCACAACAATGTGAACAACTTAATGACACTGAAATGCAGACTTAAAAATAGTTAAAATAGTTATTTTTTAATGTATGTTTTACCACAATTGAAACAACAATGAAAATGTACAGCATCCAATTCCTGTCATTATGAATACCTGATTTCCAAACTTGCCCTGCTTCTGCAAACAACTAGAACACCGGATAAAATAGAAAAAAAAAAAAAAAGACATAGTTCCATAGTGTAGCAGTTAGCATGTCTGCTTTACATGCAGAAGGGCCTGAGTTCACACCCCAGTGGAGCCACAGTCCATGGTCTATGGCTATGCCATCCTGAACAACCTTGATGTCTGATTTTGAAAGCTAAGCAGTGTCAGGTCTGATTAATACTTGGATGGGAGACTACCTAGTGCTGTAGGCATAAATAATGATAAAAAATATATATGAAAAATTAAGTTTAGACATTATATAAGAAGTACAGGACTATGATCTATGAAAAAAAGAAAATAAATTATTTGAACTCTATATAACTAATACTTTTTACCTGCAGGTAGTTTTCACACTTCAATGCAGTAAGGCTGAACCCAAGGAGAGCATAGTGGTGTTACCAAGTTAGAGAGAAACTGGAATTTGGGAGGCTAAATCAACTAGAATTTATTTTGGAGTGCAACAAAAGAAAGAGCCATGCAGAGGCAGAGCTCTAAAATCGGCAGATGGGATCTTGTGAGTGGGTTGCAAAGGGTGAAACTCCACAAAGAGATGTAATCTGAACAATTCCGAAGGTCATAATGTGTTCAGACACAATAAAGTTCCAAATAGCCAGGGTAGAATGACCTTAATGAATGTCATGGATTATGCAGAGACCCTAGAAGGGTCGAATTTAGTTTTAAGGAATCTAAACTAGCTCTAGAGGAAGAGAGACCCATCCTTTCTCTTATTCTCTCAACTCTGCTTTCTTTGATCCAGCTTCTTTCTCTGGCAGGCAGAACACTATTTATATTAAATACTGAGAGAAAATATTAACAATCTTGAGGTAAGCAAAGATTTCTCAAACAAGATTATAGTTTAAGTGTAAAGGAAAAAATGATAAATTGGACACTGTCATAATGAAACATACCTTTTCCTAAAAGGACATTGATAATAATATGAATATATAGGCTTGCAATATGTACATCTGAAAAGTACCTGAATGTATCCATAATGTGTGTGTTTATACATATACATATATATAAAAGAATAAGATGACGCAATTTGTAAAAATTGACAAAAGAATTGAAGACACTTCACAAAAGATGGTATAATGGCCAATAAGCTCATGATATGCTCAACATCATTAGTCACTGGAAAAATAAAGACTAAACCAAAATAATATACCATTACACACCCACTAGAATGACTAAAATTAAAAAACTGACAAAAACCAAGTATTGGTGAGGATGTAAAACAACTTGAAGCATTCTATATTACTGAGGGAAATATCAAAATTGTACAGTACTTTGGAAAACAGCTTAGTGTTTCTTATAATGTTAAATATGCACTTATATGACCCCAAAACTTCACTTCCAAATGTTACCCATAAGAAATGAAAACATTTTCCCACAAGATTTGCAAGTTTTTAAAAGTTGTTTCTTTATTTAATAAGGAAACCAAATTGGAAATAATCTACATGTCAATCAAAAGAAATATGGATAAACAAAATGTGGTGTATCTGTATAAAGCAATACTACCTAGCATATATAGGCAAAAACTTTGATGAATCTCTAAAACATTATGCTGAACAAAAGACTCCAGAAACAAAGAAAGTATATATTGCTTAGAAATTCTAGAAAAGAGATATCTACTCTAGAGTATCAGAAAGCAGATAAGGGGAAGGGGAATTATTGCAAAAAGTTAACTTTTGGGGATAGAGTAAATGTTTTATATCTTGATTAATATGATCATTATATAGCATAAAATACGGTGAACATATTTTTCAAAACTAATCAAAGTGTACACTTAGATGACTACCTCTTATCATATGTAAATATACCTCAGTACAGTTAAAAATCTTATAACAAAGGCCTAATAATTTTGCAAAGCATAGCAGAATACAAAGCTTAACAAATCAGTTTTAAAAGCTAGAATAACTCTAACATCAAATATAACAAAGAGAGGAGTGCAAATATATATATGTAAACCTAGCCACTTTAAAATGGAGTCAGAGTTGCCATCCCAGAGTGACTGCCTTGCAGGTCTTACTCCTCAAACTTTTGGAATGTTAAAATGGCAAAATGGCCTTTGGACTGGGCCTAAAGCAACACTGTATTTCTACCAACTCTTTGTAAAGATAACAACAACAACAAAAAAGATATCATGACTATTGTATTAAAATTAAAAACATTCTTTAGGATTAGCTTATCTGCCTCTATACAATGACTTTCTTAGTTCAGGTCAAGAGGGCTCACCTCCTCTTTGACCATACCGAAATTATAGCTGAATTATAGAACCATTTGAAGACTAGATGAACAGAAGTCCTATAACTAAGTACTTAATAAAGAAGTATGATAGGAGGGGTAGAGAGGTGAAACAGGCTAACCCCACAACCTCATGTGGTGGTTGAGAATCAGAAGTAATATCTCAGCTGCAGAGTACTAACCAGGAAAGTGAGGATTCCAGCCTAACATAGGGCTCCCCAACCCAGAGCACCAGTGCAGGAAAAACAAACCTCAATAACATCTGGCTACAAAAATCAGAAGGGATTCCATCAGTCCAGGTGAGAGAAAGGGCTGTTGGAAATACAGGAGGGCCCTCATATAGACTCATTCACTTGTTGGCACTCACCCTGGGCTCCAAAAGAGGGACATTGGTTGAGGGGAAGAGCGCACCAGAAACATACAAGGAGAAATTGAGTTGTATGACCTCAGAAAGAGGTTGGAGGGTCAGCCACATTGTACCTGTGCTGAGCCAAATGTGAATCTGCATTAGCCCGGTGAATACCACTCTTCTCACCCTGGTGACTCCCTACGACCCCACCTCACCTGACTTGTACATCTGCCAAGGATCTTACTGTGGCCAAGCCCTACAGGCAGCAGCAGGCTGCAAGGTGGCCTGTGCCTTTTATGGGCACCATACAGGTGGCAGTAAGCCTTGGTCTACAGAGTGGTATCTCCCATAGGCCTCCAGGCCTACCATAGGCAGCTACCAATTACAGATCACTTTGTAGCCACAGGACCTTGGTCTGCACCAGAGGCCCCAGAACCAACATACCTGATGGTCAGTTTCAGATCACAACAGAACACCACCAAATTAGCTCCACAAGCGGTACTCTCAAAGGGTTGTCCTGGTGGCACCAGAGCATGCTGGAGTGAATCCCAATTAATGGGGTCAATCCCAACAGTAGCTCATATGCTCACATGCTATGATTATGGCCAATCCCCACAGCCAATCATCCTAATGATCAACCCCACCCACTGATATGTCAACAGCAATAAAGACTCAACTACAACAGGAAGGCACACACAACCTACACAGGTCTTTTCTGAATCCTTTTGGGGAAGTTAGTATAGACACTGGGAGAGAAAATTCTTTCCAGACATTTGTTTTTCAGTACTTTGATCCATTAGTATCTAATGCAAAACTCTGTTATGTGAGATAATAAATTTCTCCTGTGTCTAAGCTAGCTTGAACCAAATTTTTGGTGATTTACAAGTTAATTAGTCCTCTGAAAAAATGAAGAGAAGAAGGAAGAGTTGGAGGAGGACAAGGAGAGAAGAGATAAAGAAGAAAAGGAGAAGAATAAAGTGAAGGAGGAGAAGAGAGAAGGAAAGAAAAAACTTGAGGGAAAAATAAATATACAGTAACTATAAAAGAAAATTACAAAGCTGAAAAACTTTACATGAGAACAGAAAAGATTTGAATAAACATTGAGGTATACCATGATCCAGTATGGAAGAGCCAATATTATAACCAATTCAACTGAAATTAATTCATACGTGCAATGTAATTCTAAATGAATGTCTCAATGAAATGATTGCAAGAGGGGAAAATGCCCAAGAAAAATGAATAACATTGTAAAAGTAATAGAAGGGCATGGTTAAAATTGTTTATATCAATTAAATCAATTAAATAAATCAATTAAAAAGAAGCCTGTGAAACTGAATCAATAATTGATAACAAAACAGAATAGGAACACACACAATACACTATATTATCTGAGATAATTATGGCAATTCAAAGTAATAAAAGGTACTGGATTGTTAAACAAACAATGGGTAGAATAATTAATTTTGTTATAATAAAAAATTTCATGTAAAAGTAAAATTATATGAACTAGAAGTAGCATACGGTTAATGTGAACATGACCTCAGATTAAGAAAAGACTTTTTGCATAAAAAGATCTAGATCTAAAATATTCATTTATTTGTTTTATCATAAAGAAAAACTGATATAAATAGACTTAAGGTAATTAAAAATTATAATAGCAAAAATAATAATAATTGTACCATCAAAAAGATAAAAATATCCAGAACCAAACAAAAAGTATTCATTTTTTTAAATCCTACTTGAAAAATTAACAAGTTGAGGGTCTGGGAACTACACTAAATAACTGCATTGTGATTAAAAATTTAGTAACAGAGGCAAAATATTGAATTTTATTGCCAGATACATAGGGAGATAATGATAACTCTTACTACTCAAAATGTGGTTCACATATCCATGGACATCACCTGGAAGTTTATTGGAATTGCAAAATCTTGGGCTTCACCTCCAGCCAATGGATAAGAATCTGCATTTTAAACAAGATTCTCAGGTGTCCTATAACATATGTTATAACATCTATTGTCAAAGAACCATGACTCTAGTTTTCTGAATTTCACTTTCTTCAACTGTGGAATGAGAAGAAGTTAACCTATCTTTAATACCTCTTTCAGCTTACTGAAACACAAGAGTTGGCAAACTGTGGTCTGTGGGCCAAATCTGGTGGCAAGCTAAGAACGATTTTTACATTTTCAAATGGTTGAAAAAATTAAAGTAATATTTTATAACATGTAAAAGTCATAATAAATTCAAATTTTGCGTCTGCAGATAAATTTTTATGAGAACACAGCCACACTCACTTGTTTACAAATAGTCTATGGCTGCTCTCATGCTATGATGGCAGAGTCAAATAGATATAACAGATATGGCCCTCAAGGCCTAAAATATTTACTGTCTGGCCTTTCACAGAAATGTTTGCTGACCCTTGCTATATAATAGTACCAACAACCACAACTGCCAGTTAATATGTACTAACAATAAACTGTACTAACAATATATACATGCATATAATTTGAATATATATTCATATAGATATATAATTATATATAGTTTGTTCAGGTACCTCTACACTACCCTTTTATCCTATTTAAAAGTTTTTGAAACCTCTGACTAATCTGTTTTTCATAATATTTCTCCTTTTTGGAAGGTAGCTGTAATTATATAATGATTTTCATGTTGAAGAGTGTGAGACATGACCTCCCAAAGGTATATATCAGAATCTCTAGTAGAGAAAAGAAAAGCAGGTGTAACTGAAATAAAACATATAAATAAGTTACTAAAAATTCAACAAAATTTCCTGGGCATGTGGGAGTTTGAAGAAAATATGAGAAAGTATAAGAGTTTACGTGGGATAAGAATGATTTTAAGAATTATCGAAATATTTAATTTCCTTATTTTCTATTTACTGTTGTTAATATCTAAAAGGTCTGCTATTCTATTTTAGTCAACAGAAACGGAAATATATTTAGTAACTATATCCGAGTTTTCCCAATTGAAAGTATAGGCAACTGCCAAACTACTAAACAAAACAATAATCTCTGAAAGTCTGCTACATATGTTTGGAGTAAAAAATGCGATACTAAAATGATGTAAACTATGATATGGCACAAAGCTTAGAAGCCCAAACTTCACATTTCTTTCAAATTAAGATGATACTATTGTATATTACAGAAACATAAAATGCCTATCCAGAAACTTCCAAATGAATAAAATATAAACGATAAACTGTATACTTGTACCATTTATATTCTGTATTTAAACTGTAGGAGTTCAGAACAAGTCTCACTAAGATGTGCTGCTATGGTATGTGGACTGTTTGAGTTAAAGGCAACCAAGACCCTGCAGGCTCATGAGAAAATTATAACCCCCTCCCCTGAACTATCTAGATGAATTTGAATTAGGGGCCTTGCCCATAATAAGAGATTATCAGAGATAACCATTTTTTGACATTAATTATAATCACAGAACACCTGGTATTATAATCCTGTGAATGACTTTCTCTGCTTCTGAAGCTTCAAGGTACCATGCTTCATCCTTAGTTCAGAATGCCCAATATACCACACTTTCCCTGTCTTTTAACCTCTCATGTATGCAGGGTTCTCATTATACATATGTACTAAATGTGATTATTTTCTCTTGTTAAGCCGTCTCATGTCTTTTGTTGATTACACCAGCCAAAAGAACCTAAAGGGTAGAGGAAAGTTTCTTCCTCCCCCACAGAACATAAAACTCAAACATTTTCAAAATTTTGATTAGCTCACATATCCAATGGAAAAGAAACAACAAATAATTTAAATTTCTTGGTGGTATTTTATGGTTACGTATGCATTCAAGAATCTTTTTAAAAATTAAAAAAAGAAATAACATAATCTTTTGCAAAGTCCTTATAAAAAACTATTCATCATGGATTTTGAATTTGTTACTTTTCTTATCACAAAGTAGAACAAGTAGTTCCACTTCAGCGCCATAAAGTAGCAAATGGTATTACTAAAATTAGTAAACTTTATTACCAGAAACCAGGAAAAGAAAGTTCTACTTTATTATCATAATCTAGTTTTGGTATTGCTTTAGCATAATAGGATCAAAAAAAAAAAAAAAGGAAAGTATATGTTTACTTTGTTAGCTTTGCAACTGACAACTTACCTATGTAAAACTTTTCCTCAAAATTAGGGTTATTTGAATAAAATTAAAAAATGATATTCATTGTCATAATTTTCAAATACTGAATTTCCCTATAATTACTCTAATGTTTCTTAAATATTTATATTTGTTCTCTATTTACATCTCCTTGTAAAGGTTTCCTAGTTACTAATTATCTGAACATACACAATATAGAATTTACCAAACATGTACACATATATAAATATGTATACAAACAAACTTTCTTCATAGCAATCTGTTTGATATCATTAGTACCCATAATTATATTTTTTATACCCTAATGTCATAGCATTCTCTATCCCATAGTACAAACCATATTGATTTTTTTATTGTTTTTAAAGATAAATCAAATTATCGAGTTCTTACCAGATCTTGCCCAGCACATCAAACAGAGAAATATGTACACTCTCATTTGGAATCTGATCAATGTAAAAGCAGCATCCAGATTCACTAAAAAAGAAATTCTGAAATTCAGTAAGGTTTCTCTTTCGTAGGACTGTCACAGTCCGGTGGGTTTTAATGTAAAAGATCCCTAACCTTTTGCTCCACCCTGTTTGTTTTTTCCCTATTAGTTAGTTGTTGTAAGAAAGATTTTTAAGCCAAAAACTCTGTAATAAGTCACAAACATTCAACCACACAAGTTGAATTTCAGGGAAAGGAAAAGCTAATTATATCTTTCCACATTCCTCTTAACCTCAGGGTTTCAGAAGTGGTTGGGAAGAACATATTTGTTGAAAGTTGTCAGAAAATGCTAGAAATGGAAAGAATCAGAAAAAGTTGTGGTTTATGTTCATTTTGATTACAAACTTAAGTTGTCTTTATATACTATAAAATCAATAATAAAATCCATATCCATCAAGCTGTCAAGTATAAAATATGGCCTTTTTGTGTTTCTGCCATTTTGCAACCCAAACTCAATGGCTATTTTTAAAATTCAAAATGCTACCTTGTCTTGAGAGCTACACTTTGAAAATGAAAAACATTTATGTTCGGTTTTAACATAACAAATTTTTTAAAGTTTATAAACCTATATTTAAAGTTTATAAACCTATATTTTTCACGTTTACTAAATTTTTCTCTTATTTTCCTTCCATAAATGGACTTCAGTAGGCAAGGAAAGTAGAGAATTATTCTAAATACAAGCAGTGTAATTTCAAAATTAAATTGATTTTTTAGAAATTCAAGTCTCTGTAAATTTCCAAAGATATTTTAAGAACAGAAGAGTTTTAATTTACATCACCATTAATGAGCAGAAACTAGTCTGAAGTCTGGGTAGTTGTTTCAGAGGATCCACAAACAAAATGAGTTATTCATTTAAAAATTATGAAATGTCTAATTGCTAATGAAATATCACCATTATTTTGACTCATTTGATTTCTAGGGATTTTATGTGAGATTTCATTTTTAAAAGGGTACTGCCTATGTAATTTAACTGGAGACCACTATATAACTTAGGTCCTTCCACATAATTTAGTTTTAACAATTGCACTTCTCTAACAAAGATGTAAATAAACCACATTATTTCAAAATGAGGAAGATAGAAAATGTATTGTCACACATGTTAAGAGATTCTTCTTAACCAGCTTCTACTCAAGTCTTTCCTATTTGATGTATTCTTTTTTCTTTGTGCTTTTGACATGACAGTGTAATATGAATCTCATATATTATTTTCATCTTTACCATTCTAAAGAACTCATATTGAAAATACCAAGTTGGCATTTAAGACAGCATAAGACATAGTAGAGTATTGAAATATAAAATTAGATTTGCTTTTTCATATTTTTTACTTACTGTCAATAGTGAGAAAGTTCGGATAATTAATGTCTATTGCATTAAACAGCAAATATTGAGGAATGATGAAATATATAAAATGCCTACAGTTTAGTAAGAGAATATTTATTCGTGAACCTATTTAGTTCTTTTTGGTTATAAAAAATGATTTTAAGAAGCTTAGAAACATGCATACAATATAAACAATACCAGAAAAGTGGTAATAAGGATGATGATGATATAAAATCCTATGTACTAAGCATGCTTTCTGGCACTTTACAAGTAATTATAATAGGTAATTGAGTAGTATTTATTGAGATGGGGAGTCATTGTTTATCATAATATATTTTAGCACAATCTTTAGTGTAATTTAGCAATACGTGTCAAAATGTTTAAGGGTCTTACCCTTCAATTCAGCAGGTAAACATCCAAGATACTTTCCTGCAGATATACTAACACATATGAACAAAGATATATGAACAACGTTGTTCATCTCAGCATTTTTATAAAAGCCAAAAAATTTAAATGGTATAAATGTCTAACAGTGGGGGATCAGTCTACCTATGCACATACCGTTGGAATAAAATTAAAGATGTAGATAAATCAATATTTATTGGTGTAGAAAGTTTCCATTATATGGCTTAAGGGAGAAAAGGTAAGCTAAAAAACAATATGTATAATGTTTTCCTAAAATGTTTTACGTATATATACATAGATCATAGTTAGAAAGGTTTTCCTCTAAAATGTTTACCTCTGCAAGACAGACTTATTTTTATTTTCCTATTTATTTCTTTAAATTTTAAAAATATTTCTTTACAATAAATCTAACACATGCAAAACAAAAAAAGAGCTGTTTACTTGAGACAAATACGGTTTGAAAAATCAGAATAAAAGCCAAACGAGTGTAAGAAAAAAAGTAAAGACAAAAGTGAGGTCAATTAAAAAAAATGCATCTACTAGAGTTCCTTAACATTCATTCGTTCGTTCATTCATGCGACTTTTATTAAGTATCTAGTACTTTCTAGGCATAACTCAGTTGTTGGATACACGAAGTGGACACTCATTTATTCAAACTATATTATTTCCAGAACTATTTAAGATATAACCATAGATATTTCAGGGATTGTCCTAGGTATTGAAATATATTTACCCTATAGTACTTCAGAGAAGGGCTTGAAAATGTATAGCTAGGAAGTGATGGAGCAACACCCCCAACCCCATTAGCCCGGGAGCTTCTGGAACCCGGTTAGTAAAATTTAAAGAATCTCTAAGGACATTTTATTTTAAGTAATGTTTGAATAAATCCAGAATCAAGTCATAAAGTCGTGCCCGGGAATACGAAGGGCACTCAGGGAGCAAGAGTGGATACCGCCCTTCACACTAATCTTTCTTACTCTCACTCACTCCACCCGGTCGGACCCCGTGCAGGAGACTGCGCGGTACCCGCGGGGCGGGGCGCCGGGGTGCGGGGCGCCGGGGGCGGGGTGCCGGGGTGCGGAGCGCCGGGGACGGAGCGCCGGGGGCGGGGCGCCGGGGTGCGGGGTGCCGGGGGCGGGGCGCCGGGGTGAGGGCGCCGAGGGGCGGGGTGCCGGGGTGCGGGGCGCCGGGGGGCGCCGCAGAGCTGCTCGAACCCCCGCGCCTGCGCTCTCGACGCCAGCCCCGCCCCTGCCCCGCGCCTCGATGGCGCAGCCAGCTGGAGAGAGGGCGTGGCCTCGGCGCCGCCTCCTTCATCCTCGGGCAAAGAGCGGAGGGATGTCCCCTGCTCAGGAGGAGGCCGACCGGACCGTGTTTGTGGGGAATCTAGAGGCCCGGGTGCGGGAAGAGATCCTTTACGAACTGTTCCTTCAGGTACCAGGTGGGGAAAGGGCATCGGAGGCGAAGGGGCGCGTGGAGCCTGACGCGCCGCGGATGGCGAGGCGCCCCTGACCCATTCGGAGCCCGGCCCCCCTCCCGCCCTAACCTGTGCTTTGATTTTAATCTAGTTCGGCCTCGGTGCACCTGTCTCCTGGTGAGCAGCTGCCAACGAAACGGCTTAGTGTGTGCCCCACTGCCTTGCCCAGTGCCGGGCCCCAGGGATGGGCACTGACTGGGCTCCGCTCTGAGTAGGTGCTGGGCGGAGGAGGCTTCCTGGGCCTGGAGTGTGCCCGGGCGAAACCACAGCTGTATCACGGGCTGCGGTGGGGAGATGAGCATCCTCACGCTTTAAATCCCGCGAAATGAGTCACACGGATCTTTCGATGCTTCCCTTTCCGTTACTTTTCCCCCAGGCCCTTTGATTTTACTCTGGCATGACAAACGAGATTTGAGATGGTTTGCGTCGTCAGATCATGCCTATGACCAATCAGTTACACGGCCGTTTTCCATAATTTCATGCCCTGCAGACATTCCGGAAACTCGAGACCTGTTAGCTCCGAAATTAAACCTCTTCTCTTCCCTAAACATTCACCTATTGTATACACCGAGGTCTCACTTGCTAAGGAGGTAGCCTCATTCAGCCGTTCATCTAACCGTGTAAGGGTCCAGTGCTGGGCATACAAATTTAGGAGACAGACTGGTCTTTCTAAAAGGGGAAATTTTTAATTACTGTAATTTGGATAATCTACAAAAGAAGGATGCATCATATAGCAAAGCTGTATCAGCAGTGTGACTTGGGGCAAGTAAATGAATATCTCAGTGCCTCAGTTTCCTCAAATGTCAAATGGAAGCAGTAGTATCTACAATATATTTGAAGATTAAATAAACTAATCCAAGTAAAACAAAGCTGAGCCTGGCACTTACTGTTTGCTGCTCTCTGCTGCTGCTGCTACTATTACAAATAGTACTGCTAATACTAACAGGAAGAGAAATCAAGATATTTACTTCCCCAAATAAGAATAAGGGTAAGCTCCAAGGGAGACAATAACAATGCTAAACTTCCAGAAGTATGAGTGTAAGGTAAACGCTTGACATGCCGAGAGAAGTTTTAGAAGCAAGCATTTATTGGGAGAGCGCTCTGGGGTGAGGTTCTCTAGTCCAGAGAGGAGAGGGGACAGAGAAGTAGTGCCCTGGGGTGGGAGGGCGTGGCTTTTATGGGTTATGTGGGGGTAGGGGTATAGGGTGGGGAACGTTAATCGAATGCTAATTGAGCCTCCAGATTAGGGTGGTGACGCTTTGGGCTTTAGGGTGGGCCCTATTCAGGTCTGGGTTCCCGGTGTCAAGCTAGGGAGTCTCCAGGCAGGCATCTGGCTGGCCTTTCTCAACCCACCCCCCCACCCACCCACCACCACCACCACCACCACCACCACCACCACCTAACAATGAGTAGCAGCGGTGGAAAGTGTTCTTTATTTAGTTTTCAGAAGGCCCTACCTTTGTCTCTGAACTAAAGCACCCCTCTGTTAATTATAGGTACACACAATTTGATAGGGATAATCCCTTCTGATAGCACAATTTTCTATCCTAGACATAAAATGTTTTATTACTTGAATAATATTGTTGATTTTAAGGCTTTTATGCTTATCCTAATAATTTGCCATCTTTGAAAACTTGCTCTTTTTAATCTGCTCTAACAATTGTCTTTTCCTATAGTTATTTTCCCCCAATATCTTTTGAAACTTGCCACTATAATTGAAAAAAAAAAAAAGAAGGAAGAAAAATGCAATCGTTCTTTTTCTCCAGAAGGCTTATGTTGAGCTTCTAAAAAGAAAAAGGGTGGGAAGTTGGTTGGGGTGAGTAAAAGGTCCCCATGCACATACATTATTTCTAGTCAGTAGAGACTGGATCTCTATCAATTCTTTGGATCTATAAGACAGTATATCTATTCTAAATTTTTGTGATTTCTACATAAATAAAATGTTCATTTCTTCTAACAGATCAGGCAGCCAAACGTTTTTATTTTTGCCTAGGAACTTCTATATTCTGGAAAGATTTGCTAAAGTGAGGTATCTTTTAGAAAGGCTTCAACCCAGCAAAACCCAACACTGTTTATGTGTTTCATTCTAATTTAAAAAGACTGTAAAAGCTGATGTGATTGTTGCTACAGCAAGTATCTTGTTGAATTTTATCTTTAAAAAAATGCTTTGACATATCTTTGCATTTGTAAAATTCAAAGCAATTAAGATATTCTGCCCCTTTGCGATTTCTTGTATTTAATATCAGTAGTGGGAAAGTACTGGATAAGATTGGTTTTATTATACATTTATCCTTTTACTAATGTCTTTCAAATTTCTAATTATCCTTTGAGGTGAGAGGCTAAGTTTAATATCTTTGCACTTTTAAGGAATGCTGCAATAAAGATTTTGAGGAGAAAGATAATGAGTTCACTTTCAAATATGTTTAGTTTGAAGTACAATCACATAGAGATCTCTAGCAAACTGTCTCCATAGAAGAGGCGTGAGTAGGAAAAAATAGATTTATTGGTGAAGTAGTCCTTGAAGCCAGAAGGAAGGATGAGCAAGTCCCTGTAAAAGCAGACAATGAAGAGAAAACTGAGTCCTAAAATACAGTATTATTTTGAAGATAATATTTTTCTTTAGGTTAAAACCATTTTTTAAATGTTTTTGTTCATCTATACAGAGAAAAGCAGTCACTCTTTTAATTTTAACAATTAAAACGTCTGAGCTGTTTACCATCGAATATTAGCTGTTTATAAGTTTGTAAATGCTTCCTCTGATCATTATCATGGTGGAGATGTAAATTTTTTGAGTTGTAATTAACACTTTTTTTTTTTTTACAATATTTGACTCTGATTTTTTACTCCATATTTTTAATTATAGGTTTTAATATTGATGCAATCTGAATATTTTCAGTATCTGGTATTGTATTCCATTTTAATAATAAACCATGACATGATATTCTCCAGTTGGATTTAGAGCCTTTCTGATTTTCCACTGTTATAAATAATGCACCTACTTAAATTTCTTAAACATATTAAAGCATATCTCAATGGAAAAAACATGTTGACAGAAAAAAAAATCTATGTGTTACCAGTTTTTTTGTCATAACCAACATTGGGTTTGTCAATTTAATTTATTTTTAGTTATACACTTACTATGTATTGAGTATACACTTACTTGGATTGAAATGCTCTATAAATCGTTTTGTTAAGCCCAATAGAAGGCTAAGATAGCTTTCCTTTTAAGATTTAGAAGTTATTACCCAGAATTTCCTATTCTTAGCACCATGAATCAATCTTGATGGCCAGATAACACCAAGAAAGTGTGATAGAGTATGATATTTATTGTTAGAAAAATACATTATTAGCAAAGCTGCATAAAGCTGTTATTGCTAGCATTTTTTAACTGGAGCACACCTAATTTATTACCCTGAATTAACCAAACACGATTTTCTACCTCACCTTTAGACTTGGATGATGAATAGACAAATAGGAAAAAAAAAATTAGATAACCTTTTTTTTTAGTCTAAAATTGAATATACTTGATTTATCTGACTAAAAAAATCCTTAGATTTATGAGAAAATAATTTTTAAGTTTCTTATAGGCTGGGCCACTAACCAAAGTGACAATGTGCACAGACAGAGAAGGAAAGCCGAAGTCTTTTGGATTTGTCTGCTTTAAACACCCAGAATCAGTGTCATATGCCATAGCTTTGCTGAATGGAATTCGTTTATATGGAAGACCTATTAATGTGCAGTATCGATTTGGTAGGTCCTATCACTGATGAATCTTGCATGTGTGTATTGTTGGTAGTAGTGTTCTCAGAAGTATAAGCATTTTGTTTTTTATATACCATAAGAACAAAAAGTGTCCCTGTGGTGTCTATTAAATTTTCTCAGAACATGCCTGATTTATAATGACATATAATTAATTAGCATTGCCAGTTATGTCACCAACCCTACTGCATCTCTTCTGTATTAAAATTTTTGATGTTCTTAATTTTGGTATCAGCCAGCAAGTATCTATGATAGTCACTACTGATTTTTATAAATTAAACAAATCTAAATGAACAGAGGACACACAGCTCTAGCTTTTATATAGCAAAGCTATTTGCTGATTTTCTCATTGCTAATGTATATCCCTATTATTTGGAAGATAGGGTGGATGACTTAGTAGTTCTCCTAGGAAACCATGCTATATATATTGCCATGGATATAAGTCCCTGTTAGAGCAGCTGGCCAAATGCAGCTGCAGAGTGGCCCTTCATAATGGTAAAGGAAAAATTCCTGACATAAATGGCCTCAGTTGTCTTCTGCACACATGACAAGAACTGATCATCTTTGATAAGATGACCAGAGAACGTTGTGCTAATAATACTCCAGCCCTTTCATGCTTGGAGGAACTAATAGAGGCAGTGCTTATGCTTATGTTGCAGTGCTTGCAATGCTTATGTTACCTTCCTCCCCTAAATGATTCAGGCTTATTGATAGATCCCTTGTTTGTTTGTTTTTCATTTCTTTTGCCATACTGAAAACTACAATAACAAAACAATGCCTGTTGCAAAGGAAAATTGCTTCTTTGTGTTTTTTTTTTTTAATGATTTTTCAAAGAAGACGTTAAAAAAAAGTTTTTGTTTTTTTGTTTGTTTGTTTGTTTGTTTTGACTCCATCGTTCTCTCAAATACTATCCAGTTAACTCATACAGGCTGATAGAATGGGCCAGGACATCCTATTCTGACACTTTCCTAGCCAGCTGCTCTATAATATTGCATTGACTTTTGTCAGTACTGTTTAGAGAACTCATGCCTTATACACAGGAGGCAACTAACACTGAATATTTGCTATTTTTATTTATTTGTTTATTTTTCTGTCACCATATGTCTAAACCCTTCTTTACCTTTATCTTCCCACTCCCACCCGCCCCCCGTAACCACTAAACCGTTGTGTGTGTACATGCATCTCTGTCTTGTTCATTTGTTGCTTTCAGTTTTATTCTCGCATTAGTGAAACCATATTTAATTCTCACTGTTTCTGTCTGACTTATTTTGCTTAGCATGATAATCTCAGGATTTATCTATGTTGTCACAAGTGGCTGTATTTCATCTTTTTATGGCTGAGTAATATTAAATGTATTGAAGGGCATTTGCCTTTTTTAGGTTACAGGTGTATAAAATAAAACATCATGTATCTTATATGGTTTCATGTCAATATAATTATTTTGTAGAGCCATTGCTTTGAACAAAGCTTGATTATAATTTAGTCATTTATAATAATATAAACAATTTATAAACATTAGTTGGAAGACTGAAGACATTCATATATCTTCATATATAAGTTTAGAATTTTAGTCAATACTACATCCTCTTGGGTTTGGAGTTTTCTAAGTTTAATGTTAGAACTCAAAGTAATTATACTATGAAATAATCTGTTATTGTTTTGTTTTTTTTTTAAAGGGAGTTCTCGCTCTTCTGAACCAGCTAACCAAAGTTTCGAGAGCTGTGTTAAGATAAATTCACACAGCTACAGGTAATTAAAATATATTTTTTTTCATGAAGAGAAAGAAAACAAATGTGTTTTTCCTTATGCCAAGAAGAGTTTTTGTGTCTTCTGGGCAATTGTAAATCTTATCCTTTAGACAAAGGATAAAATTAAGGAATTCATTTTTTCTCAAACCATTAAAAGTGACAGCAAATATTTTCAGTTAAGTTCAATCATTATTTTCAGCAATAGGAGGGAAAAATTTATATTTTTTGTGCTCTTTATTTTGTTCTTTTTGTAGCTGTTAAATTATGTCCACATCTGAGGTTTCGTTGTAATTAATCATGGAGATACTGTTATTAAGGTTTCTATGGTATTACTCTCACCACTTACAAATGGAATCTCTACCTAGTCAACTGACTGCTTCCTGTTCTTCCCTCATTTTTGTCTTACCTGTCCCTTAATTTCAAGGGT
Source organism: Cynopterus sphinx (assembly GCA_030015415.1). Taxonomy (NCBI): domain Eukaryota; kingdom Metazoa; phylum Chordata; class Mammalia; order Chiroptera; family Pteropodidae; genus Cynopterus; species Cynopterus sphinx. The sequence goes on from CM057380.1 coordinate 85,938,253, forward strand.
TAATTTCACTTTTCTCACCTTAGTATTATTAGCATTAAAATTGTAGAATACTATGAAGCAAGTAGACTAATGAAGACTAGCTATAGAATCTAGCTAGTATTTGTAATATTGGAATTTATTCTGCATACAAGAAAATATCACACTTTATTGAAACTTTAGAACAGCACAATTTTTACTTATTTTTTATTATTGTTATTTTTTAATTAATTAATTTTTTATGGTGACATTGGTTAAAATCCAATGAGTTTCAGCTGTACACTTTAACAATAAGGCATATATATATTTACACTATGTTTGCCTCCCATAGTTAGATTTCTTTCTGTCACCATATAATTGACCCCTGTTACCCCATCTATCTCCCACCCTCCTCCTCCCTGCTACCCTCTGGTGATCACTAATCTTTTGTTCATGTCCATGATTCTCTGTTTGTCCTATTCATTTGCTGCTTTTATGTTTATAACCCACATATAAGTGTATCGTGATTGTCAACTTTTTTCTGTCTGGCTTATTTCGCTTAGCATAATTGTCTCAATGTCCATCCACATTGTAGCACATGTGGATGTGCTACATCATCTCTTCTTATGGCTGAGTAATATTCCATTGTATATATTTACATATTTACCACAGCTTCTTCATCCAGTCATCTGTCAAAGGACACTTCAGTTGCTTCCACTGGCCACTGTGAATAATGCTGCTATGAACATCGGTGTGCAAATATCTTTTTAGATATGGGTTTTCAAGTCTTTGGAGTAAATACCCAGTAGAAGGATTGCTGGATCATATGGTAGTTCAATACTTAATTTCTTGAGGAACTTCCAAACTGTTTTCCATAGTGAGGACAGCATGGTTTTTAAATCAGGGATTCTTATTATCTTAATGTGCAGAAAAAATTAGCAAACGTGGGTTCACATTAATATCAGCAGTCCATTTAGGAAAGAACATAATTTATATAAACAGTGAATACTTTCAAAAATAAATTGAGAAAAATGTCTACCTTTTTTCACTTTTTATAATCTATAAAAGATTAAATTCGCCCTTAGTGATTATTAATGACTTGCTCTACTATCTTCATATCTAAGTGTTCTTTGTCTTTGTATAACATTGCTTAACATTTTCTCATCAGAAAACCAAATTTGATTAAATATTGAGATTTTAATGTGTAGTAATTCATAAGACTTAAGGTACCTTTGTCAACACATTATCAGTATAATAACTGATCATGAATGTGTGTTTAAAGTTAATTAATCTTAATTGAGCTCTCTTACAGAAGTTCTTTTTCTTTAAGTTACAAAGAGCTTTTTTTTTTTTTTAAGAAAAGGGTTAGGAATTTTAACTTTTCATTATGTTTTCTTTTACCACCCCAAAGAAATGAAGAAGTCATGGGCAGACCTTTTCCCATGCAGTTCTTTCCAACTAATAATGCAGCTTTACCTCAAGAATATTTTTTCTTTCAGAAAATGGTAAGTTTTATATCTCGTTGGTTCAATATGTAGTATGATACAAACTGTGAATATGAAAACTACATGAAACTTATGGTGCTTGAATCTAAACCTGGGACAAAGGCAGAAGCTTCTATGAGCACTTCCCCCTGCTGGCTGTCTGCTCTACCACAATTATCTTAAATCCCATACAGAGTACCTCAGCAAACAGCCAGTGCATCAACAGAGAAGGGTGGAAGGGAATAAAATTTGAGTAGAGAGTTGATTTAAATAACTAAAGATATTTTTAGGAATTGAATAATTTCATTGAGTGAAGCGTTTTTTATAACGTAAACATAAATCACAAATATAGTGCTTTCGGACATGGATTTTTTAAAAGTAATAACTCTTAAATAAGGCAGATATTCTCATTTTAGGAAATGATTTTTTTTAAAGACTCTCAAAAATATGGTTCTGGCCTAGAAATCTTAATTATTATCTTTATTATTTAAGTGAGACAGGAAATTGTTTTCATCCAACTCCTCATTTTATACATAATAAAATTGAGGTCCAGGAATAGTAATTGACAAGCCCATGATTGTACAATTTATTAGTGACAGATGTGGAACTATAACACAGATATTCTGATTCACAGGGTGGGATTTTTGCAAACATCCAACATACTTGTGAGCTTCAGATTTTTCAAATAGTCATTTTCACTTCTGTATACATAAGGAAAATTGATAATTTAACTTTTAGAAAAAACATTTCTTAGCTACCGTAAGATATTAGTAAACAACCAGTTCTCATCTGAAACTGTCATATCTTCTTCCCACCGTTTTTTATCTTTTATAGAGATAAGAAAAACACACACATATACACACACACTCTTATGTTATCTCTATTAATCTTTAATATACTTTGAATAGTTAGAAATTTGAGCTAAAAACTACTTTAAAAATGAAGAAGTATCTATAACTATTAACCATGCTCTACAATACGGTGCCCATTAGCCACTTGTGAGATTAAGAAACTGAATTTTTTATTTTTTTTAATTTGAATCAAAACCTAAAACAGATACAGTTATTGTTCAGTTGTTGGAAAACTTACATATATTTGAAAGAACTTGGGTATGTATATTGACTTCCTTAACTGTAAATTTTATGTCATATAAATTCAGATCAAGTATTTTCTATGAAAATTTACAATCTGAATTGAGATATGCTGTAAGTATAAAATGCACATCAGATTTGGAAGAGTTAGTATGAAAAAAAAGTAAAATACCTTAATTTTTATATTCGTTACATGTTGAAATGACAATATTTTAGATATTTTGAGATAAAATACATATTTTAATTACACCTGTTTCTCTTTTATCTTTGTATTGTAGCTATCTGAAAACTTAAAACTACATATGTGGCTTGCGTTTTGTTTTTATAGGACAGCACTAATCTGTATTGCTGTAAGCTGTACACTATCTTCGTATTAACCATTTAAGGCAACTACCACATCTCTACTTTGAAAAGGCACTAACTTTCTTACACTAACACGTGGTTTAGTTTGCTCATAATTATTTGTGTAATGCATGTAAACTTTTTAACTTTTTGAGCTTGTTTTAGTAGATGAATGTGTTTTTCTCACAGCAGTGGCATGCATACAATCCAGCACTGCAGCTTTCTTACTGTGAGATGACAGCACCACTTCCTAATAGCACATCTGTGTCTCCTTCACTAAATCACATTCCAAATCTAGAGGCTGGACCCAGCTCCTATGAATGGACTCACCAACAGCCACATGACTCTGACCTTTATCAGATGAAGAAACGAAAGAGGCAAAAGCAAACCAGTGATAGTGATAGTAGCACAGAAAACAATAAAGGAAGTGAATATAGCCAAAAGTTTCAAAAGTGTAAAAAGAAGAAAAGATATTAGTATTATATTTAAATAAAATTTATCTTTACTTGTATTAATACTCTTTAAAGAAAAAAAAAGTCGATTGTACTATATAACCAGTTTCATGGCTTTCTTCTTTATTGAAATATGTAATAATGTAACATCTGATTTGCTGTTGAAATTTTGTCTTGAGTGACAAAAACTTAATAATATAATGTATTGTATTTGTAATGGTTTTGTTGACACTTTGTTAATAAGAAATATACTTTGAGTTATTATATTTCAGTAATGATGATGAAATTGCACTAAACTCTCAGTCAGAAGTCACTGAGCAGTAATGGATAAGGCACTACACTATTCTAGATTGTTGCCTATGTGGAATGGTGGGTTTTCTGAATGAAACTAGTGCAGATATTTAAGAGTTGCATGTGGTTCCCAACAAAGACAGAGCAAGCAATTTTATTATGTCTAAAATGTTATTTCTGATTCTTAAAGGTTAATTTCATAAAATGAAGATATAAGACAGTGATACCAAAGGAAAGATGATTATCACAGGCTAGTTTTTGCATCATTTTCTTTTAATACAGTTGTATGTAAATATGAATATCTGTCTCTTCTCATTTATTGTATTTCACAAAAATAGTTGGCTGTGTCAGAATTCATTATCCACCTCTTTTGCAAATGAGTTTGAGAGGGTATATTTGACAAATTCATCTTGAAAATGAACAATAAAAAGAATAATATCTTATTAATGTATGATATTTAATTATCATCGCATCAACTTTCCTATTTTTGATTCTTTTATTTTTAGAAGATAGACTACATGTAATTTGTTGGTTTATTTGGACATTTTTATTGGCTTTGTAGTTCAACATAAACTAAAATTTGTGAATGTATTTACTAAAGCTAATTGAAACAATCACACATCTTCAATTAAAGTTACCCATTGAATTTAATAGGAAAACTACGCTTGGATATTTCTTTTGCATGTTGTATAGCACTTGATAAATATTACTTAAAATAATAAATACATTTTTAGCAAAGTGAGGAACTGAATTTAACTTTTTACAAATATACAATGCAGTAAAGTTTTAAATGTAAATATTAGAGTATTTCCATCTGATCAACATGAAAATCTAAATACTGCTTGATGAGCTTGATGTATATACCTTCATGTTCCTGAATATTTAAACTGGAAATGATGACTTTTTTCCTTTTAAATTCATATTTTTGCAATTTAGAATTATACCAAATGGAAAATATATTTGTGTAAGTAGAGAGTAATATATATTTAAATGCATTAACTTCACTTCAGCCTTATATTCAAGTTTTATACCTTACAGTTTACCTTAGGCCTAAATTTCAATGTGATTCGCATTATAGGAAATATGTACATGAGAAATGTCTCTTAGCAATTAAGAGTGGCATATGTCTAAGAAGATTGTCTTGAAATACTGTTACATAAACTAAAATCTTAGAACTGCAAGGAATTCTTGCAACTTCTGTCATTAAGGCAGGAAATACCTCAGTATTAACTTCAGCATATCAGGCAATTCGAACCAAACAGAAGGCAGTCATCTATTTACCCAATGTTTTTTGTTGTTAGAAATATAAAACTTCCCTTAAAATGTTCATATCATCTACAATCCTATGTAATTTTAAATGATCAATTTTCTCAGTACTGTTTTTATAATTTTAAATCTCTACTCTCAAAATCTATTTATTTTTAATATAACGTGCACATTCTACTTTAAATGCTAGAAGAAACTTGGAATTTGAGAACAAAATCAGTCATCTATTATCATTTTTTACATGAGTTTCTGTGATGCATCAAGCAATGAATTAAAGTTGGTCAAAATGATGAGTGCAATACACACCCTTGAATATTTAGTGTCCATATTCTACCTCTATTTTCTATTTCCATATATCTAATAAGCCAATTACATCAGAAATAAGAGTTTGTCTCTTATTTCTCCTTAAGAAAAGTGAATTGATAGCCTGAGTTTTATTTCGGTGAAAATAAGCTAATATATAAATCTCCATAAAAATTATATTTTACTGCAAAATGTTAAAAATATATACTTTTAAAAAGAATGCTATCTGCATTTACACTTCAAGGCCAGGAAGGTCAAGTGAGCACAGTTTGTACTAAGCAGTATTTTCTTAGGTTGTTACAATGGTGTTATTCTGCCTGATCCTAATGAGTTCTACAGTCCAATGCTGCCCCGACTATGGGCTGTCTCTTTATCCCCAGTCATGCCAAACCTGCAAAAATTACTTCATGAGCATGCAAAAACTGTCCTAGCAAGTGAGTACAAGTGATTTATTTTCTGATTCCCAGTAAAATTTCCTTGTGAGTTTCCAGTACCATCTTGTTATATAATCAACAGGTTTTATGAGGATTAAGAAACATGCTACTGGCATTGTAACTAAAGAACATAACCAGTATGTAAGGATGCAAACTAATATATTCCCTGAATTATAAACCCTGAGAAGGATTGAGCCCAACAATCCTACATAATATCACCCTCATGCAAGGAACCTGAATCTAACAATGATTGGCTCCACTACTTGTCCTTGCTTGGGGATCTTAATAAATGAAAACATTCTTTAAGTGAATACTATTGATCAGTCCAACACACTATTTGAATCCTAATAAATAATGTATTTGCTTCTATTTCTATATAAGAAAAATGGTAGTACCCTGGATAGGAAAGCAACCTTTAGCCCAACTGCTTATCCCAGCCTGACAGCCTCAGTGATTTTATCCCACCAACAAGTTAATCATAAAGGAAACATTGCAGACTCTCCTGCATAATAATCAAAACTGGGAGTTATTCTACACAATTTCTTTTATTTCTAAGTGGTCTTTGCTCTTCACTGTGACCTTGTTCAGGCTCTCCCCACTTGGAGTATTCAATTCTTTAAACAAATCAGTCAACAATGAATATCATTCTAAACAGATTTTGGTGTTCCGGCTACATAACTGGAAATGTATGGTTCCAACGGACAGTTAAAAAGGCAATTTCTGGGTAATGTTATAATAGAAGTAAACAATGCAATGGGAGTGCATGAGAGTCTCCTGAAGAAAATAAATCCTGGGAGGAAGAAGCCAATCACCACACACACACACACACACACACACACACACACACACACACATACACACACACACACACACGATCTAGGAGTCCCAAAAGTTTTCTATACTTACTGTCTACTGTTCTCACATTTTCAGTTCTAATGTTCACTCCTTAAGAGGAATAGCTCCAAGTTTTAAGCTGGTACAAATTTAAACGGCTTGCCTCTTGTTTGTATCACCCCACCTCAACCCCATCCTCTTAAGATACAGGACTTGGGATATGGCAATAACTGAAAAAGATAAAAATATCCCAGCTGTTGTGGAATATTCTAGTAGAAAGATAGAATAAATAAAATGAAATATGAGGTGGGATGTTAATAACTAATAACAATGAAAAAATATATAGGGATGTGAATTAAAAAGCCAGAACAAGCTGCCTCTGCTCACTCCACCTACTGAGGAGCCCAGCTCCTGGCGCTCTGCTCACTGGCAGTATGTCCTAGCCAGCCAAGTGACCTTGCTGCACCTCCGACAAAGACCTCACCAAAATGCCATCTCAAATGGAACACACATGGAAACCATGATATTTATATTTTATGAATTTTCTGGGGATAAAGGCTACTTAACAAAGGAGGACCTGAGAGTATTCATGTCAAAGGAGTTTCATGGATTCTTGGAAAATCAAGACTCTCTGGCTGTGGACAAAATAATGAAGGACCTGGACCCAAAACCATGGAGTTATTGTTGACCCTATTCATTTTCTCTTGACGAGAAGGCAGAGAGGGCTTCCAGAGCTTATTTTCACTAATTGCCAAGCTCACTATCACATACAATGACTACTTTGTAGTATACATGCAGCAGAAAGGAAAGAAGTAGGAAGCACTGAGCAATTACTCCCACCCTGATAAGAATTCTCCCAATGAGTCAAGGAATCTTTCTATCCCACAACTGCCACCTGTATAAGGATTTCATGAGGAGATTGAGACCCTTGGAATATGAATGCATAAAATCCCACTTCTGTTTGACAAGAGAAAGATAAGCCAATTAAAACTAGATGAGGTTTTGATTTTTATATTGCTTGTATCCTCTCATCTTCAATAAACTAATTTCTTTTTTAGGTCCTAAAAAAAAAAAGCCAAATCAGGAGAAGAAATTAACTGTGTGTATATCTGAGGGACGAGCACTCCAGGCAGAAGCAACAGCAGATGCAAAGGACCCCAAAAAGAAGCATGCTTAGAAGAAAGCGAAGGGAGCCAGTGTAGTAGATGAAATTGATCAAGGAAGAGATGAGATCAGAAGATAATGGGACCTGATAGGCCATTATATGGACTCTGACTTTTAGTGGAGATGTTTTGTGAATGGGGGTGTGGGAGTGAAGTTGTGATACAGAAAGAAATATTGAGACTATTGAAATTATCCAAGGGAAGGGGGCTGCTTAGATCAAAGTGGTAGCAAATTTTATATATTTTTGAAGGTAGAGCTTACAATTCACTAAGCATTCTAATACTGGAAAGAAGAGAATGAATAGAGTTAACAATGACTCTATGGTTTTTGGTCAGAGTAACTGGAAGAATGAAGTTATCATTTGTTGATATGGGGAAAAATACTATGAAGAAGCAAGTTTTGGAGGAAAATCAAGAGCAGAATTTTGGACATGCTAATTATTATATGCATGCCAGAAATCTAATAGGAGAGATCAAGAAGTTTGTACACAGAAATCTAGAGTCCAGAGAAGAGGTCTAGGTTGAAGTCTTTAACATTAGGATTATTGGAACATCAATGGGATTTCAAACTTTAAGAATGTATGAGATCACCTAGAAAGTGTATGTAGATAGAAAGGAGAAGACTTCTAAGGACCTGCCCTGAGTATTGCCAGTTTTCATAGGGGATTACTTTAGGGCGATTCATACCATAGGGAAATGAGGAAGAACAGCCAATAAAGTGGAATGACAAGAAGAAGAATGTAGAGTCTGGGAATCCAAGTGAACAAAGTGTTTCCATGAGGAAGAGCGATTAGTTGTGTCATATATTATTAGTAGGTCAGGAAAGATGAAGACTTAGAATTGATTCTGGGATTTAGCAGTGATCCTTCATACTAGACATGTTGGATAAATGATTTTTGGCAAAGGCATGATCAGAGAGGTTTCAAGTGAAAATAACTGGGACTGAAAGAAGAGGTAACTTATTCAAATGTCTGCTGTAAAATGGATGGGAAATAATAGGATTATAACTCAAGTAAGATGTATGATTAAGAGATTTTTGTTGGTTTGGTTGGTTAGTTTTCTTAAATAACTAAAGAATATCTAAAATTTTGCTGTTTTCTCTTACTCTTTTTGGCTTAATACTTATTATTTTACTCCTTTTGTTTAATCATTTTGTTAAATTTTTGGTAGAAGAGATGATAAAAAGTGGTGTCAATATATCAATATATCAGGTTTAAAAAGAAGTTTTATTTACTGATTTTTAAAATATTATAAAAAAATTAATTCTTAGTTATATATGTTTTAAATAATTTTCCAGTTTCTTTTTTGTGTTTTCTTTCCAGAAGATTTAATTTCATATAGTTAATAGATTGTCAAATCTGTCAGTCTTCTTTATGGATTCTGGGACTTTTATCATACGAAAAAAGCCTTTCAAAATAAAAATTAAGAACAAATTTATGATGTTTTCTTTTAGAATTTTTCTAGATTTAATTTACATATAAATCTTGGGTCATGGGGTACTTTATTAGGATATGAATAAATAAAATCTTTAGATTTTTGTACTTATGTAATAATTTTGCATAAATTGCAAAATTATGCAATTTTGAGATTTTTCCTGAATGCCTGCATGTTTTTTTTTAACATGCCAAAACAGCAATTGTGTTTTCTATATTATGCAATTTCCCAAATACAATCCTGATGAAAGGAATGCACTGACAGATATTCCACTGGAATAGGAGTTTGAAACAAATTAAATTGATATACCAGACTCTTACATAAAAAATGCAGATAGCAAGGGACTTGAATGAAATTAATTTCATTTTTACTTGAGGTGACAAAGCAAATTTTATGAAGATATTTGTGTTAAATTTGAATTTAGAAGAATGGGTGGTATTTTGAAAAATTAAGAATGAGGAAGTAATTTTCCAGCAAAATGAACAGTTTAGAGGTAGAAAAATGAAAAGTGTAATTATAATAAGGTAAACTTAAGGACCTTAAATAAGGACAGTTGATGGCATTTAAAAATTTAAAAGTCAACTAATGTTTAACTCAGGGGAGTCTCAAGTAATATGTCACATTTTAAAATAGCATAAGAAATTTGTCTCATGTCATAAAATATTTTAAGAAAACAGGCAGTGAACCTCTAAGGATAGTGAATTGTCAGCAATTACACAAGGAGCAGGATTTTCTGAAAATGACCCAAATACATACTTTTGACAAGAAGCTAGCCGAAATGAGGATTTTCAAACTACTGCCAGAAGGGTTAAACTGAAGTTAGTTGTCCATGAGATAAGTGCCTTTCTCCCTCTTCCCCCCATCCCAAGCAGGTAGGACTGTAATTTCACATACACCCATTGTCTTCAAGTTCAAGACAGCAGTGCCCCCTGCAATGGCATACAAACCTACAAGCACACAGCTTCAACTTCTCTGTGGGAACAATGAGAGTATGGTAAACTGTGTCTTCTCTTGTTTTGCTCTAAATTTCACCAATGGCGTCTATTCTTCAACCCATCTGTGGGATGATGAGAAATTTATCTTAAGTCCTGTTCTAAGAATGATCTTCCCACATCCAAGCCAAGCTCTCAGGACACAAAGTCAAGATGGAAGAAAAAACTCATCCAATTTTTTAGGTGACTCACAGTACAGTTTGTTCAAGTAGACAGCAATCCAGCAAAAAAACACAAACTCACTTGTCTATGAAGTCAGCTCAAACAACAGACTTATAGCCTCTATGCTTGTTTTCTACCCTATGATTCTCATTTTTTTTTATGACAAACAACACTTTTAGACAGCATAAAACAAAACAGTAACAAAAAAGTCAGTCACAAGTAGACACTGTGCTATCCCTGGGAAGGGATAATCCAAACCAAGAATCACAATACCCATAGAACTAGTTCTAACCAAAAAGTTTCCTCTTGTAAATCTAAATTATAGACATCCCTTTTAGAAAAGCCAAAGAGAGATTCTTACTGCCCTTATCTGACCAAACACTGAGCAGAGATCCAGGAGTCTGACTGGTGAGAAAGCTTACTTTCTCTGACTTGGTCAGAACTCTCAAAATCTCAACTGCAGCCTCCACAGTGAATATACCCAATTGGTGAGGGCTTGTAAATTAATTAAAGACATTAACAGGATGTATTACAATTCCCTAGAGAAACAGAACCAATAGGATTGATTGATTGACTGTTTAATTAACTGATTGGTTATAAAGAACTTGCTTATGCAATTACACAGGCTGACAAATCCTAAGAACTGCAGTTGGCAAGTAAGAAGCCAATGACATAGTTATAGTTCAACTCTGAAAGCCCAAGAACTAGGAGAGCCAATGGTGTACTCCCAGTCTAAAGGCTATAAAAAAACAATGTTCCAGCTTGAAAGCATCCCTCTTCTTCAGGGAAAAGTCAGCCGTTTGTTCTATTCAGACCTTCAACTGATTGGATGAGACCCACCCACATTAGGGAGGGCAATATGCTTTATCCAGTCAATTTAAATATTAGACTTATCCAAAAACACTTTCACAGAAACACCCAGAATAATGTTTGACAAATATCTGAGCTCCCAGTGGCTAAGTCAAGTGGACACATAAAATTAACCATCACATAGAAGAAAAGTTTAATTCACATACATGTGGGAACACTCTATAAGGAGGGACTCCTCAAATTGCCAGGAGCAGTGATTTATATACTAACTTAACAAAAGGGGCGTGATGGTTTAAGGCTTCAGTGGAAAAGTATGGAAGGTTCTATTGGCTTATTTATACAGTCTTTCATCCAGACTCTGATGTGTGGAGAGGGGGATCTCTTTCTTATGGCTGCTAGTTACCCCTAAGGGTGATTTATAGCACCTGAACTCTAACATTCCAGTGATAAGGATTAGTCTTTTATCAAACAGAAGAGTCCTTCAGAGTGGGGTTTCTGGTTCTGCTTAAGTCAGTAAAGGTAAGTTTAAATAAAATTTCTTTCTGGGACTGTTGTTTATTCAGATGTTTTTAGTTCAAAGCAATTCTTATACTATTCTGATGGGATTTTGGTCCCTTTAATAGCAAATATACTTGCCTGTTAATATTTATGTAAGAAAGCTGATATTACATTTTGAAAAAAATGTTTTTGTGGTAAAAATTCACTGACTCGTAAACTGTATTTAATATGAGCTAAGGCATTTTTGATTTAACTAACATTTGCCTCTGTATACATGTCCAGACATGTATCACACTATTTTTTTAAATATTCAAAAGCCTATACAATACTTTGATCTGAAAAATTGGTATGTTTGTTTAATCAGAGATTGTTAAATTAGTAACTACATTGCTTTAAAATTCTAATTAACATCTCCTTAACTTAAAACCTCACCCCTAGATAGTGGCAAAGCTCAGGGTCATGTCGCAGATTTTAAACTTCAAAACAGGGCAGCCATTTGCCCCAACTTCATTCTTCAGAATATGTTCACACAGGTAGAATTTGATTAAATGAATGTCATATAAAAAAATAAGAAGCTAAAACATTAGCCTGAGGGTTATATGTGAAAATGGACGAAAGGCAGTTTCAAGCCATTACTTTGATGGAAATCTCATGGCTATCTCATAAACTGGTACCAACCTCCACCTTCTACCCACAGATTACCACCAGCTGCCCACACAGCCGCTTCTTCCCTTCTTCCTTTTTTGTCCCCCATCAAAGTAATACTAAGACAGTCATATGATCTACTCTACCCCAGAAGTAATTGGGAACCTTATGAAAGAATTATGAAGACACCATAATGTACTTCTCAGAAGAACAGTGAAGATAAATTCACTGAACTGCTTCAAAGAACTAACTATGTATGTTTTTAGACAATAGCAAAAAAAAAAAAAAAAAAAAAAAGATCATTATTCAAACTTTGTTTCTTGCTGGAGATGTTCATTACTTGATTTGGGGAATAAAAATGAATGAATGAATGAATGAATGAGGGAATGAAGCTGTAAAAGGTTAATAATCATAACTACTACAATTTATTCAGGCTACTACATGCCAAACGTTAGTCCTGAGAAAACACCCTAAGGATGAGGAAGCTGAGTTCAGTTGCCCCAAAATACATATCATTTTCAGCGGAGAAAAGCTAAAATGTAAATCTCATGAGACCCTGTTCTAGTGGTCTAACTATATTAGCACATTGTTGGTACTAAATATTTTTTTGTGGGGTCTATAATAACTAGAGAGTGCTTTTGAATGAAAATTTGTATAATAGATATAATAAACTCTTACTACATTTAATTTCATTATCACTTATCCTAGATACAAACGTGGGACTAGTAATAGTCAGTGTGACTGAAAATGAGACACTGTATAAAGACTCTGACTTAACTTAGAATAAAATTTCAAATGCATTAAACTTACTTTGGAAGCTTTCCTATAATATTCTGTGTAAGAGAACCCTTTAATAAAAAAAACTGGTTTTTTTTTCCCCTTTGTCACCTAATCATCCTATTTCAGTTCCATATTTTCCCAAGTTTCAATTATCTTTTCTTCATATGATTTACATCATTTAGGAAATGTAAACAAGAGTAGTTTAAAAATAAACTACTGCAGTGTGTGTGTGTGTGTGTGTGTGTGTGTGTGTGCATGTTTGTGTTTAAGAAAAAAGGCATCAGCAAAAACATACAGTAGAGAAAGGAAACTGTCTTCAATAAATGGTGCTGGGAAAACTGGAAGCTACCTGCAAAAGAATGAAACTAGACTGTTGTCTGTCATCACACACAAAAATTAACTCAAAATGGATTAAGTACCTGAATATAAGACCTGAAATAATAAAATGCATAGAAGAAAACATAGGAATGAAACTCAGGAACCTTGGACTTAAAGAGGATTTTATGAATTTGACCTCAAAGGCAAAGGAAGTAAAAGCAAAAATAAATGAATGTGACTACATCAAACTAAAATGGTCTGCACAGTCAAAGAAGGTAAAGAGACAAAATTCCAAATGGGAAAATATATTTGCAAGCAATGCCTCTGATAAGGGCCTAATATCTAAAGTATACGAAGGATTCATACAACTCAACAACAACAACAACAACAACAACAACAACAACAACAACAACTATCCAATCAAAAAATGGGCTAAGACCTGAAAAGACACTTCTTTCTAGAGGACGTACAAATGGCCAACAAATATTTGAAAATATGCTCAACATCACTAGCTATTAGGAAAATGCAAATCAAAACCACAATGAGGTACCATCTCACACCTGTTAGAATAGCTATAATCAACAGGACAGGTAATAACAAATGTTGGAGAGGATGTGGAGAAAAAGGAACCCTCATACACTGCTGGTGGGACTGCAAATTGGTACACCCACTATGGAAAACAGTATGGAGGCTCCTCAGAAAACCAAGAATTGATCTATTATCCAGCAATCCCTCTACTGAATATTTACCTCAAAGACTTGAAAACTCATATCCACAGCAATGTTCATAGCAGAATTATTCACAGTGGCCAGGAAATGGAAGCAACCAAAATGTCCTACGATAGATGATTGGCTAAAGAAGCTGTGGTACATATATACCATGGAATATTACTCAGCCATAAGAAGAGATGAAATACTGCACTGTGTAACATGGATGGTCCTCGAGATAATCATGGTAAGCGTAATAAGCCAGACAGAAAAAGTTGAAAATCACATGATAACACTTATATGTGAGATATACACCTAAAACAAACAGGACAAACAGACAGAGACTCATAGACATGAACAATAGGCTAGTGGTTACCAGAGGACAGGGGGGAGGAGGAAAGAGGGAAGTAGGTAAGATAAAAGGGATCAAATATGTGGTGACAGATATAAATCTAACTATGGGAGGTAAATACACACACACACACACACACACACACACACACATATATGTTTGTGTATATATATACATATACACACACACACATGCATATATATACACCTTACTGTTAAATTGTATACCTGAAACTTACTGTATTTTGTTAACCAAAGTCACTATGAAAGAAAATTAAAAAAAAAAAAGAAAGAAAAGAGGCATCAAGTACAAACAAACAAACAAACAAAACAACCCAGAATTTAAAAAAAAATTTTAAATGCAATATTATCACCTCCAACAAAGACAAGTGACAATAAAATGCCAAATTTTTAGTGGTTTTTAAATTGCTTCACTTCTTGTTTTTGTTTTGTTATATTTTTATGTCACTTGCTTAATTAAACTTGAAATTGTGGTATCTATACTGTGTTGAAATTTGAAAGAAAATTACAATATAAAGAAGGGTTGTTCCCCAGAGAGTGCCCAGCTCCCTGACTGACAAGAGGCATTACAAGGTGAAATTGTTAAAGCCAGTATGAAGAGTCTATGAAGAGTCTTGTCCTCCATTTTGAAGTTCAGAAACCTAATTATGTCTGCACATCTATTGTGGATTGCCTTATATTTAATTCGTTTCCCATTTGCCCTGAGAATACTCGCTGGTGGTGCTTGCAGCTGCTGTGTTTACCCCAAGATAATTCGCAGATTAGCCCCAAAATTTGCCACCAAATATCTCACTCATTATTTTCTCATTGCTCTAGTATATTGACAATCTTTGGAAACAAATGACATCATTTTATTCATAGCATTCTGTTTTTAGTAGTGGTACTTCCATTTACAAAATATAGTAATTCTCAATATCTGAAAATGTCAAATTGTAAAAAAACATAGCATTTTTACACATGATGTTAACATCGTCTCTGAACAGTAGTTAGCCAAAGATTCATCTGATGAATCTGATTTATGTATACATTTCTGTTAGAGGCAAGTTCTTTTTAGAAGTAACTCTAATGTAACTTTAATAACTTCATATTGAAAACCAGTCAGATTTCTTCAGCTTCAGAGCATCTTTATGTAAAATTAAATTAACACCGGCAGGGAGCTTTTTTTTTTTTCTAAACGGGAAATGGGTTAATAATTTCATTAAAGGCTAATTACTTCTTCATCATGATCCACATTATTGTGATAAAAGGACACTGTTTTCTTGGTCACAGCTATCTGAAGAAGTTAAAAGTACAAAAACCAAGCCAAACCTATCAGAGACTCTTCCTTGCTGTCCCCCACTTCTGGCCAAATGAGCGTGGTTGGCATTGGTACCCAATCTAAGTACCAATGGTTGCCTCAATTATGGCCTCTTCTGCTGGGAAATACAAAGGAGAAAGAGAAAGAGTGACTATATTCTGCAAATGTAAATTTAGGAGATGTCTTTAGTTGTTTTTTGTCATGTGGATGAGAAAATCAGATAATGTTTTTTTTACAGAAAAGGAAATAGATATGTAGAGAAAAGCAGAAATAAAAGTGAATAATAAAAGTATTTGAAACCTTGGTTTAAGAATTTACTTAAAACTCTGTAGTATTACAATAATTTTCCTCTTTTGCTTAGGTCTTTGATTTAGATTTTAAATAATATACTCCTTAATCCAAGCATTTATTGTAAAGTGAAGATCATAGATCAAATTCGTAGTGATCTCTCTTAAAATCTGAGTTTTGTCACTTCTAATCTATTACTTAGGGTAAGTTGATTACCATTCTTAATTTGGTTTTCTCTTGAGAAAGATTATGATAATTTACATTTCTATCAGCTGTATATGTGCCTTAGTCAGTTTAGGCTGCTAAAATAAAGTACCAACGAATGGGTGGCTTATAAACAAAATAAATGTAGTCATCAAAGTTCTGAAGGCTGGTTTTCCCAGATCAAAATGCCAGCATGGTTTAGTTCTGGTGAAAACTGTCTTCCAGATTTCAGAGAGCCAGCTTCTCATTGGATCTTCACACCGCAAAGAGCAGAGAGGGAAAGCAAGCTATCTCCTGACTCTTATAAAGGGCATTAACCTCATTGGCTGCACCTTCACGACCTCATCTAATTCTAATCACCTCCCTCAGGGCTCACCTCCTAACAGCAGCACACTGAGGGGTAGTGTTTCGGCACATGAATTTTAGGGGAAAACAATCACCTAGTCTATGACCATGTGAGACAGCCAGCTCATTTTTCAACAACTTTATTCTCATTCAATATTTAGTTAATTTTATAACCCCCAAACACTAATCGAGTAAACCAGATATATTATTTTGTTTTACAAATTTTTATATATATCATTATAAATAAAATTTATGAAGAAAAAGAGGTGATCTTTTATTTTTATTTATTAATTTTTAATTATTTTGATGTATGTGACAAGTTCTTTGTTCATATTTTTTTATTGAGGGATCACATATTTTTAAATTATTTTTTAAGAGGTTCTTATATGGATGGAATATTAATTACTGGCATTTATAATTGTTTCTAATGTACTTTCACTGTTTGTCATATGCTTTCGATTTTGTTTAGGTATCTTTGAACTGGTGAATTTATAGTTTGCACTCAAGTCTACCATTTTCTCAGTTGTAGTACCTGTCTTGGGTGACATTCTCAGAAAGGTCTACTTTTTCTTTCTTTCTTTTTTTTTCATATTTTATATTTCAGAGGAGCTGAACAGATCAGTTCTATTCTTTCTCTCTCTCTTTTTAACTTTATTTTATTAGTAGCTTTATGTAAACAGTGCATTGGTTAGACATTTACAGTCCTCCTAATTACTTTATCTTCCTTCTGGCTGTACATATAGCCATCAGGTCTATTTTTTTTTTTTTTTTTATGGTTACATTGGTTAACGAAATCCAATAAATTTCAGCTGTACACTTTAACAGTAAGGCATATAGGAAGGCCTTTTCATTATTAAATTGTGTGACTATTTCCAACTTTTCATCTGACATTTTGTTTAATATTTAGCATTTAAACATATAATCTACCTAGAATTAATGTTATTGTGTGGTATAAGTTAAGGATAGAATGTATTTATTCTCCAAATATTTAGTTAAAGTTACTCCTCTATTATGTAACAAATTCTTAGTTGTTTGTGTTTCTGTACTTTGTATTCTACTTCATTAAACTGTTTTTTCACAA
Source organism: Cynopterus sphinx (assembly GCA_030015415.1). Classification (NCBI taxonomy): domain Eukaryota; kingdom Metazoa; phylum Chordata; class Mammalia; order Chiroptera; family Pteropodidae; genus Cynopterus; species Cynopterus sphinx. The sequence goes on from CM057380.1 coordinate 85,955,801, forward strand.
GTACTACATTGTTTTAATTATTCCAGCTTCAAAATATGAAGGACTATCTTCACACACTTTGGATCTCCATAAAATATTTAAATCAATAAAATTTTATTGCAGTTAAATTTGTTTTTCTGTGTTTTATCATTGTAAAATTCTTTAAATTTAGTAACTACTTATGAATAATAAATCTAGCAAAAAAAATCACCTTTAAAGGTTAATTTTGCTTTGAATTATTTTCTTATTTTCTAATTTAAGCTAAAATATCTACAGAATTATTTGAAGTCCTGGCAATTTAGTTGAAAAATATACATGAAAATGTTGTCCTCTTGAATCAATGTGATTTCCAATTTTATCATCACACTAATTTTACATATTCTCTATTCAGAGTGAAAAAGGTAAAGTCAAATTAATATTTTAAATACTTTTGTGAATGTATTATTAGGAATATATAATAAGAGAAGGTGAACAATCTAATGTTGCTCTCTGTTTTCTTTTTCCTCTTTTCTTCTCTTTGTTCAGTTGACAGCTCTTGTAACATGACATTTTTTTCTACAAATATTTTTCCAATTATAAAAATGTGTCAATCCCATTTTCAGCAATATAGACACAGAATACTTAAAAAGGACTAAACATCCTATAGTACTTGAGTATGTTAGAGAAGTGTTTCCTCAGGGAGAGACCTCTTTGGGCATGTGCCCTGGTAAGCAGAAAGCAGGAAGAGGCTAACCTGGAATTCATATAACATTGCCTCCAGCTCAAGTGTGTTATTGGAGGGAGAAAGAGTCAAGGTGGTGCAGTTATTACATGTAGATGGGCAAATATTAACTGTATCTTAAATGAACATGTACATGGAAGTTCTGGAATTTAAAAGTAGAGGAGAGAGTGCATTGAACAGCACATGACAGCATTATCTGTTCTTTCAGGCTGGTAGGTATATGGGAACCAGAAACATCAGCAGCCACTTCAGCTGAGAAATCTGTGTAGGAAGTTTTTTCTAGCTGAAACAAATGTGAAAGTAAGAAGGTTTTGTAGGTATAAGTAATTCTCTAACAAAAGGCAGAAGCAACAGCACTGATAATACATTCCCACAAAAGCTCACATTACTTAATAAAGCTCCCCTTTAATGCAGCAAGGAAGAGTCAGAAAATGAAAATGAAGAGTATTTCCCAGATTGCAAAGAAAGGCTTTCAGCTTTGTCCACACTTTGTAATGCTTCAATTCTTATTTAAAAAAAAAAAAAAAAGAGTATGTCCAGGCGTATTTTTCCCAGAAATATAGTAAATGCTTGTACTCCTATCAGAGACATCCCTAAATCAGTTTATATTTACAATTTATGTATCTATACAATGAGTATTGACTGCCTGGTGTTACATGAATAGCACTAGCATTCTGTCAGAGCTGAAACCAGGATAGCCTACTCATCATCTTCCCATCTAATCTACCCATCTCACTCATTTACAACTAAGCTTCTTGCAATAGACTTTAGTAATGCTAAGTAGTGTGTTCTGAAATAACAGTCCCCTTGAATGAGAATAAGATTTTTCCTAAATTTTCTGGGGGACTACATCAGTGCTATGATATTCATGAGCATCCTATTACCTTTTTGGACTCTAAAAGTTGAGGTCACGTCAGAGACTTGATGGTGAATTAATGTACCTCTAAGTAATTATACCCATTTTCAGTGACTTTGTAACATGTCAAATTAACTAAGCTTAAATTATATTTCCTAGAATTCTCTTCTTTATAAGTACAGGTCAGTTAGCCATAAGAGAAATAATATTAGGAATAAAGCATGGAAGCAACAACCATTAAGCTTTAAAGTTCCTTGTAAGGTGTTAGATACTGTTGCAGTTCACACAGGTTTGTTATTGATCGGCTGCTTCTTGTTATTGGCATGGGCAGTAGGCAAGCCCATGGTTCCTCCATATTCCCAGAATCTCTTTGTTCAGTGTTTCTGAGTTCTACAGCAGGCAAGTGTATAGTTCTGTGGTGAAAGGATCAGCAATTTCTGCAAATCACCTACATCCTCATGATTGGAGATAGCGAGAAATAGATACAGATTCCAGTTTGTCCTTGATCATCCCACTTCCCATTTATCTTTTTTCTATACTTCTGTTCATATTGATCTATAGTCAACTTATAGCTGACTACCAGATACAGAGGTATCAGTCTTTCATAGACTTCTCCACCAGGTCCTACTATTGTGTAGGATCTAATCCTTATGATAAATCCCTATTCTTTATCAGTTATAATAGTTCTTCTTTCTTAGTTGTATCCTAAAGTTTAGTGCCTGGAATAGAGGTACTGTCATAGAAAAAGCCTAAAACAGGTGACACTGGCTTTGAGATGGGATGGCAGGAAGAAGGTGGCAAGCAGAAGAAGATGGAAGGGGCCTCAGAGACCATGAATTAAAGTTAGAAGGAACTTCAGAAAACAGTGAAGATTTGAAAAGCAGTAAGTAAATTATTTGGTAATGTACTTTTGTAATGTGAAAAATCAATAGGGTATTTAATGATCTCTTAAATCTAGCTAGAAAGATTTATAGACAGGATATGGAAAATTTCAACAGGCAGCTTCTAGCTTCCTATAAGTAAATACAAGATGGGAGCAGGGTGGGAAGAAAGAGGCTAGAGAAGGAACTGTGACATTTTCATTCAGATTTTAGGGACTTAGAGGAAATATACATTATCCAATGATTATTGGCCCAAAATTACATTGTTTTACATTCTTAGTTATTCCCAGAAAAAAATATTCTCAAAGATAGAATAGCTTTAGCAAATATAAAATTCAGCATACTAAAAGAAACTCAGGCCACAAATGTGTGGCTATTGTAAATTCTCTTGTTGAGATCTCAAAAAAAAAAAAAAAAAAGTTAGGAGCATATCTTCTAAAGCTCTAAAAGATCTTATAGCTGTTGCTCTGCCGTATCCCTGCTCTTGGCCCAAGGTAGAAAGGGCCTATCTCAGTAAAAAAAAAAAAAAATGTGTGTGTGTTTATGCCAAAGGCTGTGCCAAGATCTGAAGGGAATCATTCCCAGGGAACAAAACAATGCCCCATCCTAGATTTCAGAATTCCTGACGACCAATAAGTCACCAATAAGATGACCATAAGTGTTTTGGCACTGTGCTTATTATTTCTGTTTTATTTGAACTGGAGTTCCTACTGCACTTACCTTTGTCTCACCAATTATATGGTGGAAGAAAACTTGTCTCTTTAGTCCACAACTTATCAAATAGACAGGAATAATGCCCTAGGAGCCAAAGTGCCACATCTATTCCTGGATCTGATAAATGATAACCAGCTGGAACCAGACCTAAGCATGAGGCTATAATGTAATAAGAACTTTGGGAATCATGGGAGAGGCTGAATGTGTCTTCTGTGTGGTCAGAGAGCTGGCAAACTATCACACAATGAAGATGACTGTAAGTTTTTTGGCACTTATCCAATGGAGTTTTGGGGGGTTGGTCTTGCCTCTTGCATCGGAGTGGGTTCTTTGACTGCTTTGGCAAATAGATTATGGCCAAAGTGATTATGCTGTGCCATTTTGGGGTTCAGACCATTAAGAGACTAATGTTTTCATTCCCTGTATCTCAGAATACTCACCTTTAGAGTTTTGAGTCTTCATGCAAATGTCCAGCTGGAAGGACCATGTGGAGAGGTCTCTAAACTACATGGGTCCAGTTGAACCCCACCTTCCAACAATCCCTGCTCAGGCAAGGTATGTGAGTGACTCCATTTGGGATCTCTGGATCAGCCCATCAGCTCAACACCACCAAATGACCCCAACTAACACCATAAGGAGCAGAAGAATTTCACAACTGAGCTCCACCTAGATATCTGACCCATAGAATCACTGGACATAATCAAATGTTTTGTTTTGAGCCACTTAGTGTTGGGATAATTAATTACACTGCAGTAGATAACTGAAACATTTTAATGTAAGCTATCCTAGTCTGAAGCTGCTGGGATACAGAAAAAGGCATTCGTATTTTAATATGGCAAAGGAGAAGCACTGCCTTTTCTTTTGGTCTTTTTGGGGGATGAGTTGACCTAAAGGTGCAGGTATTCTCTGTTCCCCATACCATAAATTTTATAAGCATTACACTTAGCTTCGTGAATTTTGGAGCCAGTAATTGGGGACCATTTGTAACCCATACTCCACTACATTTTCCTTCCAAACTTTGTTAATAATAAACATTAAGTTTAAGCCTCCATCTCTACTGCTTTGTCTTCTCACAACTTTGGAATTCAGGTAATGATATGGGGAATATATTCTCATCCCTCACTAAAGTCTTCTTTCAAGCCAAACTTTCAGAATTTTAATGCAATCAGATCGGTTTTATTGGCTTTTAAATACCACTAAAATGAAGAGGTAAAGAACTGATTATTTTGGTCATATCTCATCAACCAAAAAAAAATATTTTTTTCTATATGCTTTCTAAACAATTTAAATGTATTTTTGCAAGCCAAACTGCCTTAATTTATTTTTCAAGTTTTTTTGCAATGTATCTGTTTACTAGGAAGTTTAGACCTGCTCTGCTCTTCTCCCTTCTTATGGTTAGAGTGAGTAAAATTGCAAAGCTTCAATCGTTAGAATTAATTTGTAAAATTTTTGCTGCTCATTTAATTTTAACCGTAAAGCATCCCATTTACCCATATAGTGTATCCATAAACAGATATGTTTAAAATCTGATCTTAAAAAGTCTTCAGAAATAAGTACATTAAAGCTGTTCTAAGAATTTGCATATTCTGCTTATTGTATCCTGCTTCGGTTTCTTCTCTGAGTTGACCATCTATTTAGCTACCTCTTTGACTTATTCCCTTAAACCTAAACTCTAGCCATCACAAGCCACATAATCTAGAAAGCTTCAAAACAAGTTTAATCTTCTCAGATCAAGTAAAAGCACAAAAGTGCTGTTTATCTCACCAAATGCCTTTAATTTCTCTATATTTCTTTCAAGGAGATAAAAAAAAATAGTCTCTTTCCATCTTCTTTCTAAATCCACCCTGTTTATATACAGTGACCATCATGCAAAGCCAGCTTTGTTTTTGCAGGCTTTCTAATTCCAAATATCTAAGTGATACCAGGATCCCCAATATTTTCTAAAACTATTAAATGAGAATCTAGTTATAAGAAAGTATAGAATATAAGGTGTTCTATAAATACGTCTGGACTCCAGTTGTTTTGTGGATAAATCAAAATTCTACATCCCTCAGTTGATTGGATTTTCATTAGCTCCATTCAAAGTGACAGTGGTGTACTTGAGCAGACATCTCTTCCTCTGGCTTTCTCAGGAGTACAGGAGGGCTCCATATTTCTGTGATGTTCTGGAGAGAGCCTCACCACTCTCTTCCAAACTCCAACCCTTAACCCTGTTATAGCTTCTTCACTATTTCCCTTGAGACCATTAAAATCAATAATATTATGGTGTTCATGTTGATATACTTCAGTTGCTACAAAAAGAACATCGGGTCATTTTCTCATCTCCCAGAATAAAGGGACCCTAAGGTATGTGCAAGTCCCTCCTCTTCATATTTCACCCTTTCTCAATTTCCAAACCTCCTTGCTGTTCTTTTAGAACTCACAGTCATTCATTCAACAAACATTCCCTTTATATTTAACCCATTTTCTTACCTTCCTTCTCTAACTGAAACTAGGTTCTCCCTGAGGATATTGTTTCCTTGCAGCCCTCTCAGGTAGTGGTTATCTTCTCTTGAACCTGTCTCATACTGCTCAGCCTGGAGGAGGAGAAGTTATCTCTTTGCTCAACATTGCTACTTCAAGATAATTCTCCCTTCTTCTCTCTGTTGGAATATATTACTCAACATACTTCTTCACTGCATCATTTACGGTTCTCTTTCATTTCTTGAATTTACCTCATGACTCACTGTCAGTCTCTTCAATGCCAAATACCTCTGTGATTTCAATGAACACCTAGCTGATCTTTCCAAAGTAATGGTTTCTCTTAGTTCTCTGAACTCTTCTCTAAGGGTATCAACTCTCACCATACCTCATACATTCACTCCTATGGTCATACCTTAGGCTTTGCCCCATTACCAAAAGACACAACAACTACATATTTCAATTTCACGAATCCTGCTCTTCATTGACCACCTCCTGTCTGTCCATTAACAGGTGAGGGCAAAAGCAAGATAGAGATAGAGCCCATATGACCACACTTCAAACCCTGAGCTAATGCAAGGTAGAGTTAACACACATAATATTGTTTTATTACTCTATTGTTAAGAATTTGAATATTTTTACAATTGTAAATAATGTGATGCTAGACATCTTGTGCAAACTGTTGATTGATTGTTATAGTTTTATCTAATAACACACATTTTTAGGAGATAATAGATTCAGAAGAATGAGTTCGTTTTAGTGCTCCTACTACATTAGTTCAAAGTGACTACCTTTGCTCAGCGGAGTTATGATGAAGATTGGGAAATATAAGAAACTTATTTTTTCTGTATGTATTCTTTATTTTGAAATAAGAGCCAGAATTTATTAATCAGTTACTCAACTATTTTTTTATTATTTTAATGTCAGAGTGAAGCAAATCATATCAGCTATGCCAAGTGTCAGAGGTATTGGTGATCAAGAAGGGAAGATTCTACGATGAGACACTCAGTTAGAAGAATGCACAAGAGGCTGCCATGAAAATGAAACAGCAGGCACCAATGTTATTGTGTGGAAAGCAGTTCTGTTCAGAAGTGAAGTCTATTGTGAGCAGCATGTGGTATTACATGCATTTCTGTTCTCCTTTCTATGCTCCCCTTCTGCTCTCCAGGGGACTGCACAGCTCTTCACATGGCAGAGTACAATAGTGGCCTTCAGCCACACATGCATGATATAATAAGCTGAAGTATGTTTACATCTTTTCTAAAACTGGGGTCCTAGCCACAGACCTGTATCACAGCTTGACCTTGGACCAGCCAGACTTTGGGCCAGTCAAGCCTGGCATCAGCCAGGCCTTGGATAACAGCTAGACCTTGGATCACAGCCAAACCTTGGACCATCCAGGCCTGGAATCCACACTATATCCCTACAGGGTTGCGACACAGGATCTGGACTGGAGGGTATTACCTTGGGCCGATAACCCACTTTTTATTCTTGGAGTGGCTTAGTCCCGGGGGGCATAACCCCCAGGGTATTCTTTACCTGCCATCTTTCTGGGTGCTGCCCAGCATATCATGGACAGTGTGACACGGCAACTTGTGCATGTGCCTGTGTCAACAATAGCCCCATCATTTCATTACCTGTCCCATAGTATGAGTCATCTGTGTACCACGCATCATCAGGGATAGAAGTCTGACCCTTTACATAGGGGCTCAGTATGTCTCCCATTTTAGCAGGCTCCACCAGGAGTTCTGATTGGAACTGCACTTGTCTCAATAGGGTGTGCAGTTTACCTGACAGGGGGCTTGCAGAGAACTGTGCCCACTGCTCCAGTTACATTGTTTTACTTGGATAGTGTTGGGATTTGTGCCATTCCAGTATAAAGAGTCTTCCTTAAGGCTGCAGCTATCTCTCCATGGGGTGCAGTGATATCCTCATTGGCCAGCATGGCTGCACACTGGCAGCCAGTTGTTCTCAATCAGAGATCGCGCTTCTGCACCTTTCCACAATTGGGACCAAAAGCCTATCACTACCTTCCGGGGCCTGTGCTTCTGCCACAAGTCCTATCCAAACCCTGCATCATCCACCTGCACTGCAAGCAGGAATGGAAGGGCGGGATCTACTACATGTAGAGTTTGGGCTTGTGCTACAGCTTGCTTTGTAGCCTTAAAGTCCTCTTCTATCTTGGGAGTCCAATCTTATTGGGCACCCCATTGCACTAAACAGTGTAGGGGTCAAAATCCCAGCAGTTCCAACTAGGTTTGGAGCTGCTTCAATGACTTAAGTCAGAGATATGCCTATATCTTATTAATCGCTGCCTCTGACATTATTTTTGTCTTAACCAATCAGACAACTCCCAAGAATTTGACAGAGAACCCAGGTCCTGGACCTTGTCCTCGCCAACTGCCCAACCCCAGTCAGGAAGAGTCTATGGCAGACTGGTGCCATGGCTTCTAGTCCTGCAAGAGAATCAGAGGTTAGCATTAACACCATCAATGCAATGATACAAGTGCACAAGAGGCAGTCATTTCTGCGTGGTTAAGTCTTGAGCAACGAGACCATGGCACAAGGTATGGCTAGAGAAAAAGGTATATGCCAAGTCCATTACATAATGGTATTGTCCAAGTTCATGTGACAACCACTAGCCCATGATGTCTGTGACATTCATCATGGCAACATGCAGGGGCAGCATAACTTTATTCAGCTCCTGATAGTCAATTGTCATGCACCAGGAGCCATCGGCCATCTTCACTGGCCACACAGGTCAACTTTCTTCCTCTCAGGAATAAAAGTCATTGCTGGTCAGGGTGCAGCTGATTCCACAGTGTCAGTGGCACTTCATTAGGTTGCCTCTCAATCTTTCTGCAGCAAATCCTGCCAGGAGATGATCATACCGCATTTGCCTGTGGCTCACTTTCATACCCAATGGGCTGGTAGCTGCTTCTCTCTGTTTTTCAGCCACACCTCTGTCCCTGCACTGGTAGGTCCAGGAGGGTGGTGGGTGGGTCGGCGCGCACTTGGGTGGAATGCTCCTTGCATTTCACTTCCGCATCCCCCAACCTAGCTATGGCGGATGTCACCTTGTGGATCTGCCTATCCACATAAGGGACCAATAGGGCCACCATAGTGCCAAAAGTACCTGCTGGGCCATACAGGTTGTAAATACTTCTTCATCAGGGCTTGTATATTGGGTGCAAAACATCATCGTCGCAGGCCCATTTCCCAAATTATCTGAACTAGATATAAGTACGTGGTTCATCTGTTCACTGTTTTTGGCAGTTCCCTTGGGTTGGCCCACACTGTCCGTGCAGCGGACATGAGCCAGTTAATCAAGGAGTGACTGTCTGCGCCTCTCGCCTCCTACGCCACATTTCGAAGTCGCTGCTGGGGTGTGTGTGTGTTGGCGGGGATTGGTATCACCTTTACAGAGGCCACAGCTGAGCCATTTCTCTCAGAGATAATTCAGTCCCTTCAGCCCCATCATCCCACAGCAGAAGCAGCCATACCATTTCTCTGACTCTCTGCCATACCTGTTTCATCAGGTTCTGGAGTTCTATGGGTGTGTTGGAGAAAGGAAGTTTGCTTTTTAGCCTAGGGGGCACCATAATCTTTTCTCCCTAAGGACAATGGCTTGTTTCCACTTCAGCTTGTTTCCATATCACCGGTCACACTTGCCATGTTGTTGTCGGCAGGCTCCCAGACTGGGAGGGTCCTGCAGCATAGTTCTGCTGCCACCAGATGCTTTTCCAGTCTTCCTGGCATTGTAGCTGCTGCACTCACTGTGCCTGATTCTGAACCTCCAGGCTGGCTTGCCACAGCACCACCAGGAACATCCAGGCCACCCAACCTGCTGCCTCCCAGTGTGTGGTCAGGACATTCAGCTCCAAACATCTCTAGGGCTTTCTGCATATCCTCCAGATGCAGCTTCACTTTATCCTGAATCTCTACAGGCTTCCATGTAGCCAGATCACATGGCCATGGTGTACCACTGGGAGGCAGGGTGCCACATGTCCTCCACCTGGGGCTCCTCTACCCAACAACTGTCTGGAGTCCTGGGGGCCATAAACACCTCATCCTGCAGATTGCCAATTGTCATCGGGTTGCTGATCCTGCCAACTACGCCAATTGTCAAGGCCAAGAAGATTGTATTAGCGGTATTGCTGATCAAAAAGAGAAGATTCAATGGTGAAATGCCCAGTTGGAAGTATGCATAGGAGGCCTACATGAGAATGAAACAGCAGGTACCAACTTTATTATATAGAGTACACTTCTATTGGGCAGTGCAGTCTATTGCATGGGGCACACAATCTTGCATGCACTTCTGCTCCTCTTTCTTGGGCTCCCCTTCTCTCTCTACTCTCACCTCTCTAGGGGACTGCACAGCTCTCACATAGTAGCATTCATGATACACATGCATGATACCATAAGCAGAAATATGTTTACGTATTTTCTAAGTCCAGGGTCCTATTCCTAATTGAGGGCATGGATCACATCCAGACCTTGGACCCGCCAGGCCTTGGGCCAGTCAGGCCTTGGATCAGCCAGGCCATGGATAACAGCCAGACCTTGAATCACAGCCAGACCTTGGACCAGCCAGGCCTGTAGCCCACATTTGAAAAGAGCAAATAGGAGGGGGGAAAAATTGCATAGATGATAGAGGCTCTGTTCATCTCTCTGGCAACAAAATCAAAGATTTGATAAAAACAAAGATCCAGCAGCAAGGAAAACTCACTTGGGATCTTGATGAACAAACTATACAACTAAGGATAAATCCAAGAAATCACTCTGCAGTGGAAGAAGGTAGGACAGGGCAAGGACTTGGGTCTGCTAGGCCTCCTCTGGCTGAATGAGATGAAGGCTGAAGCAGCTGCAGAGGCAGATGCCTTTTAGAGGGGCCATATCAACAAGTCGATTTTTATGGGGATAGACCTGCTCATTCTGAGCACCAGCGCCTATTCAGCTGCAAACGGGACACAGAGACTTATAGGAAGACATTGTCAGAATGCAGGCCATGGGGAGATTATCTTTGTATAGGAGTGCAGGAGGTATCCATTGCTCCCTGTTGAGCCTTCCCCCATTTCTAGTGTGTAGATACAGCACAGCCATAGCCTAGACATCATAAAACTAGATTACAGAGGTTCCTCTGACCAGGGGAGTCCCTGCAATCCTGTATCCGGCAACTTGCGGCCCCACCCAAGCCACATCCAGGTATATCCTCAGTGATTCAGGTGCTCCGTGCTGAGCAGCACCTAGATTCACACTGGAGGTACCTGGCTTTGGTTTCTTGTGTGGTCTTTTGAGACAACTATAAGTATAGCATCAGTGTATTGCTTGTTGAGTTTTAAAAGGTGGCTCCAGAGGGGCAGAGGTTTGGGCTAAACTTGGTTTGCAGATGAACCCCTCTCAGGACTTTGCCTCTGGACACCTACTTCACACAGCCAAACTAATAAGACCGGGAGACTTTGGAGCTTAGGTTATTACATAGAAACAGATTCAAAAAGGCAGCCAAAATGGGAAGAAAAAGAAGCAGAAACCATATGAGAGAACAGAACAGAAATCCAGATATAATGGAGTCAAGTAATATAACAGATGCACAATTCAAAACACTGGTTATAAAGATGCTCAATGAATTTCGGGGGAGTGTAGATAAATTCAGTGAGAACTTCAACAGAGATTACAAATTATATATATATATATATATATATATATATATATATATATAAATGGAAATGGAAATAATAAAAGGAAACCAGTCTAAAATGAAAAACACATTATCTGAGATAAGAAATATATTAAATGGAATAAACAAAGTGAATAAAGAAGAGGATTGAATGACCTATCTAGAGGATAGGAAAGCCAAGGATACTCAATCAGAATGGCAAGAAAAAAGATTTCAAGACTATAAAAATAATTTAAGAAGGATATGGGAAACTATTAAGGCTCCAAATATCCATCTGATAGGCATAGCTGAAGAAAATCGACATGATGAACAGCTGTTTGAAAAAATAATGATGGAAATATTCCCTAACCTGGTGAAGGAAATAGACATAAAACCCCAGGAAGTTCCGAAAATCTCAAAAACCAGGGATCCAAAGAGGCCCCAACTAAGACACACCATAATTAAAATGCCAAAGGTTAAATACAAAAAATATATATATACTAAAAGCAGCAAGAGAAAAACAGATAGTTACCTATAAAGGAACACCCTTAAGACTGGCAGCAGATTTCTCAAAAGAAACTGTGCAGGAAAGAAGGGCTTGGCACAAAATATTCGACTGATGAAAACTCAGGATCTACAACCAAGAATGCTTTATTCAGTAAAGCTATCTTTTAGAGTTGAAGGCAGATAAACAGTTTCCCAGACAAAAATAGGCTAAAGGAATTTATCACCACCAAGCCAATATTACAGAACATATTGGAGGGACTTCTTTAAGAAGAAAAAACATGTATCAAAAACAGGAATAAAGAATGGTAACAACTACATTCTTATTAATAAGTATCTCAAATAGAAAAGTGCTCCAACCAAAAACAGAGTGTCTAAAAGGATAAGAAAAGAAGCCCCCTACATATGCTACCTACAAGGGACTCACTTCAGATTAAAAGACATACACAAACTAAAAAAAAGAGGACGGCAAAAGGCATTGTTTTGATGGAGCTAGAAGGTATTTAAGTCAGACAGAAAAAAAAAACACTATATGATTTCACTTATATGTGGACTCTAAGGAATAAAAAGAACCAACTAATCAAAAACAGACTCACAAATATAGTGGACAATTTGGTGACAGAGTGGGAGGGTTTGGGGGCCTGGGAGAATGGGGTGAAGGGTTAATGAAGTACAAATTCGTAGCCAATGGATAGTCAGGGGGATGGAGAGCATGGCATATGGAATGTAATTAGCATTAAAAAATTGGCTAGGTGGAGGGTCAGGAGCAGGAGGAAGCAAGTTGGGGGATCATTTATGAGCTATATAGATGTCTAACCAATGTACTGTATACTTGAAACTAATTAAAATAAATTTAAAAATTGAAAAGTAAAAAATAAATAATTTTTTATAAAAGAGCAAATAATATTAACCCATAAGAACCAAATTGCTAATGAATATGTTAAAAAAGGTTACTAAGATCAACTAAGTATTTTTTTATTTTTTGTAAGTAACTTAGTTATTCTGCCTTCATACTTTTAGGATTTTTCTCTTTACCATTCTGATTTTAAAACCTGAGAATATAGTCAAGGTGTTAATTTCTTTTCTTTTACAGGGTATTTAAAGGTGTGAATTTATTCTAATTGATTTTACCTGAAATATGCTATACTCTTCCATTTTTTTCTGATTTATGGATTACATAAAATCACTTTTTCTCTCCTATCTCACTTTTTATCATGTCTTATTTACCTTCATGCCAACCCACTCGTTCTTTGTGATCTTTTGCCATGTTTAATTAATGTGTAAACGTCTTATGTCCTGGGGAGAATAAACATGCTCATCATTACATTTCTTAAAACAAATAATTTCTGAAATTCTTTTTCTCTGAAATTTCATGAATACTTCTTTTCTATTGCTTTATCATACATTTTAATTTTTCTCTTTTAAAATATACTCATTCTAAATGAGGAGAACTCTCAGCAAGCACAGTGTGCACCAAATTACGTAGAACAAGGAATGAGTGTAAGGCCATTGTGTGCCAATGTGGGGGCTGGTCCCATTCTTTTATTGGAACTTTGTCCAGAACACTGTTTCAGGATTATGTGCTGGGTTCATATTCTCTTTCATTACCTAAAAGATTTTTATGTCTGTGGGTCTTGCAGAAATGAGATGAGCCCTTTCTACATTTGTCACCTAGGTGTTTAACATTCTAAACAGATAACGCACATAATGCACATAATGAATCTGTGAAATCCTCAGTGCGCACTGTAAACAAAGGGCTTTCTGATCCTATCCCTGTTTCTAATGCACTTGTGAACATTACATCTTGCAGAAAGGTAGTAAGCCGCCACAATCAGTCCCAATTTGGGGTGGCCCTGGTTCTATCCTACTAGTGTTATGGGAATTTTGGTCTCTAATTAGATGTAGAAAAAATTAAGCTGAGATGCAAGTGTTGATCTAGAAGTAGCATCTAAATGGTAGAGGAATAGTTGTTAATTCTTCCATTTAATAAAGATCTTCAAATTCTGAAACAGGAAGAAAGTGACAGAGGATGAAGAGAGAATGGCTTTCTGCTTCCCGCAGCTGATCTGATTGATTGGTTTCTCATTTCTACCAACCCGGCCATTTGTAGAAAATTTTATCAGATTCAGACAAGTTTGCTACCATGGCTATTGTGAGTTCTTATTTTCTTCTATTTCTAGGATCAGTACTTTGAGTCAGAACCTGAGTGATGCAAATTAATTATAACCATTTTATTTAAAAGATAAGAGGTCTTTAAACTACTTTTAACTACTGTTTATTCATCAGATGTTAAAAGAAAACCAAAGCAAACAGATGGTAAAAAAAAAAAAAAGTACTGTATAAAAGATTGATTTTGTTTTCAAATTATCTCAAAAAGAAATTTAAACCACTGATACTTTCTGTTATTTATTTTACCTTTTACTAAGAGAAACATTTAAATACATGCTAGGAGGACGATTTAAACAGAAAAAGTTAACATCTTATAAAAATCACATCAGTCCAGATGACTTTTCTTAATGGCAGCCTTATATCATGAAAGTAAGTTCATTAGTTCTGTCCCTATAGCTTCTGAGAGAGATAAAGTACCTTTGAATCAAGTTTACTAATACTTAGTACTTGAGTCAGTGTGTAATGATAAATAATTTGCAGTAACATACTAATGCTGTTACTTAGAACATTTGTAGAAATTACCATATGCTAGTTGTCCTAAACTCCTTGTACAACAGATACTTTAACATTTCTTCAAAAAACTGAATGTCTGAAATCTATATCCAATCCATATCAAAAATAGGAACATGGACCAATGAAACTTATACCATTTCTATTCATACACACAGTGAAAAACAATGATTGATTTTACATATTAAGGATAAAGCAACTAAAAATGTCTTAGACATCTTATAAATATTTAGTAAATGTTATTTTTCCTCTAGACCACAAAAACTTTTAATATACCACACTTATTTTAAGAGTTCTGTTTGTTATCATGAGGAAATGAATGGAAATGAACAAATGTTTTCTCAGTACAAACACTTCAAAGCAAATTTCTGTTCTATAACATGAGATAACAATCAACACAGCAGTGCCATTTAATAGCTTTTAAGATTAATACAAAGATTTACGATACCTATGTTAGATTTTTCATATCTCTACGCCTGTGTTTATCATTGTCAAATAATTGACACAATTTTCCAGTTCAAGTTACCTGTGCAAGGATGAATTTTAATATTTTTCACTCTGTATAAAACATTATCAGGAGAAGAAAATTATATCTCATTTTTTAAATTGTTTACCCATTATCTAACTAGCATAATCAAATTATAAGGAATAAATTGCTATAATGTGACACAGCAGGAACACTGAGTTACAAATTCTTAGCAAATGCAAGGTAACTATCTGGATATATCAAATTGCAGTGTTGATTCAGGGACATAACTAGGTCATTCACATGTTTGACAGACCATCTTAGTTTATTCTATAGTTTTTTCTATACAAAGACAATATTTATGTTTTGACTCATCATCCTCTTTGCTACCATGGATATAACAATGCCCAAAATCTCTTACAAAATTTATTTTTGCAATGAGACATACAAAAGAGAAAAATTATATCATACATGTCTCTGAGAGTTGTAATATTTAAATATTATAGCTTTCTGAAGAGATAGATGGAAGTCATGAATATATAATCATCATACGTAATCACCGATCCTTCTTAGCAGATATCAAATAAAAGCTAAGAAAATCATTCCAGTCCTAAAACTATATGGGTAAACTGAAAACTACTTTCAGAGACTAAGACTCCTCATCTTGAGTTCCAACCATGAGCACTTGCTTTGGATTTTTGTAAATAACTTTAAAGACAGAATTTGGTCATTAATTGATCTAATTCCATACAGAATGTTTGTTTTGTCTGATTTATCAAACCCAGTAGAGAGTAACAAGTAATTAACTGTATATTAAGTAAAATTAAACCTCACTCTGACAACCTAAATCAAGAAGCTTTAGACATTGAACTTCTAGTAAAAAGTACAGAGTCAATGGCATTCAGTACATTTTAATACTGATTAATAAAACTCCTCGACACATTAACTATGCTCTTTCTCAAAAATATCTCATCCATGATCTGTTTGAATCAAACCAGAGTTTGTATTTCATCTCTGAGCTCATTCTTGAAATATGATATAGTTGATTGTTTTGGAGAACAGAGGGAAAAGAGCCAAGGTTACAGCTTTTCCCCTAAAAGATAATGAGTCCTCTCTAGATTCCCCCTCAGTCAGGAAACCTGTGAGCTGTATCACAAGAGTGGCGTTAGATATATTTTTTATAAAGATATTTTAATCAAACAAGTATCTGTATAAAGATTTAGCTGAGATCTTATCATTGATAATGAAAAATATTACTTCAGCTTACAGAATTTTACAGATGAGTAGTAAAATCCAGTGCCTCTACCATTAAACTAACCAAAACAACAACAATCACCTTGAAATGGCTCCTTTAAACCTTATAATTTATATTGCATCCTCTGTTATACAAAACAGGATGAACAATTAAAAATTGTGTCCTAGCAAATCACCCTATTCAAAGATATTTTTATTTGATATTGTTTATTAATAGGTCCTTTTTTTCAAGAGAAGAAATGTTTTTGCAAAATATGTGGGAAAAATACTTAACGTCTTCCTAATTAATTCTTCAAGAAAAATTACCAAATAAAGTTACATAAAAATTGTGTTGAAAACCGGTTTAGTCTATTGCAAGTGAAATGTTGTTTTAGAAATGAATTAATCTTAAGCGCTGATGCCTGAGTTTTTATCAGTTAGGGTATCTTTGTTTAGGAATATGCCTTGAGAAGCCATTAGAGGGAAATAGTTATTGAGAAATTAGGAAAATAAAATTTATCAAAACTGCTAGAAATAAATAGAAAGGTGTGGGGACCGGCAAATAAGAGAAACTGAGAAAAGCGGAAAAAGAAGCAAGAGAGAGGACAATTAATCAAAAAAGCTCAAGAATGGATCTATGCTGGTGGAAAGCACCATGGGATAGTGTTAAATATTAAATTTCAAATTATTTAGTTTGTGGAAATACCAAGCAAAGTCATCTGTCCAGAACGTCAGCAAAGTGAGCTTTGCCATAAAGTGTGTGTGTGTGTGTGTGTGTGTGTGTGTGTGTGTGAGAGAGAGAGAGAGAGAGAGAGAGAGAGAGAGAGAATATGTGTGTTGGAAAAAAGGAAAACTATAGGTTCTGTGTTTAATAGGGTGTTAACAAGGTGTAGAGTAGTGCTGATGTATTATTTGTACTAATTTTGTAGAAGTGAGAGTTTGGTGGGGGGAGGTGATTATGGCTATGATTATGCTGAGTATACTCTAGAATATTGAGGAGGCCCCTGAGTATTCCATATAATATGGATTTGGGATCTGAATCAATTTTACAGTCTTAAGTGACAAGAAGTGTTTAACTATCACAGAAGATTTTAGATTAACATACACACACAGACTTGTATGCACACATCAGTTATTAAGAAAAAAATTAGTGCAGGGATATAAGGGGTTATCAGTTCACAGTGGCAGATTAAATAATCTCTGTAGACAAAGTAGTCTCTCCTATTTACTAGAAATTCATCTGTATCTATATTTATATCATCTATCTGCTAAAAATAAAAGGGTAAGACACCATAAGGAATCCTAGAAGAAAGAAAAACATAGTCCCAAAGAATTGTACAATGCACTACTCCTTTTAGTTGGGGCAGCAGTAAAAGTACTCTAGATTCAGAGTTTGCAGAAAAGAGCAAAAGAAGGTGCAAGTGCAACTGACAGTGTGATCTGTTGTGTTATTTGCAAAAGAATCATGGACATCAGATGACTCCTCCTCCCCATGCACTGTGAGCTCCTCCTTTGAGCAGCAGCACCAAGGTTTCTGCCTCCAGGTAGAACTGGAAGATATATGTCATATCAACCAATGACTTTGACAATTATTTTTTTAATGTTATTTCATTTATATTTATATTTTTTAAATAGGAGAAAACTATACTATTAACGTATCAATATTGGTACTAATTCTAGTGTTGCAAGTTAAACAAATAAATTTAATCAAATCAGTTTGTTTAACAGAATTACTAGTCAAGAGTTGTTACAATAGTTAGACTATTGGGAGGTTGGTATTTCATAAACCTCTAGGGTGATAACTTTGTGCCTTCCCTTGGAAAACTATTTTTTTAGAATCCTGGACAATATCTCTCAGAGTTGGGGCAACAATCTTTCACATTGAAACTCACTTTTGGGTTCACTTAATTTTAGTGTTCTATCTCATTTTATGGCTTCCTGGAGGAAGTGTAAACTATTCATTAAAGGCCTAGGAGAAATTCCAAAAGCACAGTGTTGTGTATTGGAGAGGTTGGTTGTCAAAGGTGGAAGCTGTTTGCCCTGATACAATGTTGGTCTTCTCCTCTAAAGGGGACTGCCCTGCTTTTATTTGGCTTTGACCTAAGTAAGTGTTAAGCCCAATGGGTTAACAAAACAAAAAGCCTAAGGATGTTAGAGGGAAATACGTTGTTCATTTTACCTTATTTTTTTGTTCCAGGGGTATCCCCAAAGTAATTATTTCTGGCCTCTTGTTCTACATCTTACTCACTTCATTCATATAGAGTTGAGGGGTTCTTAACTAAAGAAACCCATTAAATTCATACTTCCTGATTATATGGGCATACTGATAAAAACTGGAAGTCCTCAGGATTCCACTCATATCTACTTCTCCATCTGTTCTGTGCTCATGGGAGGCTAGTCCTAGAGGGATAGATCTGCTCCACAGAACTAAAATTTTCACTGCTAGTCGGTGTCAATGTTTACACTCAGAAGTAGTGTTCCTGGGTCCTTCAAATTAGTTAGTTTTTCTAAAGGCTCTTCTTACAACCCCTGTTTGCAGTTTCCTGTTGTGTTTTGTAGCCAGGGATATATTCTAACCTTGGAATTTTAAGTTTTGTCCTTCATTTGTGGTCAAGAAATTGGAATTGGAACTGCCATTTCTGACTTTGTATTTCCATTGTGTCCGGCCTTGATAGCTAATGTAGACCACAAGAGGTGATGCAAGAAAATCAAATCATATTAAGATACTCAAAAAATAAAATGTATAAATGCTTTAATAATAAATGCCAATGTAAGATTCTCTTATTTTAATATAACCCCTTAAGATCTTTCTAGGGAGAAATTAACTAACAAAATTAATTCACTTACAACCTAAAAGACTGGAATCGATCTTGCCCTTGTGAGTTAATGATCCCAAAACTTCTAAAAATTTTGTTAAAGTCCAAAGAAATTTAAATATTTCCTAGTTTTGTATTCTTCTCAATAGCAACCTGAGCAATTCTCCATGCTTGAATGAAACTGGGTTTCCTTTGTGGCAATATCCTAGACTCTGTCTCACAGTCTCTGTGAGTTTTCCAGATTAAAAAAAAAAAAAAAAGCAACTTAAAAAACACTCCCATCAAAGAATTTATCATGGCCATGTTTTATTGTTGGGAGCCAAAAGGCCCTCATCCTGACCGCCCAGCCCCCTGGCATAGAACCTGGCCTTTAACAATCTAAAGAATGCAGGAGCAGATAATGCTCCAGGGAATAGTTAACCACAGAATGTATTAACATACCCTCCGGATAAGGAAGGACCTACTGAATGGCTGTGGACCTGCCCAAGGAACCCCTCTCCTCCTTGTTCCTCTTTTCACTTCTAACCTTTGTACCCCCTAACCCCATCAACCAAGGACCAATGAAGTTGTAACAAGTATCCCCCTGCCTAGTCAGTCCTGCCCCCCTTTGTTCTTCTGTATAAATATACCCGCTCTGAAATAAAAAATTTGAGGCTTGATCAGAATACTGTCTTGCCTCCGCTCCTTTTTCCACCCATTTCTCTCCAGGTTAGGTCCTCCTCGAGCCCGCGAATAACTAAGGTCCTGCAGGTCGGGACAAGTGGCGCCCAAAGTGTGGCTCGGCGTGGATCTGAACCCGGGCGGACCACAGAACCCTGGCGTCCGGACCCCAGAAGTTCTGAGTTTGAGGACAGCTCACCTCATGGGGATCGTCCTCGGTGAGTACCTCGTCCGTCCATGAAATGGGAAACCCCTCCCTCAGGAAAAAGGAGTTGAGTGTTTAACAGAAAATTTTTCGAGTCTAGAAGTTAGAATTGAAAAGGCACGAGAATTTTTCGACGCTGGGACTAATGAAAAAGACCCGGCTGCCTCTGGGCTCCCTAAAAGTAATATAAATTAGGCTAGCATCCAAATTATCTTAACAATTAGGGACAAAGAGGCGGTAGTTGGGCGACCTGCCCAGAGACCCCTAAATTTTAGGATTCCTTTTATTAAGAATAATAGGATTAAACTATAGCTTGGAATGCACTGCATGATGGTAATATTCCTTGGCAGTGTCTTCCTTCTCACCTGCTTTTAAACGAGATCTCTAAAGAGAGAATAAAATGGGAGCTAAATTGTCTAAAGAAGCGGCTTTCATAAAAGACCTAAAAGTTTCTCTCAGAGAAAGGAGTTCGGGTTAAAGAAGGATCTCATAAATTTTTTCGTTTTATTGATGATGTTTGCCCTTGGTTCATTGTAACGGACCAGAGATCCACCCAAGAAATGGCAGAAGGTCGGAAGGATTTAAATGATAAATTACAACGTGAAGGGCCTGATTCTGTCCTCTACTGCCTTCTCTTTCTGGGGCCTAATTAGGGACATAGTAGAGGCCGCATCAACTGATTCAGATAAGCAACAACTTTTGTCAGTAGCAGAATACTGCCTCCGCCCTTTATCTCAGGCGGCTTCAGTTACTCCATCCTTCAGAGAGACCCCTCAAAATCCCTTCACTTCATTAGCTGCCCAGATGCAACAGCTACAGCAGCAGCAAGCTCAGAAAAGCTTCAGGGCCTCATCAGAATAGGTGCCGAGATTAGGTTTTCATAAAAGCCAAATATTATAACAAAATTACCAGGAACAGAGTAGAAATTGCATTGTGCTTATAGACCACGGAATTCAGGTCAGGAAAAAAGGATAAATAGGACTTTTAAGGAAACGTTGACTAAATTCAATTAGAAATTAATGAAAAACTAGGTAGCTTCCTTCCCTTAGCTCTTTTAAGAGCACAATGCACCACTACTATCAAAGAAATCAGGTTTGTGTGTTTAGGCTTTTAAAATTTTGTAACAACTATTGGATAAAAGAATTTAATAACTCACTGTTATTGAGAAATTTGTTTTTCACTTGTAATTTCACATAAGATAATTGCTGTAAAACGTTGTTTACTAGTGTACGATATTGTTAAAAGCCAATTATAAATAGGTAATTGTACTTATTATACTTAGAAAAACAGTATATTGAATAGTTGAGAACATTTTTTCAAATGTAAATATTTAGATAAAGTTTTCGTTTGTTTCAATATTCATTTACTGCATCAACCATAGTCTCAAATTTTACCTTTTAAACAGCTTAGTTTCAAAATCTGTAAAATGAACTAAGAATCTTAGTATTAATTCATGCATATAAGACTAATGTGTCCATAAAGCATAGATCTTACTTTGATTGTATAACTTTAAGTAAGACTGCTGTTTTTACCAACCACTCTGGCATAATTCAGAGATAGTCTAGCCTTAGTAAAACAAAGACCTTTAATATTGGCTTTTAAAGGACTGCTATTTAGCCATGTATAGTAAATTGCTTTATAAAGTATATTAACAGAGAGTCCAGGCTGTTAAATTTATAGTATTTTCTACTCAAGTAATAGGGGTATTCTCAGTTGCCCCCAATTTATAGGACATCAAAGATTTGATATGTGCCTAAAAACCAGTGGGGAATGTGACGGCCTACTAAAATGTAATAATAAAGGTAAAAGTTAATTAAAAAGTCCCAAAACTAGACAAAAGAAATCTTTACCTTAGCAATTTTTAATTGGGACAAGAATGCCTAGTTCCTAGAACTTTAACTGCTTAGTGTCTGCTATGAAACTTGTGACAATGAACTCTCTCTCATATGCTAAGAGAGCAAATATCTCCAGGGCACAGATAAGGAGAACATCTGCAGGCCATGTTTAAAACTAGCAAATTCCCTGGCTACATTTATCTTTGTAATGACCAGTTTCTGTTAGCTTTATAAAAGATTAACTTCTGTTCTCTTTTTAACTTCTGTTCCGGATCTCCTGAAACCTGAAACCCCCGGCCACCTTGAGTGAGGACTTGCTTCGTCCAGGGGGCGGCCACTGAGAGATTTTTCTCAGCCCCAGACACCAAGCAGCCTTGCTCAGGAGGACAGGAGGAAAAGAAGTCTCATTTTAATTGTAATTGGGCACGAGTCACCTAAAGCAGCCTCACCGGTGAATAAGACTGCGTTAACATCTATCTAGATGCCTGAGTTCTGTTCCTGTCTGATTGGGCCCTTGGCTGACTAGCGGAAGGCTGGACTTGTAATGCTTCCTAGTGCGGTCGGTCTGAGACGTCAGACTCTGGACCCTGTACATGTTCTGGTTCTGGTTTCTGATGCGCTTAGCGTTTGTGTTATCTGTAGTTTGTCTTGTATGTCTTGTGTCTGTCTGTCTGGCTGGCCGAATGTACTGCTATCCTCCTATACTTATTTTGATTCCTTCCTTAGGTCTGGCCTCCGTGGCCCCGCCCGACTGGATGCTTAGGTGAAAGGCTGATCCTAGCCCTGGCTTAATTGGCTCTTGTGGGGATTTTCTCTTCTCTTACCTGTTTTCCCTAACATGGGTCAGGCTTCCTTCTCAAATCGTCCTATGTTCTCCCCCCTTTCAATACTTCTTTAACCATTTTAAGGATTTCAGGAAACAAGCCCAAGCCTACGGAGCTAGAGCGTCAATCCCTTCAACCTTCAAAGGTTCTGCCAGCTAAATTAGCCCACGTTTGGAACAGAGTAACCATCAGAGGGGTCATTCGACCTGCAAACAGCCTTCCAGCTGCGAGATATCATCTGTGGTAATCATAGGTTTCTTTTTAAACAATGCAGAGAATGTGCATTTGTGTTAGAGATTTAGGTCTGAAGAATGACTAAACATAAAACTGATTAAGTGTTTACAGAGTGTCTGTGGGGAGTCCTGAATAGTCAGTCAAGTCTCCTTCTGGCTAGTTCTTCAGTTTAGGTTGGAATTTATTTTATTGAAAAATAAATTAATAAAAGATCTCTTTAACTGGTTTAGAAAGAAATAGGGAATCTTATAAATTACGTCTTCCTAAAATTGTCAGAGAAAATAGAAACTAATTCAAATGTTTTTGTTTTTTGTTTTATCAAATCTACATGATCTGAGATAATCTTTGGTAATAAGAATAGTTTAATATTATAAGTTAAGGAAAAGTAGTTGTATCTTCAAGTTATCAGAAACACAATTTTATTCTACCTGTATTCGCAGGTCGTATGCGTATGCTAATTCTACTAGTTGTTCAAGATTACAAAATTATAAGATTGGTATATTCATAAATTTGCTAATCTATTAAATGCTGATACTTAAAAACAGTCTAACATTAAGAATGCTAAGGTTTTTATAGTCATATTTACCTTTTGAAATCTTTTATTATTGCATTGGTTAAATAGATAGCTAAGTATTGTTTCATAATGACCTGTAATCCTGTTTAACCAGGTGATCAAACCTTATAACATAGTGACAAATTTTCCAACAAATTCTAAGTAGGATTTTTGTTTTGAATTGACCAAGGGTAATAAGACATATTACACCGCTAAATTAACAAGATGGGCTCCTTATGCCCCTAACACTGGCGACTGGGCCAATATTCTGTCAGCTGTAGGCCCTGAAAGCTTCCCAATAGCCCCTTGTGTTGCATCTAAGGATGTTGGAAAAACAATTTATGTACCGATCCTCCGCCTCAGTATGTGTCAGACGGTGATGGTCCTGCTGATGCTCTTCATTATATAAAATTACAACAAAATTTGAGGAATTCCAAAGGCTTTACGCCACCCTTCTTATCATCCCCTAGCTATTCCTAGATCCCGAGGAAATATTGATACGTGACACCCAAACCAATAGTATCCTGGAAACTACTCTATGGGCCTTAAATAATTCTAATCCTCAACTTGCTCAAATTGCTGGCTATGCATGACTATAGGCATCCCTATGCCCACTGCTTATCCCATTCTTAAACTCGTCTATTGACCATAACCTTAATTGCAGTCACAGCCCTCCTTTTAGAGTTCAGCCTGTAGGTTTCAACTCCTCTACTTGCTAACACTGTCAGTTTCAAAATAACTCTTTTGACATTGATGGAGGGTTTGTCACCTTTACCAATTGCTCTAGTCTTTTTAATCACACTGCGCCCTTATGCCTGCTCCCGGACAAGTGTTCTTATGTGGAAATAATCTCACTTATACTGCCTTACCACAAAATTGGACTGGACTCTGTGTATTAGCTAATGTTTTTCCAGACATCTCCATTATACCGGAGACAAACGGTCCCCCTTCCTAGCCTAGATTACATAGCAGGACGACACAAACGAGCCATCCAAGCCATCCCTCCTTGTCAGTTTAGGTATCACTGGGGCACTGCTCCGTTCAGCTGGAGTTAGCGTTGCAGTTCACTCCTACAATAAATTGTCCCATCAATTAATTAATGATGTTCAAGCCCTTTCAGGAACCATAAGTTTACGGCATAAGATCAAATTGATTCTCTTGCTGAAGTAGTCTTACAAAACCGCAAAGGCTTAGACCTTCTTACAGCAGAGCAGGGAGGGATTTGTTTGGCTTTACAGGAATGCTGCTGCTTCTCGCCTAACAGATCTGGAATCGTTGAGATAAGATCAAAAGAAACTTCAAGAAGACCTCATCAAAAGACGCATGAGAGCTCCAAGAGAACCCCTTTCTAACTGGGTTGAATGAGCTCCTTCCTTACCTCCTTCCCATCCTCGGCCCCTTTCTTGTGTTCTTTTACTTATAACCTTTGGACCTTGGGCTTTCCAAGCATAACTGATCTCATTAAGCAACAGGTAGATGCCTTACTAGCCAAACCTGTCCACATTCACCGTTTGGCTACCCAGAGCGATGACACCACCGACTATAATAATGAAAACCCCGAAGACCCAAGATCCCCACTGGCACATAACGCACCTGTAAATTTACATAGGCTTGATTAAAATCCCTTTCAGCTAATATACTAAACCCTCACCACTGGTTCCACTGAACAAGGTGAAATATAACTTTGCTCTGGCTCCCTCCTACGGGGACGACATATAGAACAGAGGTATGTCTACCTCGCCCGCCGAAAAACTCGAGGGGGGGTATGGGCACCGAGATGGGTGCAAGAGCAAAGCATCTGCAAGGGAAGGTCACAATAAAGAGACCCCCTCTGTATTTCCCTGAGAACATACCTGGTTTGCATAGAGGTTGGTATCCAAAAACTACTATTTCAAAATGGCTCTGCCTCTCCTCCCCAAAAGATACCAAGAGCCAAATACTAGGCGGGCCCATAGCCCCTTGGGAGGAACCAGGTCAATGTTCCCCCACTCGGTTAAGGCCCACCTTTTCTAAAACAGAAAGGGAGGATATGTTGGGAGCCAAAAGGCCCTCATCCTGACCGCCCAGCCCCCTGGCATAGAACCTGGCCTTTAACAATCTAAAGAATGCAGGAGCAGATAATGCTCCAGGGAATAGTTAACCACAGAATGTATTAACATACCCTCCGGATAAGGAAGGACCTACTGAATGGCTGTGGACCTGCCCAAGGAGCCCCTCTCCTCCTTGTTCCTCTTTTCACTTCTAACCTTTGTACCCCCTAACCCCATCAACCAAGGACCAATGAAGTTGTAACAAGTATCCCCCTGCCTAGTCAGTCCTGCCCCCCTTTGTTCTTCTGTATAAATATACCCGCTCTGAAATAAAAAATTTGAGGCTTGATCAGAATACTGTCTTGCCTCCGCTCCTTTTTCCACCCATTTCTCTCCAGGTTAGGTCCTCCTCGAGCCCGCGAATAACTAAGGTCCTGCAGGTCGGGACATTTTATTATATCTGGAAGGAAAAGTCCATCTGTGTACCATTTCCTTTCTCAGAGATACTTAGAGATTGCTGCCTACTTGTAAAATTTAGAAGATTCTCATGACTATACATAACCCCAATTCCCAACTCCCAGGTTTCTTGAGTTTCTCTATTTTGGTACTTCCCAAATATTTAGAAGACTATCAATTTGGTTTCCCCTTTCAACCCTGATTGCTTATCATCCTAGCCCGCAAAGAAGGTAAATTCCCTGTAGATATTTTGTTGTTATTGATCTTCGGACATAGCTACTGCTTCCATTGCTTCTTCCAGGAAAACAGTGAGGCTCCTGCAAACTGCTTCCACAGAAGATTCCCCTAGGCAACATCAACAGATTTCTAAACTGTAGCTTGCTGGCAAGATGAGGACAGAACACTAACAGCTCTGTAATTATGTGTCTTTAAGATCAAAAGGAAACACAGCCCAAAAGGCAGAATGGACTGAGGTACTTTAGATGCATTGGGTTCTTCTTTTCTCTTCCCAGTTGCTTTAATTATCCAGGAACAAAGCAATGCTATGAAGCCACTTAGTCTTGTTCTCATTGCTATCATTCTGGTGTTATTTTTCCAGCTAACATTCAACATTGTCTAAATCATTGGGTGTACTGTTTCCCCTCTTCAAATCATCATATGCTGTTGCATGCATTTGGAAATATTTTTAAAAGACTTGCATGAGATAAAGACATTTAGCTGAAAATGTTAACTCTGAACAATGGGATCACATGTCACCTGGATGATGCTGACATCAGCCAGAGAAAATCAATCTTCCTTCAGCTTTTCCCTGCTTTTCCCTTGGAAGCTGGATCCCTCACTTCAAGACCATTTGTTCTAGCTTCCTGCTTTGGTCCTAGAAAGCAAAGCCTCCCTTTTATTTCTGGATGACTCATTTCCAAGATTTGATATAAACATGTTTTGGTTTAACATTCTTTTAACCCTAGCTAGAT
Source organism: Cynopterus sphinx (assembly GCA_030015415.1). Classification (NCBI taxonomy): domain Eukaryota; kingdom Metazoa; phylum Chordata; class Mammalia; order Chiroptera; family Pteropodidae; genus Cynopterus; species Cynopterus sphinx. The sequence goes on from CM057380.1 coordinate 85,982,531, forward strand.
TTTATAGTGAAGCCTGAAATAAAGTGTTTCCAGTTAAGCCAAAGAAGCACCAGTTGACATCGTTGTGCTTGAGGCTCATATCCAGGGGTTATGGTTTACACCTGCTGGTTCTCCTTTTGGATGCTAAATGATGTGTTAGCCTGAGAAAATGTTTCCTTTCCTGCTGCATTTTTTTCTTTTCTTATTCCTTCTTCATTTCCACAATTTTACAATTGGGCAATGGTTTTCTCCTCCTCTCTTTGCAGACTTCAGTTTGAGCAACTGTGCAGGGATCCTTGGCCACTCTGACCCATTTAGCAAGCAGTGTGGCAGCCTCGCCCAAGCCGTGCCTGTCCTCCTTGACAGGAAGAAATATTGCCCCCCAAATCAATGTTTGGTACATGTGAATTATCAAGCTTATGAAAGTGAATGCTCCTTTCTGCTGTCTCCACTGTCCCTTCTTTATAAAATAACATTCAAGTATTTGATGAGAACGTACTATATTATAGGCTCTGGGATATACATTCAGTGATTCTTCAGGGCCTGGATTTCCACCTCTGTTACCTCTAGTCCTTTCTCCTCAAACTGCCAGAAAGTTCTTTACCAAATTCGTTTAGGGACTGGGGAGCAAAAAAAAACAAAGTCCTGTCCTCACAGAACTCATGTCTGGTTTCATGAATTATTCGTATCTTTCCATGGCTTCAAATCCTCCCAGGGCTTTACTTCAGCATCTAAATAAACTCAGTCTGGACACCCAGGCCAAACTCCCTACAGAACTCACTTCTGCCCCCTCTTCTGTCCCTTCACCTCCTACCCTATCCTCTGCTCACGGTTCCTCAGACTCACTGGCCTTGGGTTCACCTTTCCCATCTCTGTGCTTTGAACATCTATTTCCTTTGCCAAGATTGCCATTTTATGGCTCTCCAAATGGCTTACCCATTCCCACATTTAACTTTTAATTCAGTGTCACCAGTGCAGAGACCTTCTCTGAGTTCCCTGTAAAATGGGTTCCACATGACTCTGTCTCCTCACTCTTCTGATTTCTTCTCTAGCACCTCATCACCCATCATTTTCATTCTTCTTAATCCACTTTTGTCTGAATCCCCAATAAATAGTTGAAGAAATGAGTCTGGGGTTACTGCAGCAGCTCCAGTCACTGATTCCAAGTACCTCATGGTCTTCTCATAATCATATATGAATAGTACAGGGAGCCATGCAGAGGCCTAGTGAAGATCAGTGCTTCTGATGGGTGACCTCAGGACAGGATGTCTCCTGTCTAGAGCATTTCAGTGTTCTAGACTGGAACTCAGGGACAACCAAATGAAGAGATGCATAGGGCAAGGTATGGGGAAAGGGCACAGAGCTTCCACGTTCCCTCTTGGTACCACTCTCCTCATATCTCCATGTGTTCGCCAACTCCAAAGCTCTCAGAATCTTTCCTTTTGGGTTTTTATGGATACTGTATAACATGGGCACAATTGATTAAATTATTGGCCATTGGCAACTGATTCAACCTCCCATCCCTGCTCTTCCCCTGGGGTCTATAGAGGTGAGACTAAAAGGTCCAACCATCTAATCACTCTGGTTGGTTCTTCTGGCACCAGCCTCCACCTTTAGGTGAGTTCTAAACATCACCTCCTGAACATAGCAGGAGATACCTTTACTGTTCTCATCACTTTGGAATCATAAGGAATTTGGGAGCTCTGTGCCAGAACTGGGCAAAGACCAAACCTACTTCTTATTATAAATCACAATATCATGAGACCACGCCTCAAAGTCATCCCACTAGAGGGTGAGAAGCTGGGCTATTTACCTTTACTCTTCCATCTCATCAGTCAAAAGTGGCCCTGGGCACTTTAACTACCCTTCTCTAACTCCTCCAGGGGTCTAGAGAAGCTTCAGAGAAAGAAGAGAGACTGCCTAGGAAGTCTAGAAGAAGAAAGCAAGCACCATTTAATGTAAGCTGCCCCTAGGAGGGCATGATCTTAGGTCAGGCTGCTCTCTGTAGCTATGATTATCCAAGTGGAGCTGACAGCTAATAAAAATATGAGACAGAAGAAAAAAAGCATAAAATGAGATGGTATATTTAAACCCAAGTACATCAATAATACAATAAAATATGAAAGCTCTAGATAAATAACATTTTCACATAGATTTTTTAAAAGTCCAACTGTCTGCTATTTACAATAAACCAACTAAAATAAAGGATACTAAATTGTTAAAATTAATAGAATGAAAAATCACATACCATAATAACATAAAGCAACCAAACAAAACAAAAACCTGGCATAACATTATTAATATGAAGAAATAGAGACTTCAAAGCAAATAGTATTATTACACATGATAAAGTTAGCTCTTGAAAATACTAAAAGTTTCGATTCATTAGTTTAATTATAAATCTAAAGTTATATGAACATAATACCATCCTCAAAACACATAACTCAAAAAAATTGCCAGCTACTACCATTTGCAACAACATGGATAGACCCTGAGATAATCATGCTAAGTGAAATAAGCCAGACAGAAAAAGTTGAAAATCACATGATGTCACTTATATGTGGGATATAAACCTAAAAGCAACAAAGGAAAAGGACACCCAAACAGAGACTCATGAACATGGACTATAGACTAGTGGTTGCCAGAGTGTAGGGGGGAGGAAATATGGGGAAGTAGATGGGAAAAAAAATTAAAATAATTTCTTTAATTTAATTAATTAGTTTTTAAATATTTCCAGAGATACAAGGAAAAATAGACAAATTTGCAATTATAATGAGAGGTTTATATACCTTTACACATAATATAAAGAAACAGATACACAAATCAACAGATTTAGGAGTTGAACAATTCAATTATTAATTATAACTGATATGATTGATAGTTACATCAGTATATTAATTATTTATATTTGATATTGATGTCAATTTTAATTGATGATTCAATTATTTGATGATATTTTTCTACATATCCATCTATCTCATTGCACCAACAAGAACACTAAACAGAAAGCTGAATCTGTATGGATCATACAATAAGTCATTAAAATTTGTAAAGATTTATAAAATATATAAATGCATAGTTTCCTTAGCTATAAAATTGAGAACAATTATATATGTCAGGGGTTGGTAAACTATGAAACACAGGCCACATTCAGCCCACTTCTTATTTGTAAAATAAATTTACATTGTCATAACATAGCTACACCACTGTTATGGCTGCCTTCACACTACAATGGCAGAACCGAGCAGTTGTCAATGAATATAAGGCCCCCAGGATTTGTGGTGTAGTGATTTTGGTTCCCAAGGGAGGAATTATTCCACAAAGAAACTCAGTAACATGGCTCCATTGAACCAGAAGTTGAGCCTATCACCTGACCACTTTCTGTTCCTCATACCCGTAAAACAACAGACATAAAAGGGGCTGAATATCCTGGGTGAGCAATTAATTCTGAATAGCTAGAAAAAATAAATTGCTTCTACACAATGAGCATAAGTAAAAGTTTACCTGTAATTCAGGAGTTCTCCCTGTATTTCTCAGTATTTCCAAGTCCATAGCAAATAGATTGTTATTTAAAATATCCAGCAGATGGTGTCCAAGTAACATGTATAGTTGACTGTGGGGCTCCAACAGGCTAGTCCAAGACTTGTTTTGTTCCCTTTGCCAGCCATCCTTCACCTTAAAAACGTAAAAGCTGCATTTGCAATTATTAATGCTAGTTGAACAGCCCTGACTCTATATAGAAGCTGAATGTAATTGCTTGTTTTACTTTTGGTGTAGAATGGAGGTCAAATCGACATCTTATAGATCTTTTATAGATGTTTACTGATATAGTTTTTATGGAATCAAAAAATATTCTTGAAATTAAATCAGAAGTGTTGTGGGCATAAGGACAATACTTTATAATAACACTATATTTTTAATTGAAAAGTCACATTTGAAAGGTGTGTTCTATTTTTAATCCATACTATGAATACTGTTTTGTTCTAAAGTTAGCCCTTATTTAATCTTTTATAGGAATCCCCCATTAGCTAAAGTGAATATTATACATTATGATATTGTATCATTAATATGCCGTATAAGAATTTAATTGCTTTGGGAAAAATGGTCGAAAGCATAAGCTCTGGAGACAAACACTTGTTCTGTGCAATTAGATAAAAGGTTCTTAGACTTTTTCTCTGTGCCTCGGTTTCTCAGCTATAAAAGTGAGGACAATTATAGTTTCTTCCTCATAGTTGTACCCTGAGATAACATGAGTACAGATAAAGCACTTAAAACATGCCTGGCTTATAGTATGTGCTAAATAAATGCTCTTCATATTATCATCATTATTACTCAACAAATTTAAATTTTGTGTATACTTGTCTAAAATTAAAATTTTACTGTATAATTTGGACCATTCAATAAGAGTGAATCTGTTCTATTTTCTTAAATATTTTATGCAAATTTACTTTATAGAACACAACGTTGTTCTCTCCTCTTAAATAGTATGACATCAAGGCATACATAATTAAATTTAAATGGATTTCAATTAAATCAGAATTTAATTCATGATTCAGAATTAATGTTTTATTTTTTTCATGAAAAACATTCTGGTTCAATATACTAATATTTATATTTTTTATAATTAACATACAGATTTTAGTTACAAATTTTATACTTAAATGTAATAAACATTTTAAAAGGTACATCCTATATATGTTAAATAAGGTATCCATTTGAATGTTTCAGTTGATTCTATAGGTATAATCAGACACAATTTTTGTTGTAGTTATGTTATTTAAGCCAACTTTAATGGAAACTCTGGAAGGTTCCTCTCTCTCTGTTTTACTTAGGAAGATTGCTGCACCAGCATTACATTTAAAACTACTGTATCAACAAAGCCTCAAACTCTTGACTTTAATTATATTGAAAAGATATTAATACTCCTGAAATTATATATATAATACATATTACATATATATGGTGATATATATATCACAATCTCATCCTATACACTTATTTTAACACTCAACAAAATAATTTTAAAATTTTGCAGTAAAATAATGTGTAAAACTGAAAATATTGTAAAACAAACAAAATCATGTGTTTAGTAAGAAAAGTATATCCTACCAAAGAATTAAATATATTTTGATGTAATAGTTACTAAGTATTATTGTACTGGCATGAAAATATATCCATGAAAAAGAATAAAAATTTCAGATACAATTGTATGTGATTATTTAGAATATAAAGAAGTACCTATCACTAGATATTGGTAAAAGGGATAATATATAATAAACAATGTTGGGATAAATAAACAATTTTAAAATATTGAATCCACATATTTTAACATGTTAAAAATAAATTTCAGTTAGATTAAAGAATAAATAAAAAATTCAAGTCTTAAGAAAACCAATCGTCTCAAAAATCCTGCAAGACCATCAGTTACTAATTGCACAGTATGGACGTAAAAACTTATCTCAAAGATGTTAAGAAACCTACTTAAGTTTGCTGAGCTAATTAGAAGAGTAAGGAATCAAATACAAAACATATAATACAAAATTTATAATTTTCTATTATAATTCTATATAAAGTACCTAGAATAGTGCCTGGCATGTTTTGAACTAGATAAGTTTGTTGTTATTAGCCGGGCTGTCAACGTCACAACTATCGTTATCCATAGAGCTGGAGGAGAGTGCAGAAATGAGTGAAATAAATAAATTAATTTATATATAAGTACCACCCTGAAAATAATGTAAGTTTGTAGTATGCTTTTTCATAATGTTGGCAAAAACATTAAAACATTTAAACCTCCTAAACTAATAATTCTTGAAAATCATTTCAAGGTAGTAATCAAAAGAAGTAGATAAAAATGCTTTCTTCACAGAGCAATTTATTACTTTGTTCTGTATGATAGTAAAAATTTGAAAATATATTCTAAAATTAGAAGAATTGACATTACTCCACTAATTAAATTATTCTACATTAGCACAACACACTATGAGGTAGTTATTTTAAAATAATTATGTAGATAATGTAGCAAAAGAAAATCATTGTAGCAAAAGAAAAAACATAAATGTAATCCTAGTAAAATCACAATTAAATATAGAGAAAACTAGAGCACATAGTATCACAAAGAATATCACACATATCATGAGAAAATAGAGTTTAAGTGATTTTTCTTTGCTCCTTTAAAAAATCTGTTTTATGTTTAACCAGTTCATAAAATTAAGAGATAATAGATTTAGGTAATTTACTTAATATATTCATAAGCATAATTATTATTTCCAAATATGAACATCAATATATTTAACATTTAAATTAAAAATATGTTTTAATTAGATTGGTTAATATATTACAGAGATAAATTTAACGTATTAAATACCTTATATTTTCATGTTTTCTTTCTTTTTGTACAAATTTGGATAAAAATAATATTTTCTGTTTAATTTTTAAATTGATTCTTAATTAACAATTATCATGGAGACGGTAGAAATTGTATCTAAATTTTTATATAAATCTATTACAATTAAAGGTAGATAATCATTTTGGTAGTCTTTGAAGAAACTAAAGCTTTCTGATTTTTCTCTGTTCATTAATGTGCCATTTTAAAAGCCAAATTAATAAAAACTCTTTCTTCTGTAGCTCATCCTTATCCCATAAATTCATCTTGTTAATGCTAATGGGAAGATAATGACTACATTCTTGTGTCATAATCACCACCTTTCTGTAATAGATAAAGATTGATGATGAGTCTAAGTAGGAGAATATTAGCCAAGGAGAGAACCAAAAAAGAGGCTGAAACTGTATATAACCTGCTGTAACCTCTTTTTCAAGCTTTGAAATACACATGATTTTAGTTTTTCTATTTCTAGATATTTAAGACATTTGCCTTATTTTAAAATATTTTTTAATGATAAGACTCCTTTGCAAATTTTTGTTCTTGATCAAAATCCTCAATCTTCTATTCCCAATACCGTAATTCATGGATCTAAGACATCAGTGGTTGTAGACCTACTATTATTTCATGGACCACTAAGAAAAACTACATTAAACAAAGATAAAGCAAACTAAATCAATACATTTCTGAAACTTCTTTGCACTCAGATCCAACTCTTCTGTATCTCTCTTCAAATCAGAGTTCTACCCCTATTTGTCCATTTGATATTGTCCTCTGTGCCATCAAGAACTTTAGTGAATGGTCATTCTGATAATTGTCCCATTGTTGTCCGGGGTTTCTTCCAAGCAGCTGACACCCAGTTCTTCAAGTTTTCATGCCAGGGTTTCCTTGAATATTACCAGATGCATTTCTTCTCTTCTCCCTCAGGTATTTGCTTAAAGGCCTTTTATCAGCAAGTCTTTTCCTATGTTTCATATGTAAATTCAACAACATCACCCATAGTCCTTTCCCCTTCTCTTGTTAGAGTTCCTTATAGCACTTTCCCAACTGAGATCAATCCATTCCCTTGTTTTTTTAATTATTGTCTGTGGAAATCAATATCTATTCTTTTACTGCTTAATGCCACTATTGAGATAAGTGTGGAAGTTCTAAAGAGATTTAACTATGCTTACTGCTGTGAAAAAAATAGTAGCCATGTCTAACAGAGAATAAAGCTATCGACTCCAAATGACAGACCTGCGCATTATTTCCCATAAGACCCTCTTTCTGCCCAATAAAAGGAAGCCAAACTCATCTTTAACAGGCAACACTCTCTTGGCAGAATTAATACAATGCTGTTTGGTCTGTCCCTTCAAAAGCATATTGAGAATTGCCATCTCGTGACTAATTGTTTAAATACAACTTATAAAATTTCGTACTCCCTAAGGCATTTCAGTTTCCAGTTTTCTATCACTTTCCTATTCAGTCTTGATGGCCTCAGTGATGCCTTTCATGAAGTTTTTAATTTAGTGCTTTTGATACCCTGTAAATATTAGGCTGAAGAAACTGAGACTAAGAAACAGGCAGCTTTGTAATTTGTCTCATTTCACATATTTAGCAAATGCAAACTGAGATTCAACCTTTGATCTCTCTTACACTCAAGCCCAGCTTTCAATCAAGCCTTTAATCGCCTCTTCCTTCTCTGTGCCAATAAAGTACTTGTCAAAGTGTGAACCATGGAGGTGCTGGCAAAGGATTTTTAAAGCATGCGTTGAAAAAATACGTCTCTATCTAAAAACACATCAGTCTAATGGAGAAACATACCTCATTTTACATTTATTTTTGTCTACTTTAAAAACTAATGCATGTTTACTATAGAAAACTTTGAGAATACATAAAAAAATAAAAATAAATTTAAATCTTACTACCCAATGGGTACCACTATTACCATCTGATTATTTGAAATTATAAACCTCTAATATTTTAAATAATTTAACATTTAAAATATTAATAAAATTAATTATAAATATATATAATTAATATCTTATATATAAAGGTTACTTCCTTTTAAAATATTGTATAATTGTATTGTTAGCATTTTCAGATTTTAATTTTTATTATAAATATTTTTATCATGCTGTAATAATATTTCATTATTTGATTGAATATAAAATTAACTCAAAGGTCATTTTTATAATTTAATTTTTGTTTATTCCCACTATTATGACCCAGCAAAAATGTTTATCAATGAAAGATTTGACTTCATTGTCATTTATTTCTTTGGGACAGAATATGAATCAATGTTGAATCCTTTTATTTAAAATTAAATTTTAAATTTACATTTAAATCTAATGTAAACACCCTTCAGAACTTTCCTAGATGGTAATCTTGCTTACTCACCATGGACACAACCTAGCTTTAATGATGAGTCTTTTTTTTTTAACTTTCTTTCTTACTATTGATATTTGAACCAAAGCTGCAAAAGCAATCATGAGTAAAGCTACCAGCTCCTCAGAATGAAAGAACACAGAAACACCAAGTACTGGTAGGCATTGTAACCTTTACACTATGCATTCACAGTAAATTGAAATGTATGTGTATACATATATTATTAAATCTTGGCCCCTGGGTATGTCTTAGTATTTTGTGTGATGAAATGGGAAGTTCACACAAAGCACATCTGCTGAAAGACAGAGTATAATAGCAGCTTTGAGGAAAAACACTTGTATGACTGAACTGAAAACTGAATCAGCTGCTGTTTCACAGAACACCATTTTCACATGAAAGAATGACTGAACAAACTATGGTTATTCAGACTGGGATACTGGGCAAACATCTGCTCAAAAGTAAATAAAATGATTTTGTCATTTCAAGGAATACAACTAATAGTGTTTGTTGTTAATGAAAAATTTAACCTTTATAGAGAAAATTATATTTTTAGAAAACTGGTATTTACCACCATGAGCTTGAGAGCTTCCCAATACATAAGAATTTTATGATGAAATTGGTAGTGACAAAAATAAATATTATTTTTATATTGAATAATAATGTGTCAACATTTGGCAAATATTCATAGCTCAAAAAGAAACAATATATTCCAAATAACTAACACATGATATTATAAAACTATGCAATGAAAAAAGGTTCATTCGAAATGCAATATAGACCAATTAATTTTAATATAATAGAGTGCAAAAGGATTGCTGATAGGGTTTTAGGTTCCACATTGCAACTAATTTTCAAGAAACTAGCAGAGCTTTGCTGTTACATATAGAAAAAAATACCCAGAACTACCTGAAAAGTAAATAAATACACCTCTGCCAATTACCTATGTGTGTGAAGGCAGATTTTCTTCATCTGCTTCAAGCAAAACCATATATTGTAACAGACTGAATGCAGAAGTAGGTATGGGAATCTTCTACTAAACCAGATCTTAAAATATAAAATAGTGTCAATATTGTCAAAATAATTTTTATTCTTTAAATATAGCTATTTTTATAAGTAATCTAGCATTTATGAAAACATGTAATAGGTTTATTACCATTTTTAAATAAGTTAATATATATTTTAAAATAATAAGTTCTAAAATGCAAACATCAATAAAGCTTCTCCACAGAAAAGGAAGTTATTTGGGTACTCAATAATTTTGAAGAATGTAATAGAGTCCTGAGTCCAAAACTTTTGAGAACCTTTGATCTAAGAGAAATGTACTTCTCAAAATTATTAGTCATTGGTAAAATGTAAATCAAAACCACAAGGAGATATCACCTTATACCTGTTAGAATGGCTACTATGAAAAAGACAGAAAATAACAAATGCTGGTGAAGATGTGGAGAAAAGGGAACCCTGGTATTCTGTTGGTGGAAATGTAAATTGGTGCAGCCTCTATGGAAAACTTATGGAGATTCTTTAAAAATAAAAAATAGAATTGTCATATGGTCCAGCAATTTTATTTCTGGGTATTTATCTGAAAAAAAAAATGAAAACACTTACTCAAAAAGATAGATACATCCTCATCTTCACTGAAACATTATTTACAATAGCTAAGATGTGGACATCTAAAGATAAATGGGTAAAGAAATTGTGATGTATGTGTGCGCGCAAACACACACACACACACACACACACACACACACTGGAATATCATTCAGTCATAAAAAAAAGAATAAAATATTGCCATCTTTGACAACATAGTTGGACCTTGAGGGTGATATGCTAAACGAAATAAATTAAAGAAAGACAAATACCATATAATCTCCCTCACATGTAGAATTTAACATAGACACACACCCACCCACACACATACACACACACACAGACACACAAACACAATAACAACAACAACAGCAATAACAAAAACCAAATTTACAGATACAGAGAACAGATTGGTGGTTGCCAGAGTTGGGGATGAGGGTAATGGAAGAAATAAAGAAGGTATTAATAATTCCCTATATAAACAAAATAAAATTAAAAAGAAAAAATTATAAGAGCAGTTTCAAAAATTCTTGAAGAGAGATATTCCTCACAGCACTGACCATGAGTGCAGAGTTGGAGGTAGCCTACATGTTTTTCACTAGTTGATTAGATAAGTAATCATCATAATAATTTACTAAGTATTTGCCATGTGCCCTTGCTGTTGTAAATGCTTTATTTATTACATTGCTGAATCATGCAATGCTTACAACAAACCCATGAGGAAGGCACCACTATTATTTTAATTTTATAGGTGGAAAAGTGAGCCCTGAGATGTTAATGATTTGCTGGTAACTAGTGGAGGCAGACTTGACCCCTGAGTCTTACCTGAGAGTCTATGTGTTTAATCACAATTGAGTTCCTAGAAATTGTGTTATTTGATAGAACAAAGCACCATGCAGTAGTCAGGAACAATGGGTGAGTGCCGCATAACTTCCCATGGGTAGAAAGAAGCTCTATAAGCAATGTCAACCTAAAAATATATTGAGTGGAAGAAATGTACTGCACTGAGTTTATGAGAAAATAGCACTTGTACATATTTTTAAAACAATACTGTACCATATAGTTTTCAGAGATAAAGAATATGTCAATAAATGTATAGAAGTTGGATTGGAAAGCTACTATTTACTTCTTCCTACTCCAGGTACATGACTCATGGTGGGAAAGAAGTGAATTGGAAAATAAATCAGTGGGAAAATATAAATAAATAAATGAAAATGTTCCTCAAAACGATGTTAGGATGGCATGAATAAAATTATTGTTAGCTCAATTTTTAATACCAAAATTAACAAAAACAATAAAACTAACATCTAACCTCCCATATTCTCCATAAAAACATAACCTGCCATCATCTTGAAAGAAAATAATTCTCCCTTCGGTCATGATGAACACCATATGCCCAGATAACTTTTGGAAAGCAGTATTCTCTTTCAGCCTTCTCATCGAACTTCAGGATTCTGACCCTGATCTATGAGACTCCCCTCAACAAGAAAAGTTGAGTTATAGTGCCTGCAGAACTATTAAAGTAGAACAGAATTTCTGGAAATACAAGAACCCTCATAATAAATCTTTCCAGCAATCTAAAACAATAAATATTGTGATATAACATATGCTCTACTCATTACTAAATTTATATGCCCCTTTATTCCACCATTCTATAATTTTTTTTTTGCTAAAAAAGAAAATATTTATTTTACAATTCAGCTAACATGATAATTCAGTGAGTCAGAGTGTTCACCTGTAATCAGGTTTTGCTTAAGATGAGATTGCTTTACTTCATACCTCTGTTCTATAGGCAAATCTGAATATTTCACTGAGTTTTCCTTAAGCATTGAAGCAATGAAAACTATAATTATACTCTTAAAAAAACCTTCATGCCTTCTCTCTCAGCACAGTCTTATCTCGTACCTCCTTCAAAATGGAGAAAACTGACATTAAAATGTAATTTTGTGGGACACCTAGAAAGTTTTTTTCTTCCATCCTTTAGATGGAAGCTCCGTCACTCCAGTTTTTCTACACACCTTTAGCCCTCTTTAACTTCTCAGTTGCCTTGGAGACTTCTCCCTCCTCCCCACAAATGAGGAGCTGAGTATTTTTATAGAGCCAAGTAACTGTACAAATCTGTGTGCTTACAGTTATTAAAACAAACCTTTCCTGGGAAGATGGATGCTAAAAGGAGAAGGGAAGACAAATTTTGAGTTTAGAGCCTATGCTATATTTAGGCCTCTTCTTCCCTACTTCCTTCTCCATGGCACAGGTTCAAATTTCCTCCTTTGCTTGAACTACAATAGGACCTTCTTATCTACAGGGGATATGTTCCAAGTGATAGCCTGAAACTGTAGGTAGTACTGAATCCTACATATACTATGTTTTTTTAACATCTATACCTATGATAAAGTTTAATTTATTAGACACAATAAAATTAACAATAATAACTAATAATAGAATAATTCTAATAATATACAATAATAAAAGTTATATGAATGTGATCTCTCTCTCCCTCTTAAAATATCTTATTGTACTATACTCACCCTTCTTGTGATGCTGTAAGATAATACAATGCCTACATAATAAGATGAAGTGAGCTTAATGACATAGGCATTCTGTCATAGTATTAAGCTACAACTGACCTTTCAACAATAAGTCAAGCAGATCATTGGCTTTGGGTGATTCTGCATTAGTAGGAGCTACTTAAGTGACTAATGGGAGGAAAATGTGTACAGTGTAAATACACTGGAAAAAGAGATGATTCACATCCCAGACATTTTATCACAGTAGTCATAATGATGTGCAATTTAATATTTATGAATTGTTTATTTTTTAAATTTATCATTTAATGTTTTTAGACAATGATTGACTGAGGGCAACTGAAACCATGTATAAAGGGAGACTACTGTTTATCTGAGAAAGCAAGGGTTATCTCTACAAGATCTTTTCCTTCCACATGGGACCCATAGACTGAATAGTTTAAAAGTGTAATATGCTCAGTACAGAATCTACACATAGTAAGTGATTAAGAAACATAAGTTTTTTTTTTATGTTTTTCCTTCTCCATGAGCCTGTATTTCCACTTTATCTCAATTTCTTTCACTATTCTCAGACCATTCTCCAATATCCACAAAAGATGTTTTTGAAATTAGAGGTATGAGATATTGCTAAATGTATTAGTCACACAAATATTATCTTCATGAGGCTACCTCTCAAATTTAAACCCTAGTTACATTGAGAGCGACATATTTTAATAAATCCTGGACTCTGGCTATGCTATAGTCCCGTGGATAAATACGTCCTTCTACCTACTGTAATCCAAAAATAATAGAACCATCATTCAAATGAAAAATTGCCCTTCTGGTACAGAGAAGAGACATGAGAACTGCACAAACTGACTGAATATTAAACTAGATTGTATTCAGAGCCTACAACATGCTGATAAGCCCCAAGGCCAGAGCATGTGGAATCTACAGAACAAAGAAAGATTCCTGCAGAGATTACTAACAACTGTTTATCCATATCACTAAGTCTGCATAGCCATACCATGAAAGGGAAACAAGAAAATGAAGTCTGTAAGTAGCACCCTACACAAAATAAACCCAACTACTCATTCCCTAGGCCAGACCATAGGGAACCTACAAAACAAAGACTGAGATTACTGACATGCCTTAAATTGTATGCCCATACCTTGAAAGGAAAACACATATAAACTGAATTTCTTAAACACTTGGTGTCTCATTCTTTGCCTTTGAGAGGAGACTATATTCTATCTATGGAGCATTGTTTCTACTCTAATATGCTTTCTTTTTGTCTCTAACTCTGGCTCGAGCTTGAATTTCTCCCTGAGTGGAGTCAAAGATCCTCCCTCTCTTGGGGCAGGACTTGAGTCCCCACTACATCACTTCAGTTGGCAATATTAAAGTGTGTTTATGGAATGTTTACTATGTGCCCAATGGTAGATAAGTACAATAGGTAATAAAGTGGCAATAAGTAATAAAAAATGCCTATAGTAGGTTTGAAGAGATAAGGGAAATGAGAAACTCCTTTGGTGTCGATTAGGTCTGCAGACAAGAAGTGTTTCCAGAGAGAACAGGTGAATTAGAATGATTGAAAAATGTTTAATAAAGAAAATGGAAGTCAATTAGAACATCGAAAGATGCTCTTAGAATTGTCATTTTTTGTTTTTCCACATACATGTTTCTTTGCAGAAATATATAAATAATAAACTCAGCCATACCTATGCTATAAATTTAGTAATTATTTCTTTATTGAGAAGTCATACACATGCTTGGTGCTTGGTAAGGACTGATTTACCTTCACCAGATTGTTTTTTATCAGCCTACTATTCCTTCTGGGAGGTAAATATGCTTGGAATTTACAGTGCTAAATTCAGTATAAGATGTTTGGCCCACATCTAAGGAGGTTATTTATCAGAGGACTCAAAAGGTATCATATAAGATGCTCTTGCATGGAAAATGGGCCTAGACAAGATGATAAATAGTGAGTTTTTGGTATGCTAAAGGAATCCTCTCTAGTAGCTTAGCAAGACAGACAGTTAAAACAACAACAATTTTATTTAGCTTCTGATTCTCTGTATCAGCTGGATTGTGTCCTGGTTTGGGTCAGCTTGGCTGATATCTCTTAGGCATCTATAATCAGTTGGAGAGTTGGCTGGGAGCTGGATAATCTAAGACCAATTTACTTATACGTCTGGCAGTTTTGAAGCTGTTGGACAGGATAGCAGGCTGTCAAGATGAGTACCTCTGTTCTCCATGTGGTCTATCATCCTCCAGGAGGCTAGCTTGGGTTCAGACACATGATGCACTCAGGGTTCCAAACAAAGAAAACCTTTTGAGGCTTAGAATTGGAGCTCTATCAATGTCACTCCTGTTGCATTCTTGTAATCAAAACAAGAAACATTAGCCCAAATTCAGGGGATGGGAAATAGATTCTACCTTTTGATTGGACAGCTGCAGTCTGCCACAGAAATGCATATGTTTTAGATGTAAATAAGACCCTTTCATTAGTGACAATGATCAGATTGGTAACTCCCTGTGAAATTTGAACATATCATTTAAAAAGTCCTTTAAGTTAATTAGTTTTCAGAACATTTTCTTCAATCATTTGTGCATTTATTTTCTAAATAATGTTTGATCACAATAGTGGTAAAAAATGTTCACATGTTGGAGAAGTTGTTTTGGGACAATGGTGTGACAAATGCTTTGCATTTATTTCGTGAAATAATCATGTAAGGAGACATACCATATATCATTTGCTATAACTCAGAGAACAGATTTGGAGTTGAATATAATGCTTTCTCCTCTGTATTCAGGACATGTGCTATACAGAGTATAATTTTGTTTCACTCATTCCTTCTAGAATGAGAATTTTTAAATTATGGTAAACACGTTTTAAGTTTGAGCATGATATCAGAACTAAGAGAGGATCAATGCACATGTTAAATTTGGGACAATTTCTAAGAATGAAATGTAATGTAGTAATTTTACTCTTTAAATACAAAGAAATTGATGGTGAGTCTAAAAATGTAAAATGAGTGTTATTGAGGCCTTCTCTTTTTAAACTTAATTTCTTTTGGTTGAACTCACCAGGTCAATGAGAGAATTTTATGAAACTGTTATAATGTCCTGAGATAATATGTAATTGTAAAAAGTATAGAATTGTGTACACATTTATACAAAAAATAGGTAATGGAACACTTATATAAAAGTAAACCAAATACCTATTATAGTTTTTAATTTTTGTTTTTTAGAATAATAGAAAAAAATATCGTTAACAGTGAAAAAAAATTTAATTTAGCTTATGCATATATATGTAAAAACTACAATGTATGTATATATGCACACATATATACACTGTCATAAAACTGTTTTAATTCAATAAATAACCACTATGTGCTAATAAATTTATGGAACTATATATAAACTACATATATGTATACACTATTACAAACTATACTATATATAGTATATGTATATATATATATATAATTATATGTATATAAAGAGAATGAGGTTTAGCAATGACTATTCTTTACTATGTAGAGTCATAAAATTGGGAGAAATCTTAAAATTTCTTTAGTCCAACCACTATCTAAATATATCTTTATTTAACCATATTAATTAAGGATTATAATATCAATTAGCTGTAATTTAATAGACTATATTATTTTCTACTTACTTTTCCACCTGCTGACAAAGATAATTCAAATGTAAATTAAAAGAATTTTTTTATAACTCCTTGTTATATTTTTGTTTTCAGAAATGTGGTCAAGAGAAAAGTGCTTTATTCTTCAATAAGTCCTGGATTAGAAGTTAAGAATTTTACCAAATTGTTTATAGCATACCACAGTGAAAGAGATTCTAGGGGAAATGCACTTAAAAATTATTCCTTTAATCTAAGCATGAATATTTACAAAATGACTCCGTAAAGATTTTTTCTCATATTTATTACAGAGCAATTACAAGTAAATAATATACCAAATTGTTTCACAGATAGGACTACTAATACTCCTGTGATATTGCTCCCCTTTAAAGGGTTCATGCCCCTGTTAGCACTAGGAAGGGGCAGAAATGTGAACTTTTTTTTAGCATTAAGTATCTGCAATTCACTTTATATTATTTCATTTAATCCCCCCCCCCCGCCCCAAGTTATGAGATAGTCATATAGACATGAGAAAATTAAAGTTCAAGGAATGGAAGTAAATTTTCATTGATAATCAAATGAGAACACACCAACTTGGTATTAGAAGTTAGTTTCTTTTGAGTTTATGTTTCATGCTTTTTTTTTTTTTTGCTTTGTGATTCTACTCTTTAATAAGAATGCTCCTGTATATTCTTATATATATATATATATATATATAACTATTAAATCTGTCTCTCACACAGAGATACATACAATCATTTTTATAGGCCATATAATATTGTTTATCTCACAAAATCATTCATATATAGTGCATGATGAGGGCTTCAATACAGGAATTAAATGAGAAGAATTGTTTTCTTTTTCTAATTTTATAAATTCAGAAGCTTGCTTTAGAAATATATTTCTTTTCCCCTGTAACAGAAAGCATATGATAATGTGAAACTAAAATTTATCATTTCAACTTTTCATCTCTTATTCTACAATCAGTAGTAGCAAAATTGTCCAATGTGATCTAGAAATTGTTATGAAAAATAGATGAATCCTTAGCAAAAAAGAAATGTTGCTTCTGTACTAGATGCCTTGCTTTGTGCTAACTCTTAAAAATGCAGAGATAAATGACCTAGTTACTAACTGTCAGGAATTTATAAAAGAATTAGAAAGATTAAAAGATACACAATCAACTACCCAAAAAAGCAAAAGGCAGCAAAATATGATAGAGAATCACAATTTTCAGGAGTGTCATTTAACCTTGTTTGCATAGTTAGGGAATATTTTACAAGTAATTAATGCTTTAGCACAACACTGAAATATGTGTAGGAGTGAGATAGGTGGTATTTCAAGTTAAGCAAATACCATATGCAAACTACAGAGGCAAGATCCACAGTGATACATCATGAAGTGTTCTCTAGAACTTCTTGAAGGTAATGAGAAGTCCCTGAAATTTTTAAATAGAAAGTGACAATCATATTTGCACTTCAGAAAATCACCTTTGCAATTGTGTGGATGTGGTATGTAGGAAATGGAAACAAAGACAGAGAGAGCGCTAGAAGGCTCTTCAGATATCTTGGGAGAGTTATGATTGCAGTTTGAACTTTGGGAATGATACAAGTGATAAAGAGAAAAGAACCAGTTCAAGAGCTACTTAAGAGACAGTCGATTGAATGAGGAAATAGAGGAATTGGGAAAAGAGTGGATTAAACCTGTTTCTGACTTAAATAACTGTGAGGTTCAGGTCCAGTGAAAAACTGTTGAGTTCAGTTTGGGGAAACTTCAATTTGAGATGCCTGTGACTCATCTCCATGAAAAATATCTAACGGGTGTTCGGGTATGTAGATCTCAGGCTTGAGATAAACTTTTGATCTATGAGTATGGATTCTGGAACCAGTGACCATAGGTCAGTGTTTAAACCATGAGATTGAATGAGATCAGCCAGAAAGAGAGCCTACTAGATAGAATGAATAAATAGAAACTTGGAAATCCTTAGTATTTCAATGTTGAGAGCAGTCCACAAAGGAAGCTAATTAAGGGCAGTCAGAAAGATTGTGATTGAAAGCTAAGGAAGCTACCAAATAAGGAGAAAAGTAAAATGGTCAATAGGGTCATTTACTGAAAAAAGATAAATTAAAGTAAGATCTCAGTATTCTCCATTGAATTTGGCAATGTAAAGATCATTGGTAATTTTTTATTAAAGTATTTTAAATAGGAAACTGATATACTTGATGAGCAAATAATTGGGCAGAAGAGGTTGAAATACGGTAAGAATTTCAAGTTATACAAACCTAGAAATCACTTATTGCAAAAGTTTTATACCAGCATTCTATTTTAAGTCACACACTGGAAAAAGGTAGAAAATTAGCTATTTATGGTTAATGATTTTGATTTCTAAAATTTATGTGTATAGATATAATTTCCAAATCTAGATTCTGTTTCATCCATGAGTTGAGAAAAAGAGGGATGTTTACTCTGACTTTAAAATTTTTTGAGATTATCATTAAGTCATAAGATATCACATAATTTAAATACTACAAGTGAAATTAATTTTAGATAAGTATACTTTTAAAACTTTAATTGCCAAACTATAAAAACTATATGTATTTAGATTAAATATTATAAACATCATTTTAGAAGGCCTAAAGTAAGGAGCTGAAATTAAATTTAACAAGTGAGGTAAAGCATAGAAAAATTTAAAATATGACAACTGAATATCTTGAAGTCTACACATCTTACAACAATCAAATAAATAAGATATAATTACTGAATATCACATTTATTTTCTATTTAACACCTCAGAACTAGATAGGAAATGATTTTCATAGCATACTGTTATCTAGAACTGTCATTAGCAAGAATCTAATTTGATTTCTTGAGATTAAACAACTGTGGTTGAAACACAACTATTGTTTAAGAGACTCTCTTTGAAACAGTGGTTAATCGTGTTCTCAGATTTATTCTTTGAGTCAGAAATTATTTCTTATGTCACTTTCAAGCCCCATAATTATATGAATAATTCAATTAAAATGTGCTCAGGTGATACAAATAATTGGGAAATTATATGCTTATGAGACTTAATTCCAAAGACAGTATCTGTCTAGATAATTTTGATGGTCAAATAATTACAAAGCCTTTATTAGCAAATATAATCTGACATTAGTGAATAATAATAATGGTCATAGAATAATCCCCTTGACATACATGAAAAAATCTAGTTAAAGTTTTTATAGGTCATAGTTGAACCATTTTTAAACAGAGATATACTGTTCAATTTGTCCTATCTTTTTTTCATATATCAGTAAAACTTCTGTATTATTTGACTTTGTCCTACCTATCCTATGATTTTTGGGCAGACTGACTTTTTTCTTTTCTCATAACACAATCACCTATTTCTAGAAGTGTTTTAAAAGGTGATTGATAGTAGTAAAATTAATAATGTTACTATATATTTATACTTTCCAAATAATCAAATATTACTTATTTGTAAAATTTACATTTTATCTCATCTTTCTAGTCAACTGCCACTTTTTTGTTACTTGTAACATCCACTGGGTGTACTCTTGTTAATGCTAAATATACTTCACATTCTCTCTAAGACAAAATTGAAAAGGGAGTGAAAATACA
The DNA here is from genome assembly GCA_030015415.1 of Cynopterus sphinx. Classification (NCBI taxonomy): domain Eukaryota; kingdom Metazoa; phylum Chordata; class Mammalia; order Chiroptera; family Pteropodidae; genus Cynopterus; species Cynopterus sphinx. Next base: position 86,002,608 of record CM057380.1, read on the forward strand.
ACACTTAAATGCATTTTCTGACTTTGATTAACATAGGTTTACATCACATTAAAAAATTTGTGTCTTTGGGGTTCCTCATGTTTACCTGCCTGTGAAAACAGGAAACCCTCGTCTTGCTCTAGAGGGTTGTGAGGATCAAATTAATGTGTCCTTTGAAAAAAAATAGTCTAAAAAATACAAGATGCATGTATAAAACTTGTTATTGTTTTAGGAATAAAATTGACAAGTTTATAGGACCTTATGGGTGGCTCCATTTCACTGATTGGGAGGGTCATTTATTGGTCGTAGTTGCTTTCCAAAAAAGCTGACTCATATTTGATTTAAAGAAGCATCACTTCCTCTTTTCCTGGACTCCTCTTTGTGAAAGTAAGACCAGCCCACATGATGAAAATATTTAAATCAGAAAAGACCAATAGAGGAGGAAGCAGCACATACCTGAGAAATGGGAAGTCACAGTAGTTAAACAATGGAGCATGTGCATCACAATCAATTTATCTTAAGTGTCACTTTTAGATGCTGCATTATTTGGAGACTCAGCATGAAAGCCAGGAGTCACTTAACCCTGTGAACCAAAACCGCTGAGTTTTGCACAGTTCTAAGTCAAAATGCTGAGGCAGTAAATGTTATTTAAAATTCTTTTGTGAAAATCAATGCAATCTTATTTTGAAAATGAATATTTATTTTATGGAATGGAATAGAAGGACTTAATATGATAGAAAACTATTTTATTGCTTAATATGTTTTTAAAAGTGCACTGCAGGGACATGTCCAGCATATTGAGCCAACAGAAATGTGATTTACTGAAGGTCCTTTCTTATTACATTTAAGCCTTTTTAAAGTATTAATTGTGATATAATATTATGTAGTATAATAAAAGTAAAATTGAATCCAGTGAAGACTCTGGTTACCATGGAGTTTAAATCCATCCCAGGATCAATCAATTAAGATTACTCAATAACAATGACAATATAAGCAGTCTCAATTCAGAGTAGTGTAATACTTTGTTAGGGTCTCTTGAATTAATGTACTTTATAATGAAAAACACTGGAGTCAGAAGGCCTGGGTTTAAATGTGGCTTTAATTTCTTAATGAACAAGTTAAGTTACCAAGCTTATAAATTGTATATATCTGAACTACATCACTTAGGAGTGTGTTTAGCTTCAAGTAACACAACAGCCAAATAAAAATAACTTAAACCAGTTGGTATTTATGTTATTATGTTATTGAGAAGAAGGCTGGAAAGAGGCTAGTGAACAACCTTAGAAATGTTATAAAGAGAATAAAGTTTTTCTATACACTTCCCCATCCTTATTATTTGACATTTTACCCATGGTAGCAAAGATGGCTTTTCTGTCTCAGAGCATTGTGTCTTCAGTCCAGTCAGGAAGAAGAAAGGGGAAGGAAAGGGTGGGGTGGGGGCAAAATATTTTCTCTTCTTGAAGTTTTGTGCCTTCTTTGGAAAACTAAAGTTGTCAGTAGATTTTTGTTTATATATCCTTACCCATGTGAGGATATATAATGCCAAGCAAAAGGCAATGAGATTACCAAGACTAGTTTAAACCTTCATGATCCATAACTTTGTGGTTGAAATAAGAACTTATCTTGAGTTCAAGAGGCTTTCAACTGAATAATAATCAGGTTGCTGTTAATGGGAAGATGATGGGGCAGAAGAATGGCTGTACGCAAATATAATTCACTGTCTGATACAACAACGTTTTGTAGTATAATTAGACCATGCACCTTAGTTTACCTGGAACAGTCCCAGTTCAAACCCATTGTTCTTGCAAAATTATTCACAATGTCCCATGGCATAAGATTTTTAAATGGGGGAAAATGGAAGTACTAAGATGCTGATGCCATGCTTCATAAATGGCACTGTCACAATGGCTCATTTTCCATCGATCAAAGTAGATAATATAGCCAAGGCTGAAGTTTATGGAGCAGAAAGAGTTATTCTACATCTGACTGGACAATCAAGTGGCAAAGGGTATAGAAAGTCTCAATGGAACAGAAGTTGCAGATGTAGAGTTTGAATTTATTCCTCCTTTGATATAAACCTAAAAAGCAAATGTGGGTTATTGAGTGAATACCTTAACTGTGAAAGTTAGCTATTTAAATTTCACTGAGGAAGGTAGGATAGGTGAGTGCTTCCAATGTGAGATGAATAAACAAAGTTTATATTTCACTAAAAGATTGGATGTCTAAATAGCTCTACTAAAAACTACATATGATTACTGTACATTATAGAACTCCAGGATAAAGGTTTATGATTTTTCAGTAAAGATGTATGATTGATTGATAAAACAATTTATAGATGAAAAAATAAAATAAATGCATGCAATGTTATTTTTAACTTGAGTAGTAGTTTTGCTGAATTGTTTAATTTACTCTTCCATTTCTAGAAAAATCATTTTAGGCTCTAAGAAACCTTTGGAAAGAGGATATTTTGAACTAAGCGAAAGTGGTTTCTCTAATATCATGTGTCTTGTCTTAGAAAAACAGTGGAGAAAGGAAGTTTTTAGAAATTAAAAGAAGCAAAAAATAGATAAAGCTTGTTCCAAATGTGAAATATTATTATTATTAATATAGAAAGTACCTAAAATATGTGAAGTGCCTAAAACATTTTCCTTAATATAGTTGGTTGTTATTACAGCTAATTTCTGTCATCAAGTTATTTAGCACCCCTTCTCCAATATTCAGAAGCACATGTGTTTGTATGTATATATCTTTGACTTCTCACATATATCTTTTGCTCAATCATCATAGCAAAAGATGGTTTTGTCTTCAGAGCTTTATGTCTGTAGGTCAAAGTAAGTCAGTCATATGGTGACCAAGGACAGTTTATGGAGTAGGAACAGGTACTCCACCTCTTCTATTATATACACACACAGAGAGCCTCTGAAGACTTCACAAATCGAAAATACAGTTTGAAGATAAGAACTATATTTATATTAATTAATTATATTAGAGAAACATTTTTAAAATTCACAAAAGGGATTAAACACAACTATTTTTTTTTTGCTTTTTATACCTCATGGTATAAATAATACTAAGTGTTCTGGTGACATACTGTACCAATAATTTTTTTTTAAGTTTAATGAGTTTATTCCTTTCTTGTTACCTTATTATCTTTAGAGTATGTTGCTAAATTTATGGTTAGAATACATACATATATATATATATATATATATATATATATATATATATATATATACACACATACACACATATATATGTGAATGTTTGTGTATAATTTTTATTTTATATATATAAATTTATATATAATTGTACTTGTATTAATTCTAATTTTCTCATTTTTATTTTCTTTTATTATGTAGGCATCCTTTTTTTAAAAGGCACAAGCCAAGAAATCATCTCTGCTCTCTGCATTGTGGAATAACTTTAAGCCTGTCCTGATATAAGTTGCTTTATTCAAAGTGTTTGTTGATATTTTACTATTCCATTCATAACAAAGTAAGTGGAAATCTTGGTTTTTCACTCCCCCACAGGTAAAAGACAAGCAAATGTTCCATTATAAAGTTTCTACTTAAAAAAAAAAGTAGGAAAGGTACTTATTGCAAATACTATTTAGGGCATGGACATTCTATTACTTTTGCCTACGATATAAAGGTGAATTATGATAAGATAGTCAATATTTACTGAAGTTAACCATGTGTTAAGCCTTATTTTTAAAAACTTGTATTATTATCTTTTTAAAACTTTCAAACAATCCTATAATATAAAAATATTATCACATGCATTACTACAATGTAGAAACAGAAGTTTACATTATTACCCTAGGTCCACAAAGCTAGAAAATACCAGAATTATAATTCAAATTCAGGAAGTCTGGCTTAAAAATAAAATGATACATACTTTCACTATTTTTCTTAAACTGGTCTTTTGGGAGTTGAACTTCATCTGCTAGGGTAACAATATATACACACAAATATAAATATATAAATATATATATATATATATATATATATGTATGTATGTATATATAGTAAAATATTTGAAAAATTTTTGTAATATTTCTTAAATATTTATATGCAAATGCTTATAGGCAAACAATGATATTGAGCCCTTGACTGTATGTCACGTTTTTCAGGTAAGGATTACTTTACCTCTCACTGTTATATGATGGAGAAGTAAGGAAACATTTTTTATTAATATATAATTGTATTTTTTGTATTGACTACATTTCTAAATTGTTGAAGTTAAGAACCATTTTATTCATGAAAGTAAAATTAATCCTGAGTTACCTGAACCTCAGATAATAGTAAGGCAGATATTTATTCAATATTTATTGAGTACCTACTACATGCCAAACACTGTTCTAAGTAGACTATGGGGATAGAGCAAAATCAAAAAGTCCCTGCTCTGATGACACTTCAGAGGGAAGAGATAAATAATAAACAAAGGAATGCATATAAATAATATTAAAAGGTAATCAATGTTAAGGGAGAAAGAAATACAGCAAAGTAAGCGGGGATAATAAAATGCCAGAGTGAGGAAATGGAAGTTGCTGTTTTATGTAAGATGCTTAGAGAAGACATTGGTGATAAAGTGATAGTTGAGCAAAGTCCTGAAGGAAGTTAGAGAGGAAACCAAGTCCATATCTGTTGCAAACCAGAAGAGTAAGAAGAGCAAGAGCCATAAGGCAGGAGTAGGCTTATTATTCTTGAGACAAATGAGGCTAGATTAGAGCAGCTGAAAGGAAAAAAAAAAGTTAAAATTTAGGTCAGAAAGGTTTGGGGGTGAACAAAAATTTTGAAAGGTCTTACGGAATATGATGGAGATATCAGCTTTTAGTCTGTGTTAGAAGGGAAGCATTTAGAAGATTTTGAGTAGGAATTGACATGACTAGACTTATGTTTTATAGGGATAGGTCCAGCTGCTATGTGAAAAATAATATAAAGAGGAGCAAGAGTGAAAGAAGTTGAAAGACAATTTGGCAAAGATCCGTGGTAGCTTCAAATAGGTTGCAGCAATGAAGTTATAAGCAGTGACTCTGTTTTAAAGGTACAGTTAACATAATATATTGATGGATCAAATGTAGGTCGAAAGAGAAAGTGAGGAGTCAAGGATGTCTCAGAGTTTTCTCTTTAAATCACAAGGTAATTGAGGTACCATTTTCTGAACTATAGGAGGCTCAGGAAAGAGAACAGTAGGTTGTGAGGTTTGTTTGGGGACTTGATAAATTTGAAATATGTATTAGATATTTTAAGGAAAGAATTAACACATCAGGCCTGATTGCTGCCCTTTGAAAGGCCTGTTTATAGGGGTGGCGTTTGGCTGGCAACTAGGAATTGAATTTCAGGAGGGTTCCCACTACCCTAACTGTTAAGAATGGTTCAATATGTCTAAAATATTTATACAATTAATATGATTCATGCTGTATGCCTGCTTTCCTTCTGAGAGTTTGGAATTTGGGCATGTTCTAGGAAGAGTATGGCCTAGTGGACAATATTTCACATATGTTGTCACACCTATTTGCTGTAGTAATTAAGTGTGTTCTGTGTGACTGCTGAGAGGAGACTTTTGGAAGCTTGTGTCTGTTATCCCCTGGATTTGCCCCATACATCTTTTCTCTTTGATACTTTTTATTTTTATCATTTTACCAGTTAAACATAAACCATGAGCATGACTACATGCTGAGTCCTGAGAGTCCTCCTAATGACTCATTTAAAGAGAGTGGTCCCTGACAGCCATCTAGATAAAAATGTTGAGTGAGCAATAACCTATATAATTTTGGACTTAAGAAAGAAGTAGGCTGGAGTGATAAATTTGGGAACTGTTTGCTTGGGATGTCAAGTTATTGTTCTGGATGAGATCACCTTAGTGTGAGTGAAGAGAGTAAAATGTCCACAGACAAAACTCAGATATTCTAATATGTAGAGATGATGAAGATAGGAAAATCCACTGAAGGATAGTGAGAAGAAGCAGCTAGTGCAGAGAGAGGAGAACCATCAGAGAATCCAAGGCAAGAAGGTGCTTCATTGATGTCAGAAAATGTCATTTTTTTAAACCTCCAAATTGGCTTCCTCATCTATGGAAGTATAATCTAAATATCTCCTGGATTAAAACCCCCACACACAAGATAACAGACCGCTTCTTCCCCCAACCTCTGCCCTTCATCTCCATATATTAAAGTTCTTTTTAAGAAGTTACATAGGATTATCTCAATTATGGCCAGAAATCTGTCCATCAGAGATGCACTGATCATTGTCTTACTCTCCGGTCCTGTTCTGATGATTTATTACTGCAAAAAAATCACTTTGAAACTTAGTGGCATAAAACAACAATGATTTTAATATGTTCATGATTTTGGGGGTCAGGGCTTCAGACAGGACTCACTTTTCTCTGCTTCACAGTGATTGGGACTTTAGCTTAGTAGTTGAACAACTGGAAGTAGCTGCAGTGGCTCAAGTGGAGACATATGTTTGGGGCCTTGGTTCTGGATGTTGGTGGATTACCTGATTCTTCTCTATGTGTGCTATTGCAAGCACATTCAACATGGCTTCTCAACTTACCTGCTTAATGTCTGGTTTAAGATTTCTGGAAACAGCCAGGTCTCTCTTTCATTCTCTTTCTCTCTGCCAGAAAGAGCTACCACAGGTCAGAACCCCAGTGTTGGGTGGTGAACTGGGAGAAATAAAGAAGCTGCCTCTCGAAGCCTCTGGAGCTCCCTGCAGAAGGAGAAGGTGGGGAGAAGGAGTGGCAACTTCCCCGAATAGCCCTGCCTGGGAAATGTGAGCTCCCGTGGCCAGTTGGTGGCAGGGCTCAGTTATCAGAGCAGAAGGAAGAGAAGTGGTAGGCAGAGAAACAACAGTTGATTTTTACTTGCCCTGGTTGAAAAACCAAGGCTGAGCCACAGCCCCCAACCACCAACACAGATGGCCCATCCCCCCATACCCTCGGAGACTGATCACTGTGGAGTCCAAGGGGAATCTGAGCAAATACTACTGAAACTGTTGCTAACATTGACAGGGACTGAAACTGAGAGTAGCAAGTATGATTAAATATCTACAAGAAAATGAAAAAGACTTTAGGCTTTATATAAAGCAGGAATCCAAGAGACTTAGACACCACCTACTGGAAACCAAAAGAAAAGTGCCTTCTTTGCAGCAGGCTAAAGAGACACCTTTACATAATAAATCTTCTTTCTGGAAAAACAGCAGAATACACTTCCATCAATACTCAGGTGGAGAAATAGTCCATTAAACACCATGAACAACCATGGTGACAAGGCATCTCAGAAATAAACAGGAAAATCTTCAGAAAATAAGTTTACCAACATAGAAATATGTGACTTAAATGACATAGAATTCATAATGGTACTTCTGAAAAAACTCAATGAGATCCAAAACAACTCAAATCAGCAATCTCAGGAAGTGAAAAAACAGCTAGATGAGCAGACCAAGGAGAATGAAACCCTAAAAAGAAACCAAATAGAACTGGAAATAAAGAACACACGACAAAAGTTGAAGAATGAAATAGCAAGCTTGGAAAATAGAGTCATCTAAGTGGAGGAAAGGATAAGTGATATCAAAGACAGAAATCTAGAAATAAATCAGAAGGAAGAAGAGAGAAATTGAAAAATAAAAAATGATGAAAGAGAAATTCAAGAACTAGCTGATACCGTCAGGAGAGGAGACATAAGAATAACGGGCACTACCAAAGGCAAGGAAAAGGAGCAGGGACTAGAAAGCATTTGCAAACAAATAGTTGATGAGAATTTCCCAAATATAAGGAATGAACTGGAGCTGGGAATTCAAGAAGTAAACAGAACACCTAATTATCTGAACCCAAAAAGGCCTTCATCAAGACACATTGTTTTAAAGTTATCAAAAATCAACAATAAGCACAGAATTCTCCAGGCAGCCAGGGAAAAGTAGACAGTAATTTATAAAGGAAAACCCATTAGATTATCAACGGACTTCTCAGCACAAACCTTACAAGCCAGAAAGGAATGGAATCAAATATTTAAACTAAGTGAAGGGAACTATCAGCCTAGAATAATGTATCCAGCTAAGCTCTCCTGTAGATCTGAAGAAGAAATTAAGACCTTTCAGACATACAAAAATTGAGAGAATGCTCCACAATGAGGCCTGCACTACAGGAAATATTTAAAGATGTCAGCTCATCTAAAACAAAATTTTTAAAAAATACATAATTAGGAGTAAAGTGACTATCAGGCAAATAGAAGCAGAGAAGTGCAATCCTTACTAAGAACAGGGAATTATAAGCTTAACTAATAAGTGCTATAGAAAGATAGTAATGAATGTTCAGCATACATAGGGACAAACTGAGATAACAATGACTAAAATGGGGAGGATTCAAAGATCCAAATTCAAAAAGAGATAAGGCAGGAGCAGAAGAAAATGGATGACTGTATATATAAACTATCGTTTACATATTCGTAATGGTAACCACACATCAATGATTCAGAATTAAAGAATATAACAAAGAAAGAAGAACCAGAGGGAAAACCCACAAAAGCCAACCAAAATAAAGAAAACAGTAATACAAAAACAAGGAAACAATGGAAACACTGAACTACCAGAAAGCAAAAGACAAAATGACGATAAGAAGGCCTCATATTTCAATAATCACCCTAAACGTAAATGAACTGAGCTTACCAATAAAAAGGCACAGAGTTACAGAATGGATCAAAAACCTTTTATTCAAAGATTTTCTTTTTTTTTTTTCCCCAGCCCCCAACCATCCTCCCATCTGGTAACCATCAAAATGTTCTCTGGATTTATGATTTTATTTCTATTTCGTTTGTTTATTTTGTTCTATAGATTCCACATGTAAATGAAATCATATGACATTAGTTTTTCTCCATCTGACTTACTCTACTCAACGCAATAGCATCTAGGTCCATCCATGTTGTTGCAGATGGCAAGATTTCATTCATTTTACAGCTGAGTAATATTTTGTTGTAATATGTGCCACCTTTTCTTTATCTAATCATCTGTTAATGGACACCCACATGGCTTCTGTATCTTGACTATTATAAATAATGCTACAATGAACATATGGACTCACATTCTCTTCAAAGTGGCATTTTGATTTTCTTCAGATAAATACCCAGAAGTGGGATTACAGGGTTCTTCTTTGTCTCTTGTTGTAGCCTTTGTTTTAAACTCAATTTCGTCTGGTATAAATTATTGCTACCCTGAATGTTTTGCTTGTTTTCATTTTTATAAAATATCCTTTTATATCCCTTTACTTTCAGTATGTGTATGTCTTTCAATTTGAAATTACTGCTTGTAGGCAGCACATGTAAGGGTTTTGTTTTCTTATCTATTCAACTACCCTACTTTTGATTGGAACATTTAATTCATTTATATCAAAATTGTTGATACATATGTATTTATTACCATTTTATTATTTATACTTTTGATTTTTTATTTATTTTTCTTCTTAAAAAGTTTCTCTAACACTTCTTGAAATACTGGTTTGGTGTTAATGAACTCTTAGTTTTTTCTTGTCTGGGAAGCTCTTAATCTATCCTTCTAGTCTAAATGATAGCTTTACTGGTTAGAGTAATCTTGGTTTAAAAACTGAGCATAATATGGGGATGTTGTTTTTTAATTAATTTGGCTGGTACTTCTTGACTGCTTTTGGTTTAAAATCTTTTTTTTCAGTAAAAGGTTTTTTTTAGTTTTCTAAGTTTTACTTATTTTATTTTTGACTCAAAAAGTAATTATATATATATACATATATACACACCTATATATGTGTGTGTGTGTGTGTGTGTGTGTGTATATATATATATATATACACACATGTATCTGTTGCATCTTTTTAAATTACTATTATATATATATATATATATATATATATATATATATATATATATATATACAGATATACTTTCAGTTGTAGTTATAGGTATAGATGTAGATATATATATATATGATGTAAGGAAAGTAATTTATCCATAGTCAAATAAGTTGTTAAATGAAGAAGCTAGCCTTAGAATCCAGGCCTTCTTCTCTATAGACTGTTTTCTTCATTACTCTAAATACATAAAAAAATAGAAATGTAATTATATGCATGTATGTATATGTTTATATCTCATATGTATGTGTGTAATGTTTTGAACCTCTTCTCCATGCCTTAAATTTTTTTCATTTTTTTGTCATTTCATTTTTTAAAAAATATGTTTTCTTTAATTTCTGGGAAAAACTTTTGAACATATCTACTAGTTTAAAATTTTCATTGTATTGTAGTAACCATTTGGACTTTTAGTGTCTCCACCGCATTTTATAAAAAAATGATAGTTACATTTTTAATTTAAAAAAAGTGTTTCTATTATTATTATAAATTTTTGGTGGATATCATGTTCTTTCACTGCAAAGATTATAAAGAGATATTCAATATTTTTTTTACATTCTTTGTGATATCTTTTCTCAGTAGAAGGGCGTTAATATGATTCCTTGGATAATTTAGTTACTCAATCTTTTAGTATTTAATTAATATTAAAAATTGTTAAGTGCTTTTATAATGGTGTGAGAAGAGTTTATATTTGTTTATAAATTGGGGCAGATTTTATTAGGGGTCATTAGACATCTCTTAAAAAATGTTATAGACTAAATAAAATGAGAATTACATTTCCTGCATTTCTGTTGTTTTACTTGGACACATTAGATGGCCAGTAACTTTTTAGGGGGAGATTAAAGAGCTACATTTGGAGGAGACAAGGCTAAGAGCTAAACTATTGTAGTGACAAGTATTTTTTTCTCTCTTCCTTTTCTCTTGTGGCAGGAGTAGTCATTGTTTTATCATCAGCACAATTGTCCTCTTGACTAGTCAGTAGCAGAAACACTTCTAATCTTCTGTGCAGAAATGTAAAAGAGGATCGAACACTGCAATACCCATAGATTATGGGGTGATCCTGGCACCTTGTGAACCTCCTATCAAGGCTGTGCTGGTTCTTGGGCAGGCCCTCAGACCCCCCAGCATCACACTAAGGTTCCACTGAAGGCCCTGCATATTTATTCACCAGGCGGCTTTTCACTTATGGAATGAACAGGTTTTTGAATTGTTCCTGTATACTATTTATTCATTTTAGCTTTAGTTTTCCATCCTCTCTCGCTCTAAATCAACATAATGAAAATACCTTAATTTTTTTGGCATATAAATAGACTTTTGCCTGGTTTTCAGTACTAATACCAATTCCTCATTACTTTTACAATTATTTAAGCATTTCACTGTTTTTTTTAAAGAGTAGTCAATTAAATAAATTAATTCCTAAAATCATCCTTAATTACTAATAATTAAGGTTGAAGATACTGAATTCAATATACAAATATTAAATAATGTACGCAGAGAGAAAGTGAGAATTGAGCCTTGGAAGAAAAGATGTTTTTCCATTTGCTTTCTAATCTTCTTGTATCTCTAAATTCTCATGACCCTGTTTAGCTATTTTTATACTTGTAATCATCCTGTGTATAGGGCATGTGGGGCGGGGGAGTAGACACCTAAAGTAGATTATAATCTTGAGAGAATTGGGACACTGTCATTTCTCAGTTTTCTAATTTCAATTGTAATATTATTTATAGGCATTCATTAGATATCCATTGATTAATTTGTGTACATAGTATTGATACAATTTAAATGGTTTAGCATTATAAGGGTACCAATGAAGAGAAGGGAACCTCAATGCTAAAGATCTAGAATAAACTTCTTTTACAATTTTGCAGTCTACAAACTGATATGGGTTTTTGGTGAACATATTTTCTTGGGAACACAAATGTTACTCTCTACCAATACACAGTGAATTATAAAGCTATGTACTTTAATCAATAATTATAATTTCCTCTTCTGAAAACATGTCCCGTGATATTATGTGATCAAAATACACAATCTATTTCCTTAATATATTAAAAATATTAAAAGTCGATAGTAAAAGTTGTCATTATTTGACTATAAAAGTGCTCCACAAATCTAAATATTTTGCTTCTCTTTTTCTGAGCCATAGTTTTAAAAGGTTTCCACTGGGGGAATTATTAACTTGATGTCAGCAGATGACCAGCAGCTCAAGGACCTGATTAAAAAAAACCTTCAATATCCTTTTGTGATCCCCTTTTCAAATCCTGATGGCCATATCACTTCTTTGGCAAGAGCTACATTTGGTAGTGTGAGCAGGGGTGGCAGTCCTTGTGTTTCTTATACCTATAAATGCTTTAGTTGCAAACAGAGTAAAAAAATTACAGATAAGAGAATGATATCTCACATTATAAATGTCAAACAGAAGCTGAATTTTCTGGCTTGAATTGCCAATAACCATGTAACTAATTCTTTATACATGGAAAATACATGAAAATAATCCAAACGTATCACTTATTTATTCAACCAATGTTGATGGGACATCTGTCTTGTTCCAGTCACTGTGCCAGGCACAAGAAGTAAAACAATGAGGAGACCAGACAATTTCTAGTTTTCATGGGACTATTGGGAGACACAGGTATCAAGCAAGTAAATATATATATAACATAATGGCTGGAGTTAATTGATATATGAAAAAATAAATTTTAATTATGTGATAGAGTAACAAAGGATGCCAGTTCTCATACAGTAAAAAAGCTCTTAGGATGGATGTGACATATCAGCAGGGTAAAGGAGCAGTTTATGTGGATGTTTAAGAAAAAGATATGTGAAACAAAGGGACTGGGGTGCATGTAGCCTAGAGGTAGGAGTATGCTTGGTTTGCATATAGCGGAGAGGAGGCTGGTGGGCTAAAGTGATCAAAGAGTAGCCACATGCTGCAAAGTGAACAAAAATGCTTAACTGAATTAATTTTAATATTTTTTCTTTACATTTGATCAATCATTCATCTTACTATTAATATGTTTTTTTATATCTGACATATGCCAAGCAACATATACTAAGTTATACTCTAGGAATGGAAAAACAGGACATAGCTTGCTGCGCTCAAGGACATTACACTGTAATGGGAAATATAGATGGTTTCATGTGGTAAAGTAACATACACAGATCAGATGTATTGCTTATGATATTTATTTCATTAATTTTAATGTATCGATGATTAACAATATCTATGTACTGACATGGAAATGTGTCAATCACATATTAAAGAAAAAGATAAATTTAAAGAAATATATATGTATATACATATACATATGTGTGTGTATGTATATATCCTGCACATATGTTTATATATCATTAATCTATTTTTTAAATGTGACTATACTTATACACATAGGTATGATAGAAATAAATAAATGAAGATATATAGTTATAAATATATTTGTATAAGTATAGAGATAATCTAATGATAAAACACCAGTATTTTTAAGGATAGTTACATGTACAGTAAAATCTGATGGAAAGAGAGATTTTTCATTTGCTTTAGTATATTTAAGTGCTGAGAATTTACATATTCTTTTATATTTTTCTTAACTTTTGAAATACCAAGATTACAAGACTTTAGAGATGAGAATTAGAAAATAGCACAGAATTATGAAATAATTATGAATTACTAAACATACTAGTATTTAGGAGAACTTTTATTATAAACTTAGTTTTGTTTATAATTTAATGAATAAACTAGATTTTTAGTCTGGATTTTAAATAATTTAAAGTCAAATGTTTAGAAATAAAAATAATTTTTGGAGACCTTAAAGTTCTAAACTTTTAGGACTTTAGACTGGGATATTATGTTCAAATGTACTAAATTGAAAAATATCTTTAATTAAACAAATAATAATATGGATATTAACTATAAATGTTTTAATTGTTGCATATATAAATACTTATTAATACATGTAAAATGATAGTGGCAACATTATTGAAAGAAATCCTTAAGAAGCCATACCCAACCAATAAGCATAAAATCATATGTGTTAAATATTTAAATAAATATATAATATACATAGTATTTACAAAAAAAGAGCCAGTATTTGAAAATATACATTTTAATCACTCTAATTTTCAAAGTACTAATAAGCATTTTGTTACTAAGAACTAATAAATATACTTTGATAAGGACACTCAAGATAGTGGGCTTATAGAATAGAGAGTTTTATTTTTATTTCTGTGATCTTCTGCTATTATATATATATATATATATATATATATATGTATATATATATATATTTGATGGAGTTTGGAGAAATTTAGCCCATCTTAATAGAGTGTAGATGTTATTTTATTCAATTTTAAACAAATTACATCCCCAAAATATGTTACAGGCTACTTTTATTCTTTTTTGGTTTCAGATACATAGGAGGCATAATATCTTAAATTGTATTTACATAAAGCCAGTTAGAATGCAGGTGATTTCTTTTTGTTTCTCATCCAATGGTTAAAAATAAATGTCCCAAAAGACAAAAAATATTACTTTTTTTAAAGAGAGTAAGCAGAAGAGAGCAGGATAAAGCAGACAAAAGTGGAAATAACAGTCATTACTGTGAATGTATATTTATATGAAAGAAGCAATGAAATGTCATCCAGTTTCTTTATGTGGAATAAAAATAATACAAAATACAAAAGGCATGTTTTAAATTCCTTTTTCTCTAGAAAATTTACCTTCACCCACACCACTAATATTTCTCTGTGATAAAATAAGCAAAAATTTCATGAACATATATACATATATGTGTGTGTGTGTGTGTGTCTATAAAAATCCTAAATTATGCCTTATCAAATTTTTTTCAGGGGCATAATTTGGAAAGATTACATAGAATTTTTTCTGGCATTAACAACTGCATAGGAAATTATCTCTGTCTGGTGCATCTTTCATTATATACATAGGATATACTTATTATATGTATACATCAATTCATTTTTAGAATCAATAAATGCTCTGCTGCATTGTGCTGTGTGGAACTCACACAAAATTAAACATTTTTGAAGTGAAAGATGTTGTTAGATTAAAGATACTTTAAAAAGAGACTGATATCTATGTTTTTATCTGAAATTAAGGATAGCCTTAAGTAGCCCTGAAATTCAACTCGAATTGTTTAATAAGGTCATACACCCTAAAGTAATATGATCCAAATGCTTCTCATACCTTTCAGTGGGCTAATTGATAACACCTGCATTCCTAAAAAGTACATCAAAGAGTGTTTATAGGTCTTAAATATTGATATTTAAATATAGATATTTAAAAGGAAATTTGTGTTATTAGTAGGACAAGGACAGTGCAGATAAAATAAAAGGATGTTTCCTCAAGATCTGAGCAAAGGCCAAGATTTGAAATAGCAGTCCCATCAGTGAACATACTAGAATATTGGTAGAGATCCAAGAGTCAATCAATTAGGATAGTTTAAAAGTGTGGGCAGTCAGCATCCTTGAAGTCTGAAAGCAGGTGCCATAAAGCTTCTCTCTAATAATGATAATAGCTATGATTTAGTGACTGTTTCTGTGTCACATGCTGCGCTTATCACTTTATATCTGTTTCCTCATATAATTCTTAAAAATCTAATTCATGTAACTTTAATTCGAGAAAAAGATTTCTCATTCCCATTTAACAAAGAAGTAAAATCTCTGAGCACCTAAGTGTCACAGAGTTCACAGAACCAATGAGAGATTATTAAGGTGTGTGTATGTGTGTGTGTGTCATGTGTAGATAGGTGGATGGATGATATAAATAGATAGATGATGATAGATAGATGATAGATAGATAGATAGATAGATAGATAGATAGATAGATAGATAGATAGATAGATAGATATAGATAGATAGATAGATGATAGATAGATAGATAGATAGATAGATGATTATAGATTGGAAAAGAGATTTGTTTTAAAGCATTGACTCATATACTAATGGAGGAGGGCAAGTCTGAAATCTGTAGGGCAGGCTAGAAATATCGGCATGAGTTAATGTTGCAGTATTGAGTCTGGAGGCAGAATTTTTTTCTCCTAGGGGAGCCTTGGTCTTTTCTCTTATGGCTTTTTTAACAGATTGATGCCCACCTGTTATGGAGGGTAATCAGCTTTACTCAAAGTCTTCTGATTTAAATGTTAATCGTGTCTAAAAAATACCTTCACAGAAACATTTAGACCTGTATTTGGTCAAACAATATAACACCATAAGATTAACCATTATGAAGAGAGAGAGTTAGAATTTGAATGTAGGGCTATCTCATTTTAAAGTGTCTACAGTGAACCATTGTCAGATCCTGCTTCTCTATGTTTTTCTTCTCAGAAATTGTTTACAATCTCAGTATACCAGTTACCTTTCAGAAAATGGCTTCAAGTCCCAAGACTTCAGTTTTCATTCAAGAAATTGGGAGGACAGGGGGATAAGCTTAGCTATTAAGAAATGAGGAATTGACAAAAATGAGAGCTGGACCACCAGGAAAGTGACAAGTTTGAGCTAGATAAAAAGTGCTATGGTGTTGGTGCCTAGAACTGGGATGTTGCCAAAGCCTGGTCCAAAGATAAGCTGTTGGTGGGTAAGTGGAACATAAGCCTGGAAAGATGGTGGTTTCCTTCTCCATTCACCCTCCCTCCAAAAAGAACACAATTCAATGAAATATTTTGACTCAGTTGAAAATAGGAGCAATTTGATTTACTTTATCAATATACCAATTTTTCTTCTTTACAGTTATGTATATTTGTGTTATACTGTATATTTATGTGTGCATGTTTATATTCCTTCTATGATATTGATTATCAAATAGATATTGTCAGACTCCTTTGAGATATTGAGACTTTATGTATGGGAACCCTCTTATAAAAAGATGATTACTGAAATTTGAGAACAGGAAGGAAGTGAAAGTTCAAAAATCAGCTGGGTAGCTTGCTACATTCTCTATGCTGGCATTAACATGCACTCTATACTTGGTGAGTTTATATAATATTTTCTGTTTTGATATCCAAATTTGATTTGCAGATTCACTTCCAAATTGCCTAGAATTTAGGTGTCTAATGTGAAATCTTTTTTTGAATTAAAATTTTCAAGAAATCTAATAATTATTGATGTAGATTAGGGGATGAAAGTTTTAAAGCAAAGGAAAATAGATGCATTCTCATTGGTCTGTATTTTTATATGTAAGATTTTATTTCTTTGTAAATTTCTCACAGATTGAACATATGCCTTTCTAATTCTTACAGGATATAATCTGCATTTTAGAGTTTATTTCCACTTTAAAATATCTTAATTTTTTATGATTGTTTTAAGCAAGACCCAAAGGCATGGTATATGGTGTTGGGAAGGGAAATAAGATTTATTGAATGTTTCTACTGAAAAATTATATATCTTGCCCTGTTTCATTCTTATAATAATAAGGCATTACTTTTCTTATTTCACAAGAAATGGAAGTCTATTCCAAAGTTATAGAATTAGTATCTGTAGGTGAATTGTTATAAATGGAGGTTATTCACTTTCTATCATATCATTTTAGCATTTGGAAACCATGCTATTTAAACTAGAGTGTAATCTGCCTGGAGGTATGAAGCAATGGATGAAGGCCAAAGAATAACCAAACCACATATAACTGAAGCATCCATTTTAATGAAGGTTACCACTTCTGTAGTGATGAGGTCAGGTGAAGTTCCATATGTTGATAATTTTAAATATTATTACTTTTTATTTAAACAAACTTGTGGGAATTATGAAAGTAAAAGTGATATTTATGTTTGGAATACTTTGATAAAACTGCCCAAGAGTCATTTGCTTAAGTCAGCCAAGAACATACATCAATATGTTCTCATGCATAGATAAAATTTTCTGCCTTTTCTAATTGGAACTCATAAGAGCAAACGTAAATTTTATCAGCCATGATTTATTCATACTTTCTTCAGTTAAATTTTATGACACAATGAAAGTGTATAACTATTACACATGTGAAAGAATGTATGCATACACCACTGGAAAATAAGTTCACATAAAACCTCTCTACCTCAAAGGAAAGATCAGTTGGCATACATTTTAAATGAGAATAGTAACTCTAGTAAGAATATGACATGTCTTAAAGAAGAAAGTTGAATCACATGGTTTCAAGGATGTCATTGCCTATGACACACAATTGTACAATCTACTAACTTTGATTTTATATTCTTCAGCAATAGTACTGAATTTCCATAAACAAACACAAAAATAGTTGTTAAAATTTTCTTCCCTGATTTTTTGGACTGTAACTTATAATGTTGTTAGCAATAAATACTTAAAGAAAATGATGTCTTTCTATTTTTTAGGTCTCCCTGACAACGTTTGTCATCTATTTTTTGCTGAATGGAGGAAATATTTTAACAGCCACTAATATGTTCACATCTAGTCTGATAAATATTTTGAGGCTTCCTCTGTTTGATTTACCAATGGTGAACTCATTTGTGGTCCAGGTATAACCAAAGTGTCCGTAAACTAAAAATTATTCCACTACTTTAATCTATGGTTTTGTACATTTTACTTCTTTGTCTTTTTTCTTTCTTATCTCATTTTTTATTGTTTAAACTACTTTTAAAATTAGTCTCCCTGAATTAATAAGTCATAAAAAACATTATGGAATAAAAGGAATCATGTATTTCTTGTTTGTGCTTTTCTTCTATCAGAATAACTTTTAAATAATTCAACATATTATACTATTTTCTTTGTTAAGAGTTCTTTTTACTTCGACACTACACTATCAAAGGGTCCTTTATCTGTTTTAATTGAAAAAATATTTAACGGTGCTTTGTATGAAGCTGATATAAATGTTTTCCCAGGATTCAGAAGCATTTTATCTGTACAAAATGAATAACGCAGAGAAAAGTGAGTTGTTAATAACAATTTGCCAACAAACTATGTATGAGGTATCTGGCTCAGCCTGCCTTTATTGTAATCTTCAGCTGCTGTGGGCTCTTTAGATACTACAATAAGTAGAAGGCTGCTAAAATCAGAGAGAATCCAAAGAAGTGAGTTCCTTGATTCTTTTGCTCTAAGGTTTCTGTAGTTAAAATTTTTGTGTGTCTGGTTCAGGTTGAGCATCACCCATCAAATTTTTTTCCTCAAGTTTTGGTTCATAAACGAAATAAATTTTTACTTATTGGAACCAGCTCTTTGATCTAAGAACTTTATCTTTAAAATGTTAACTATTTCAATGAAGTGTAACATAATTATGTACTAAATACTAATTAAGCTATTTTTGTTACTTCATATCCTTTTCATAATATTTTACTAATAATGACCTACAGAGGGCGTAGAAGTACTGTTGTAGTACTTTCACAGCTGTTTCACAGCACACTTTTAATAGAAAATGTCATTCAACAAAACAGTTTTGTTTTGCTTTTTAAATTAGAACCTAGCTAAAGGTCTGAAATGGTGTTCTCCAACTCCTAGTGGTACACTACTGACTTCATTATATAAATAAGGAGAACAATTGACAAAAAAAGAAAAAAGGAAGAAGAAAGGGAGGAAGGAGAGAGGTAGGAAGGAAAGAAGAAAGGAAGGGAGGGAGGGGGGATAGAAGGAGGGAGAGAGAGAGGAAGGGAGGGAGGGAGGGAAAGAGGGAGGGAAGGAAGGAAGGAAGGAAGGAAGGAAGGAAGGAAGGAAGGAAGGAAGGAAGGAAGAAAAACACCCAAAAAGAAAGAAACCAGCTCTGCATACTAATATAATGCACTTGGTAAACAGAACCACAGCCCAGTTATATCTTATCCATTAACAATGGATGATGTCTCCTGGCATAAAATGAATAAAAATGTACTAGAGATTTCATGTAAGTTCATGCAAGTCATTTTTAGGAATAATTTACTATTACTAAATGCTATCATTGCCAAACGTCATCATATTTACTCTCAGAAGCAGAATTTATTTAATAATTCTGAAGTTACTTTTGAAAACTCATCTAGTATAATTATTAATTAATCAGTTTGTGTGGCTTTACTAATGTTGAAGAGGAATTTTGTTTCTTCTCATTCTTTCTTGCATACATGACATTTCCTTTTATCTTTAATCCTTGAAATTGTTCTTTCTCTTTAAAAATAAGCTTATTCAAACATTTAAGAAATTCTATGTTTGCTAAATTTGTATATCACTGTCTTCAATTTGCATCAAAATTTTCAATCATGCTATAATTCACAATTAACTTTTTTTTAGTTTAAGTTCTGCTTGAACACCAAATAAATTTCATGTGTCTATTTTGATAGACAAGAATATCATTGGGTCCTTGGGGAGACTGCCATGACACAGTTACTTGTCTAGGAATATACATTAAAAACAATTGTAACAAGAACTAACTATATCATCTCTGTCTTTTTTCTTGTTATGCAGCTCAAAAATAAAGATTCCAGAAGGAGCTTTCTTTAGTGGCTGATGTAGGGAAACTTGGATCTGGAAAATTATCTGTGCTTTCTGCTATTCTGGGGGAAATAGAGAAAATTGCAGTAGTCCAAAGAAAGGATAAACTAACAACACATTCTTCCCACATCTCCTAGTGTAATGGACTACAGCCATCACATCATTATTGTCAATGAGAATTCATAAAATTGAAGATGCAAGTATTTAATGGGCATTTCTAGTTTGTAACAAACATTTCAATTTCCACAGAAATTGATTAGCTATGGGTAGATTAGTAACAGCATTTTGTCCTCCAAGTATTTCAGCAAATCATTTATGTATGCTCTTAGTAATTTTTGATGATATTAACTAAATTCCCACCAATTATAGAGAAACAAATGTGATTTACACTGTAATTTGATTAGGTTTCTAATTCTCATTCATTGATAGGTTTACTAAGTCATTATAGGTATTTGATTTCTAAGAAGTCTTATAGTTGTACAAGGGTAGGATCTTTGACCAAGAAAAACCTCATAAAAATAATAATATTAATAGCTTACATTTAAATTTTAGCCTTTGGACTATGGAGAGGCCTACTCCCAGTCATTTGTTCAGTTCTTAAAGGCCATTCAATTCTTAAAGGTCAATAGCAGTAAGAATTCAATGAATTCTTAATCAGCTGTTTCTATTTTGAAACATTAGGCTACTTAGTGAGTTGTTTCTTAGACCTAACTGACTCTTAGGTCAAATACTAACCTAATCTTTCCTCACTTCTGATAGTATAGAGAAGCTCCTATGGATCTAAGACAAGTTTCTTCACAATTTTTATCTCTAGAAAAAATCTTCAACTATTTTTTTATTTTTCTATTTTTCTTTATATTTTTCTTCATATCATTATGTATTTCCTGATTCCAGTCCTTTAATAATTAATATTTTATTTATTTTTTTCTCTAAACATTACTGTTATTTAGTTTACGATTTCTAGTAATTTTTCAAATGAGATTACACTTAGCGAATACCATATTTCTTAACCCTAAGTATGTTATCTTTGTGGCCCTATGCTCTTCGTGGTGATTGCAATCAACCATTTGTCCATAGTTGAAGATGACTATAACTTTTCCTAGGCCAGTGAGTGTCCTTTAAAAATATAATGGTTGTCATATTGATTTTATTTTCATTTAGGTTTTTTAGCTATTTTTACCAAGCTATTATTGAGCATATATGTCTAGCACTGAGTACCAATGAAACAAGCACAAATATGATATGCCATTCTTCTCACAGTTTATAGTTGAGTGAGAGAGATACAGAGTTCAATTACAACGAAAGTTTAAAAAAGACATAAAAATATAATAAATAAGATATTAAAATATAAAAACACATTCCACTTTGAATAATTTGAAAACAATCATAGAAAAGGTAGCCATTAATTAGATGTAGAAAAATAATTAGGAATCGATAAAGCTAAAACCAATATCATTCTAGGTTTTACCTAATGAATAAATAATAATAAGCTTAAAAGACTAAGAAGTGGATTGAATTTATTCAATGAGCTAGCCTAGGTTTTGGCACAGAGTCAGTTATCTCCTTATGAGATTTTATGATTATTGTTGAGCCTTCCATGGTGATATTTAAAGATTATTTCTCATACCTTTGAGGGTGTAAAATTAAGAGAGTGTTTATGGTGATGAAAGAACCCATAACAATGCTCTTACTAATTGTAAAGCAGAGAGGATACTAGTTTTAAAGCAAAGAGCATACTTTATGTTAAACTAGAGGTGGTAAAGAGACAGGATATTACCTGTCTATATAACTGGCCACTTTGTCATTCAGGAAGCTTGCTTGTCTGGATATCAGTGGCAGAATTTGTGGTATTTACATTGTGAATTATTTCTCAAAACATTTTTCCTAAATTTATAAGTGTTATCCTGATTTTCTCTGGTTTAGTAGTAGTAGTAGTAGCAGCAGCAACAGTAGTAGTAGTGGTAGCAATAATAATAATTAATAATAATAATAATAATAATAAAGGCCAATTTAATGTTTAGTGTTTTTAAACAAGGTGCTTTTTTATAAATCTTTCTAGTTTTCATAGTTTCACATGAGCATTTTTTTGAGGCATATTACATCACAATTATTCAACTCTAAAATCCCCTGTTTTTCTCAGTATCAAAGGCCCACACCAGGCATCATTCATGCAGAGTATCCAAAGATCTTTGATGGAGCATCAAAGATTTGAGACCATTTTTGAATTAGCAAACTTCTATTGCAGTTTTATTATTAGAAGTGAAATGAAACAAAAACATTTTAATATTTATATCAGAGGCAAATATTAATTATAATAGTAATAAAAAGAAAAATGTACATATCTGTGAAAATCTATCAACTCTTTTTCAGCTCTTGTCATATGAATATATTGAGTCCATACTTCTCAATGTAAGATTTAGTTTCTGTTTTATACTGTATGCCATTTTTAAATGTTTTTCAGTCTTTTGTTTTGTGTTCTTTATCCTCTGTTTCCCTCACCTTGACTAATAAGTGGCAAATGTTGAAAACCACTATCCCCTGAGGTCTGATTTAATATGCTATTCTAATCAAACATTAGTCAGTAGGCAAGACAGTTTAAGATCAATTACTTCTGTGTTTGAGATCAAGTCAGAACAGAATTATATTGTTTTGGATCAAAAAACATTCTATGTCTTATATACTCAATAAAGAAAAATTAAGTTAATCTTCGATCTTTAATGCAGTTGATAGATTTCAAAAGGCTGTTACATACTTGTCCACATTAGAAAATATTTTAAATGTCTAGTTATTGTTATAGAGTCAACAATAGTTAAAATGCTCCAAAATCAATATTCAGATAGAATCCATGAAATGTAAGTCTCTAGTTAAAATATTGTGGGCACTTTACAAGAAAAAAGAGTTAGTTAAAAGAGCATTTTATGCAGCAGACTATCATATATTCATGAACCATCCTTTTTAAGACATGAAATTATCAAAAATTGTGTTTTGGAGCAGTAAATACGTGGAAGGTCCAAAGATGTGCCACCCAGAATCCTGCTTCTAGGAAATGCTTGCTACCTGGCTATGGAGATACATACAGCAGTTCGGCTTCTGCAAGGTTGGCCTCAGCAGCAGACAGTGACTTGGCTGGGCTCCCACTCTAAAGTCCAGACCATTTCAACCTAACAGAGCAACTCTGATGGATGATATTCCTCCACCGTTCTCTGAACGGCTGGCCAAAGCTTTGTTAGATTTGCATCATAGTGTGACTACTCTCTTTACCTAATCTTTCTTCCTCCTTTCTCTCCACAAGAATTGATTTCAAATAACTTGTACTCTAGACTCAGTGTTAAGGGCTGAATTATGTCCCCCCCCCAAATTTACATGTTGCAGTCCTAACCCCCAGTACCTCAGAATGTGACTGTATTTGGAGATACGGCTTTTAAAGAGGTGATTAAGTTAAAATAAGGTCAGTGGGGGTAAGCCATAATCCAATATGACTGGTGTCTTTATAAGAAGAAAAAATTAGGCAACAAACACATACAAAGAAGGCCTTGTGAAGACTCAGGAGAAGAATGTCATTTACAAGCTAAGGGGATAGGCCTCAGAGGAAACTACTGCTTTCCTACCTTGATCTCAGACTTCTAGCTTCCAGAATTGTGAGAAAAAAGTTTTCTGTTATTTAAACCATCCCATCCATGATACTTTGTTAGGAGAACAAAAGCTGACTAATACACTTAGCATCTGCTTCCAGAAAATCCTGCCAGAGATATATAACTCTGATAGAAGCTAAAATGAAAATAAATAAGAAGTACCAAGTCACTCATTTGAAGGGACCTCTAATAAACATATATAAGATTAAAATATGATGGAAGATTAAAATTAAATTAAATAGGATATATTTGCATTTAAAAAATAACCTAGATTTTTTTTTTTTTTGATTCAATTCAAGGGCAAAGAAAGTAAACCCATGAACTAAATAAGTTTCTTTAATGTAGTACATGTAACTTCCACTTTTGCCTTGTTGAGTATTTTTTTTCCTTTTGTTTTGGGGGGTGGGAGTAGCTGCTCTGTGGCTTATGTTTTCCAGCAGGCCTGAATTCAGAATGGCATTTTGCAAGAAAACATTCTCTTTAGCTGTGTCATGCAGAAGCATTTTAGTGAGTATTGGAAGCCTGTGCTCTCCTTCCCAGTTTGGAGCAGTTACCAAATGGAGATCAAACAGAGATTTGAGAAAGAATAAAGAAAATATAGTTTATCACATGTAGGAGTAAAATTCCATTCAGTTGTGCTAATAAAACATGTATAGCCTTTTTACTGGCATATAGAAAAGCTATATAATTATATTTTTAAAAAATCATTATAGAATTTTTATGAAAATCTGTTGTTAGTATCCATATGGGGGATCGAAAGCCCACTAACTGGATTATCAACACTTTGCTGGCATAACGCTGTTCACTATCTAATGAGTGAATAATAGTTTTGTGCACAAAGTCAACCTTAGGACAGTAGCAACAGAGTACAGGTCTCCAGCGGTAGCAACTAAACCAGATTCTAAAGAGACTGTGAGACAGAGGTGTTGTTAATGTGCCTACTCCATGTTTGCTCCTTCTCAATTAAGAGGAGCTTATTTGTTCCCCAGCCATCTTATTCTCTGTTTTAGTTTATTATTATTGAGTTAATGAATAGCCATTACTCTGGCCAGTGTTTTGAAATTAAAAAACAAAAGAAAACAAGATATTATGAGCCAAAATATGAACCCCAAGAGATTATCCCCAATCTGTGACTTAGAGCTCCATTAATTAAACATGAATGCAAAAGCAGCCTCTGTCTATGAGTCATGCATATTATGAATATGAATAAGTAATCCTTACTGAGTGGTTTGAATTTCTGAAAAGACAGCATAACATTTTAGGAATTTTTATGCCTGGCCTCATTGTTATTTAATAGTTCTCCTGTATAAATTAATAAATAAAATATATAACAAAATTATAGAAAGTGGAAATATTTAAAATCTACAATAAGGCCAAATTTACCTTTTAACTAGACTTATACTGGCTTTATTCATAAACCATTACTTTACAGATATACCCTTAAATTATTAAGTAGATTTAATTTTATTCCAAACCCTATGTTTATCCTGGCATCTTACTACCCCTAGGCAAATGGCACTGCAGCTGAAATTATGCAGATATGTGACTTCTTGAAACTTGTTCATACATAGCGAATATTATGCTGATAAAGTCAATCTCTAATAATATGAAATAGCCAATCAGATGAAACTAAAGAGAATTTAAAGAGAAAAAATAATATAGGCATTACATGTTATTGCCATTTATAATTTCTGCTTAACATGTATTTGAATATTCAAAAGGAAATCTGTTTACAATTGTTTATGAGACAACCAAGATAACAAATCTAAAATTTCCCTCACTTTTATTCACCTTTTCTTTTGGCATTTTTCAACTGCCCACGAAAATTTGCTCATCTATTCTATGCCCTTATTCTTCTGCAGAGTATGTAATGGTGAGCAAGAGAGCTATTACCCTGCCTTCAAAGGATTTGCAGAGGCCAATGATAATAATTGTCTCCACAAATATTTATTAATAACCTAGTGTCAGACACTACCTGTGTGCTGGGAATGCAAGGATGAATTAGGTAAAAGCTTGAAGGCTGCTGAGAGAGACTGACATGAGTATTGCTATTTTAGCAATGAAATGAGTGAACAGGGCATGCAAAGCAGGAAGGGAGGGAATGAATTACTCTATTTGGAACACTGGTTGGAAGATTGCTTTCAAAGAGGGCTTCTTATAATGAGTAGCTTTTGAGTTGAAAAAGTTGATATGGGCTCCCAGTCAGAGTGAACAGCCTCTCCACAGATGTGACAGTGCAGGTTAGTCTGGTTTGCAGGCTACAGTTACTTGAGAGTAGCATCGAGAGGGTGGTTGAAAGATTAATTAATATTGGAATATAAGTATCAGATTTATACTGGGAAATTTTCTGTTGATCATGGATAAGGGGAAGATGGAGATGAGGGCATCTAAAGTTTTTAAGCAAGATGATGACAGAATAAGTGATGACAAAGTAGAAGATAGATTGGAGAGAAGAATGATTAGGTGACAATAGTTAATGTTGATTGTGTTTATACTCAGTGTTATAATTGTCCTAAATATTTTACATTTATGTTATTGAATGCCCATGACAAACCCAGGAGTTTAGGGGTTGTCACAATCTCACATGAACACACATGCACATACTCACATATATATAGTATATATTTTTTCATTTTTGTCTTCTCTGCTTAACTGTGACCTAATGACAGAGACTAAGTTTTATTTATTTTTGAATCTCAAGTACTAGCATAGCACCCAGAATACACAAAGGAGATATCTGTTGAGTAGCAGGAGGAAGAGAAAAGAAAAGAAGCAAAGCATTTTATAATTATAGACCACTGGCTAAGTTCTGTGCTGCATGGAGAGCTTTTAAATCAAATCTGTAAATACTAAATATAAAATAAATTAAGTCAATTGGGCCTGGCCCCATAATTCTCCATACATGGCTTTAATTCTCACATGGAGTGATATATACTCCTTATTTTTCTTCTTAGAGTTGTATTTTTGCCAACAAGACTTGTACTAATCTTTTTACAGAAGAAAATTGGACATGTCAATTACTGCTTTGGTAATTTAGCTATTATTCTTAATTTCCTGTGTGCAAACTTATAAATGATCACTGTGTTAGTATATGGCTGGCAGCTAAAATTCTTGTTTAATACTCCATAGGGATGACTTTTCAGAGTTAAAGAATTGAAAGTTTTTTCTCCTTAATTGTTAGTATCTACTTTTGAGTGCAAGCAATTAAACGAAAGTAGATATATCTGTTAATTTGCACAATTTAGCAGCACTGAGAAATAAAGGGGTGGGAGAAGGCCTGTGGAATTCCAGTATAAAGAAAGGTTTGAGCGTTAATATTGAGTTATTATCTATCCATACTACAGAAGAGAATTTGAAGTAGCTATGTGTACTTTGAAATTACACATTTTCCCTCTGGTCTTGGCTTTTCTCCTGCTCTGCTCTAAGAGAGGGCCAAAAGCTTTGAGTAAGTCTTGCTAAAGCTGGATGATC
Source organism: Cynopterus sphinx (assembly GCA_030015415.1). Classification (NCBI taxonomy): domain Eukaryota; kingdom Metazoa; phylum Chordata; class Mammalia; order Chiroptera; family Pteropodidae; genus Cynopterus; species Cynopterus sphinx. The sequence goes on from CM057380.1 coordinate 86,029,973, forward strand.
CCTTGTCTGAAAGTTGATGTTCATATTGGAAAGCAGCTTTTAGAAAAAGTGATTGGGTTTTCAGGCATAATGTCACTTATGCTTTTGGCAGAGGAGGAATTTAAGAGAGGATAATCTACATAATTTTGTGTCTAAAATTCCAATATTTTATTTGTTAAAGCAAAGTGGTCAAATTTCACATGAAACAGGATGCTATATTGTTCTTTTACAGACAAATTTTAATAAATATTTTTTAGTTTTACTTACCAATTTACTCTGACAACAATTTATATAATTATAACCTCATGGAATAATACTGTGAATAATTCTTAAAGGATTAATGCATCAAAATGGGTTGTTTTTGTTTAGATGATTCATTTGAAAAAAGGTATTTTAATTCATAGTACTTTTACTAAAACAGTATTATTTTGTTATTTATTACTTAAAATTTGGTATTATTAACAGCAAAAATAATTTGTTTTATGAAGGAACCAAGAAGAGAATTAGCATTTACTGAGTGTGTACCATGTTTGACATTGAATTAATTCATTTAGTTGTTAGAGCAAGTCTTTGAGATAGGCATTATGATTATTGCTGAATTACAAATAAAGGAATTTGGGGCTCAAAATGATTTAATATAGGTTGCTCAAATTAAAAATAGAAGAGATTTTAAAAAGGCTGTCAGACCGCAAAGCCATGTTTATTCCTTCCTCATATCTGTTTATAGATTTATTAATATAGAGTGCTGTGGAAAAAATAAATGTGTAAATGGTAAAATATAATAATAAACAAGTAATAAACAAATGTCTTTATTGATTGAAATGAACCCAAGATAAAAACTTTTCAATTTTATATGTATACATATAGTAATATAGAAAGATTTAAAAATAAAGACTATGAATTATGACTTTAATCAAACATTTTTTGTAATGCTACAAGACCTTTAAAAAGTAAGCAAGAATAACAGATAGAAAATTGTTTTTAATTTGTAATAAAATTGATTAATTTTAATGAATAAAAAAGTTAAAAACATTTGCAAACTACTTTTTGTCTAGCAGCATATTATTATTCATTGTGAAATATATATATATGTATGTATGTATGTATATGTATATGTATATGTATATGTATATGTATATGTATATGTATACGTATATATGTATATATACTGCCTCAAACTTTTAGCTGCCAAGAATTACACTCTGAAATGGTAAAGACAAAAAAGACAACCACAGCTTTTATTAAAATAAATTATTTCTGCCATTTTTTTTATAACTCAAGTTTTTTAAACTTGTTTATTAGTGGTCACAACCTCATACTTAGTTCTACCACAGATGGACCTTATCGTTATAATGGAACATACCAGGAATTGCTGTCCAAACCAAAAACCTCACAAATTTGTTTTATGCCTTTAGTGAACAAGAAAAAGGTAAGAACACGATGAAAAATAAATCTAAGAGAGTGTGCTTACTCATTTTGAAAGTCCATTAATTGACTGATTTTTTACTCTGTATTTGTCTTCATTCATCCTGTTTAATTCAGGAGCTGGGCACCTTTCTTTCTCTAGAAAAGAAACAAATACATTGGGACACATTCACTAAAAGTCAATATTATTTATGATTTTTAAGCAATTTTTTATGCTCTAAGATCTGTTTGGTCATCTGTGAAATAGAGATTAGATGATTTATAGGCTCTATTGCAGGTCTGGTAGATCTAAGCATTCTACTTTCTTTTAAATTAAGGAGAATAAATCCATGTCAAAAAATATTTTTAAACATATGATTGTATGTTGAGAGATAAAGCAAAAAAAAACAAATTTGAGGAAAGACAAAAATGATATTTGTCTAACTTTCATGAAATAACAATTGAGTTTAATTACTAATTCTTATCCTTATTCCAGTATTTAAATTAAAATTCATAGATGATTATGTAAATTAAGTTTCTTGATCCTTACCTAATTAAAACATAGAAATATTTGAAAGCTAATATTAGCCTAATATTCCGGAGCTCAGTCATTTCCCAACTCTAAAAGTTGGATGTGCCATCATCTCTTTTACCAGTTATCGATGGTTTCTCATGTAGACCATCATCATAATTCTTATCCTACATCTCTCCAGAATATCACTGATAAATTACTTAAAACCAGTTAAGTATTTTATAATTTCATGGAGAAAAAAATACAGAAAGCTATGTCTCAGTATTTCCTACATGAACTAGTACCTATTAATTTACTGCACACTTTACCTGAATATAAAGTTTATAAAAATATAAACAAGACCATATAATAAGATCAGTATAATTTACATATTTGAATGCCAGAAAATAAAAACAAACAAATGAAAAAATAAATAAAGCCATTTGATGATATGTTTCTTTTTTGGACCAAAACTAATACACATTAGTTATGTACTACTATTTTTTTATTCTTTTCTGAAATTTAAATATTCTATTTGTAGATAAATTCATAAATATCTGTGGTCATTTTTTTCTGATATATTTCTATTATTAGAAGAGTCCTAAAGAATCTTTTTTTTAATTAAATTTGGTTTATAAATGATTTATGAAATACAATACAAATTTCTTCTCAAAATAATAAAATGAGCATATTTATGGCACATGGATAGATTGAGAAACAAAAATATAAATTAAAAAAATATCAATTATAATTTACATATATTATATATTATATTAATACATAGTGATTAGACATTTATATTACCTCACAAAGTGATCACCCTGATAAGCACTTTTTCTTTTCTTAATGTCTAGTAATTTTGGAAATGATGCTTGTCTACTTAATCAAGCTAAGTAATAATTTATGCATAGTGTATAGGAAAGAGATGTCTATGAGTGTCTCCTAAGACTAGAATGAGGATGTGGTCTTGCATTTTCTCTGTCCCCAGTTCTTAAGTAGACTCATGTTAGGCAAATAACAGGTACTCAGTTACTTTGTTAAACAGGTGAATCTACCTCCATTGTTTCACCAAGAAGTGTGTCTTCACAGGAGCAAATGGGATGATTTGAAGTTCTGTGAGGTAGTGTATTTTCTAGCCATTTATTTTAAATGAAATGTAAGTTGTATTACTTTGAAAACTATAGCTCTAAAAGCAGACAATATGTGAGTTTAAGTTTAATATTTAATTTATCATAAAATATGAAAATTGTATTTTTTGAACATTGTGGTATTTAGTCTTGTTTAAATTCCCTGTTTTAACAACAAACATGCTTTCTCTGCATTTATATACCTTTATATGTACATGAGTTCTATGTGGTAACAAATGCAAAGCAATATTATCCTTGAAGATGGGCTGATACTAATGAATATTACTACCTTAACATCAGAAGTATGACAGAGTTAGAAAAATATAAATTAAATTTTCTTCTAATTACTGAAATATTGTGTGTTTTTTTTTCTGTTGAAATTCAGGAAGGTGGTGAGTAGAAATAATTTTTGTACTAGAAATAGAGTATGCTTTTAAAAATGAATATTTCTGAGATTTTGATTTTTTTGGATGCTGAATATATATGTATATATATAGGCTTTTTTAAAACACCCAGGAAGTTACTTTACTCATATCAGATAGAAAGATAAATAGATACATACATACATATGTACATACATAGATGATAAGTAAATATTTTCTTTTTCTTTTTTATTTTTTTTCTTAAATTTATTGGGGTGATATTGGTTAATAAAATTATATAGGTTTCAAGTGTACAATTCAATTATACATCATATGTATCTTGTATTGTGTCCACAACCCAAAGTTAAATTTCCTTCTATCACCATATATTAGACTCGCTTAAAATTCCAAGGGTATTTTTAAAGATAGAGAACAAAAATTATCAGATTTGTAAAGAATCACAAAAGACCACCAAATAGCCAAAGCAATCTTGAAGAAAAAGAACAAGGCCAGACGTATCACACTCCCATACTCCAAAGGATACTGCAAAGCAACAATAATCAAAACAGCATGGTATTGGTAGATAGTCATCTCTAAATGGTCAGCCATATATAGTATAAATTTAATAGCAGACACGCAAAGCAAGACAAAAATAGATTTTGATGATTCAAAACACCACACCAAACAATTGCTTTGAACCTGGTTATATTCAGTATCATGTTCCTGCAGTCCTGCTCTTTGACTTGAGACAGCATGGCTTGCCTTGCATTCCATGCTTTAGAGATTCCTTGCTCCTTCCTTTCCTGGCTGGCTATATAGCCAAGGGGCCAAGTGTTTGAGCCTATCAAGTGTCCCTTTCCTATTTCCTGCCTCTTGACCTCTCTAAAACTTGGGATCCCAGAATTATCTGCCCAAATGACATACATTTGCTCCAGGGAGCTAGGCTATCATTCCTTGGTCTTGCCCTCCCCCGCAAGGGCAGGCTGCTCTACTGGCATTCAGCACTCTTTAGCCTGAGAATGCCTTATTTTTGGAGGGAGGTGGGCAGAGCCTAGATATATTGATTGAGGTGTTCACAGGTAATACAGAATGGGGTCGGGGTGGGAGAGAAGGGAGCAAGGATCTTAACTGGGACCACCTCATCAGGGACTGCCATGTTCCTCAGAAGAACTCTGAAGAGTCCAAACATTCTCACCTGAATCTTGTCTTTCAGGTGATTGGGAAGGTGTATTTATCAGGGTAAATGATAGAATTTATTCTGTTAGTTCAAACTATATTCAAAATTAAGAACATGACATGTGGGACTCTTTTTATTTTTTTGCTCTGGTTCCCACGAATGCTAGGCTCAGGCCTGACCCTGTGGGTGATTTCATTTTCTTATTTGCATGAGCAGAAAAGAAAAATGAAATTATATCTGAGAACATTTTATATTGGGATTTGGGGGAAAAAGATTACCTGGGCAGGGATTATGATTTCAAAAGTATCATCACCAGTTCTAAAAGCACTCTATAATCTATCATTTATTTATTATAATTTATCTTTTTTAGTCTTGAGTCTGTTCAAGAATTCCTTTAAAAGGCACATTATCTTTCCATTTTAAAATTCTTATTGACTCACATGGCACTACCATGGGAGTAAAGATTATGAAAAAAACCCAGTAGATCAATTTCAGGAGTTCTGGTTTCTGGTTCTGGGACTCCATAATTGTGTGAGTGTGATTCAACTCCTCTGGTTCTTTCCATTTATGAAAAGTAGGACTTGAACTAGATCTATTTTTCATTGTGATTGATATGCAACTGAATGATGCACATTTGTTATCACTTTCTTGTCTCTCAAACTGTTTATTAACCATCACTTTTTCTTCTTTTTCTAACACTATCACTCACTACTGAAGTTGATAGAAGATAATTTAGAAAAAGTGGCATTTACGGTATAAATTGCATTCATTGGGTCTCTAAGAAACCCTGTATCTCTGAAAACCTACACATCTCTCACCTCATGGGGATATTATATAAGAGAATTAATCAGAGGTGAGAAAAGGGTTTATGAAGAAAAATATGAGGAATAAAAATAAGTTTACATATTCATAGGTTTATTCTAGGCTAATTATTATCCACACTAATATTGATAATAGATAGCTAGAATATCTTAGATATTAGTTATGTCAGTATATTGAGAAATTTTACATTTATTTAATCCTTTTTCAAAATCTCCTCAGTCTACACAGTCCTGATTTTACAAAGAGATTAGATATTTCACACAAGTTAAGATAGATTTTAAGTGTCAGAATTTGAATCCAATGCTGCCCATTTCATGCCAGAGGTCAATTAAATTCTTAAACATTATATCAAACCTGTAGGAACAAGCATATTGACTTAATGTGAAAAAAAAAACAAAAAAAAAAAAACAAGAAGCAGTATGTGGCTCAGCACCCTTTCTTTCTCTCTGTCTTTCTGATAGCTTTGGGTTTAGGTAAGTCACTTTTTCTATCTGAGTTTTATTTTTCCCCTGCAAAATATAGGTAAGCATACCTATTCTCTTTATTTAATCAGTCTCTTTTGGCACTCAAATGATGTCATGTCTGTAAAAGTGCTCTAGAAATTGTAAATACATAAATTTAAACATTATTATTGTTATTATAAGCTATAAAGATGAGAATGTTCCTTAGGCAGGAGAGGCTGAAACATCTCCAAAGTGATTTTTTATTCTGCAAGGCAGGGAATCTCATGTTTCATAGGGGTAGTTGATATAAATCAGATTCTTCCATTAAGGGCTAGAGATGTATTTCTGTATTTCTAGAAATAAGAAAGCGTAGAATTCATATAAGAGAACTTAGCACTCTCCAAATCTAATCTCTTCCTTTTAAAGAGGATAAGTTTGAAATAAAAGGACTTTAAGTATCACACTGTAAAACACACAAAAATCTCCCAAGCTCTGAGATGTTTCCCATCAAATTCACTAACAATAACTTGAAATCTCAGTCTTATTCTTCTAGGTGTGTGACCCACTTGGTTTGTGTAACTCAACTTCTCTGTGCCTCAGTCTTCTCTGTGCCTCAGTCTTTTCATTCCTTAAATAAGGATCATTATAGTATCCTCTTCATAGGGGTAGTTTGGAGAATTGAGTTAATATGTATAAAGCACTTTTCTGATAGGAAGTTATTAGTATTACTAGTAACAATTGTAAGAACACGATAGATTTGGGAAATTTTCCATTGGTTTTCTTAGTAATCTTCACAATAATCACATTTGTCTATAAGGATTGATCAATTGTATTTTTTTAAAACAGGGACCCCTAATTCCTGGACCAAACGGAGCCTTGCAGCAAGAGGTGAGCGGCTGGTGAGCGAGCAAAGCTTCATCTGTATTTGCAATTGCTCCCCAGCACTGCCATCGCTGCCTCAGCTCCACCTCAGATCAGCAGGCTTTAGATTCTCATAGGAGCACCAGTCCCTGGTGCTAAAAACCTTGGGGACCGCTAGTCTAGATCACTTAGAATATATTAAATATCGTGTTTACTATTATGTGCCAACTACATTTTAAATGTATTCCCTCAATTCATATTTATAATATCTCTATGAAATAGATACTATCTCAGTGTTATTGGTCAGAAAAGTGAGATACTATTTAAACCTAGTCTCCAGAGTATTTGATTCTAACAACTATTATCTATGGCATGTAATTTTTTATGTATCCTTGCTCATCTATACAACTATTTTTTTAGGATGAATTCCAAGAAATGAAATTTCATAATTTTAAAGTTCTTTTGAAGGCCTTTAATACATATTAAATTATTTTTCAGTGAGTTTGTAGCAATTTATGATCCCCTAAAAGTTATAATTGTTTCTTATGTTTATTTTTAAGTAATAGTTATGCTTGCTGTTAAATAGCTTACATAACTAAGTCAGTTTTCTTTTAGTTAGTACTTGTATAGTATATATTTTTTTCCATTTCTTAATTTTAATCTTTCTATGTCTTTATTTTAGGTATGCCTCTTGTAAACAGTGCCTATCTAGATTTTGGCTTTTTTATTCTTTCTAATGTTCTCTGTATCATGATGGGAAATTTTAATGCATTTATATTTACTAAGATTAGTAATATAAAAGGACTTCTCCCTGACATATTATTTTACTTTTTTGTCTACTATACTTTCTTTTCTTCTTTCCTTCCACTTTTTTATTTTTCTAATAAATCAACTGAGTTTTCCTTATGCCTCTCTTAGTTCCCTCTATTAAAGTTATATGTTCTATTTTTCAGCAGTTCCTTTTAAATTTCAATATGCTTATTTAACTTAACAAATTTTATCTCCAAAACAAGATTAAGATCTTAAAATATATCAGTTCCAAATTATTCTCCTCCCTTCATCTATGATAAAATTGTTGATATATTTATTTAAAAATATATTTGTTTCTCCAGTTTTTTTTTTTTTTAATGTTCAGGCAAGACTTTTTACTATGGCCTAATGCAGAAATTGGCAAAATCTACTCCAAAAAAATATAAAGTCAGACAAAATTGATGAAAATAATCATTTCAGTACTCTGGAAACTAATCAAAAGCATAACAACAAATTGAGAAGATTTTATGCTTGAAAAGCTGCTGGACCAAGGGTAAGGACAGTGGAAATCTGTGGCTTTCTAGCCTTGGGCTGCACCTTCTGCAACTCAAGGTTTGGTTGAGTGAGGTTTACAAGGTAAGGTGGCCCAGGAATGCTGGCAGCTCCTCTGCCCCTTTAAAGGCTGCTCACTAGATTTGAAGTAGTGAGCGAAGTCATGCCAAATGACACTGGTGGTGGAAGTGACTCTCTCAGTGGCCAATAAATGATTACAGCCAATGGCTCTATTGTCCTGAGGTTGTGGGGTTGAGGCAAGCATATTTTTGGCTGAGGTGTGCATATATACAGCAGAGACTGAAAAAGGTGCAAGATCACACTCTGCATTTAGTTGCCATGTCTCCTTAGTCTTTTCTAATCTGAGACAGTTCTTTAATTTTTCTTTTGAAAAGCACTATCTGGCAACTTGTGGAATGCCTCCCAATTGAGATTGGACAAGAAATAACTATTAATATGTTAAACAATTTATAGGAAAAGATGGGTATAATGAGTAAAGAATTATAAATGGAAAAGAATGGTAAAGAAGAAAATGGAAGTTCTAATGTAGAACCCAATGAAAATTCTAGAACCAAAAAATAAAATAAATTATCTGAAACCATTTCACCGGATGGAATTAAAAGCAGATTAGACTTTGGGTATTTTAGAACAAAGCATTCTTGAACTTAGAGATGGGACATTATAAATTAATAAAACTGAAACAGAGTGAGAAAAAATATTTAAATACATGAACAAACCATTAGTGTCATATATGAATAATATCAAACAGTCTAACATATATGTAATTGCAGTCATAGGAAAAAGAACGTGACAAAAAATTTAAGAAAATAATGGCCAAATATTTCTCAAATTTGATGAAAAACATCAATATAAATATCTAAAGAGTTTAACAAACTTCATATGGGATAAATATATACACCTAGACACATCATGGTCAAATTGCTCAAAAAGATAAGGAGAAAATACTAAAGGAAGGCAGAGCAAAAAAGAAAGATTGCATGCAAGGTAACATGAATATAAACTATGATGTTTTAAATTAGACATCATACAAGGTAGAAGATATTGGAACAGATCTTTAAAGTGATGAAAGAAAGAAACCTTCAACCATGAATCCTAGAGCCAGTGAAATGACATATACTTCAAAAATTAAGGCAAAAGAAAGACATTTTCAGATAAAAAGAAGCTGAGAGAATTTGTAACTAGCAGATTCTCACTATAAGAAGTGTTCAGCAACCTGGGTGTCCATCAATGGATGAATGGATAAAGAAGAGGCTATATATATATATATATATATATATATATATTTATATATATTTATATATATATATATATTTAATATATATAATATATAATATACAATATATGATGTATGATGTATAATGTATGATGCATAATGCATAATGTATAATATATAATATGTAATATGTAATATGTAATATGTAAGATGTAAGATGTAAGATGTAATATAGCGTATAATATGTAATGTGTAATGCATAATGTGTAATGTGTAATGAGTAATATGTAATGTATAATGTATAATGTGTGATGCATGATATATGATATATGATATATGACATATGACATATGACATATAACATATAATCTATAATCTATAATCTATAATCTATAATGGAATAGTGCTTAGCCATTACTAAATACATACATACATACATACATACATACATACATACATAAAATCTTTACATCTGCAACAAATATAGATTGATCTAAAGAGTATTGTGCTGAGTGAAGTAAGTCAATGTAGAATTAATTCAAACATATCCCCTCCACAGACATAGGAGGCAAAGAGGACTGCTAGGTAAGTAGTCCCAAGAAGGCAATAAGCAAAGCATTCCCCAGGGGTGTGCTTGCTCCCAAGGACACTTCCCATTGCTCCCATGGGCACTATTTGCCCATTTGGCTGTTCCCATGGACATTAACTCCCAGTTCCACTCAAGGACATGGCTGGTCCAGTCCTCCCCAACACTAAATGGGCAGCACATCAGCTCCCATCTATGGGGAACGACCCTTGTTACCTGGGATGAGGCAATTCCCTACCTTCTGCTCGCATATAAAACAATGCCTGCTCTTGGCTAAGGTCCTTTTCCTGCAGCTCCAACCGACCAAGTGCTGAAGCCTCGCTGTATTGTAATAAATGGCACGTCTCACCCTGCTGGCCCTCTTGGTGGTTACTTCAGAATATCCGAGGCCCAGGTGCAGATTCCTGGCCTGGAGTCAAGTAGAGCAGAGATCCCCAAGAGCCTCACCAAGGACCTGGTAGTAGTCTGTGGCCTATTAGGAAGACAGCCACATAGCAGGTGATGACAGCAGGGAGTGAGTGAAGCTTCATCTATATTTGCAGCAGCTCTCACACTAGCATCACTGCCTCAGCTCCACCTCAGATCATCAGGCATTAGATTCTCATAGGAGTGCACAACCTTACTGTGAACTGTACATGGGAAGAATGCTAGTGCTAGGGAGAGCCTGCAAATATAGATTAACATTAGCAGATAGTTTTTACAGCATGGAGACCATAATAAATCAATTGCTTGCACATTCATAACAAAACCCTATCTGTGAGTGGCAAATGACAAGCTGAGTCTGGTGGCAGGCTTTATAGCGGCAGTGAAGTTGAGGTACAGCTGCATCTGCTGGCAGGCTTTAAGATAGAAACCAACACTTATTTTAGTCCATGTATGGAAATAGTCCACACCTATTTCCCCACTATGCACTTGTTTCAGTCACAGTTTTGGTAAACCCACAAGCTAATTCTAGCCAATAGTAGTAAAATACGATTGTCTCTGGAGAGCTTTGAAAAGGCAAAAGACCCACTGATGAGATAGCAGAAGACTCTAAAGCTGCCAACAAAAAGAAAGCTGCATTTAAAAGAGAATTCCAAGAGTCCTACTTAAATTATGAGTTCATTGTAACAGGTGATTTCCATATCTGGTGACCGGCTATCCAACAAACCATGAAACCTTCAAAATTGCTTTGTTACATTGAGGCCAAGCACCCTGCATTAAAAGACAAACAAGTGAAGTTTTTCAAATTGAAACAAACAAACAAATAAACAAACAACAACAAAACATGAACACTAAGAACAGAAGCAATTATTGAAGGCCACCACTTCATCAAATGTGTCTGCACCGAGAACATCATTTTTAGTGGCTAACTGCATTGCTAAAGCTAGGTGAAGAGTTGATTCTGTCTGTTGTTAAGGACATTTGTTGTAAACTTTTAGAAGAGGCTGCAGTTCAATAGGTGACACATTTTTCTCTTTCTATTAGCACCGTAACTATGCGAATTGATGAAATAGCAGAAGATATTAAAGTACAGTTGTTAAGGAAGATTAATGATTCACCGTGGTACATAATCCAGGATGACAAATCTACCAATGTTGATAATAAGGCCAACAGGCTTTTTTTGTGGGATATATTTTTCAGGAGGATGTACATGAGGACATGTTATGTACACTTATGTTGCCAACCAACACCAGAGCTGCATAACTATTCAAGTCTTTGTTTACATATCAGAAAAGTTAATTAATCATTGTGTGTCAGTTTTATGCATGGATGGAGCAGCTGCCCTGACTGGACAGCTTTCTGGTGTCACTACTCAGATCAAAAAGGTCAGTCTCTTTTGAATGTGAGTCTATGCACTGTGTTATCCATAGAGAAATGCTGGCTAGCTGAAAAGTGTCACCTGAACTTAATGATGTCTTGCAGGATGTGATTAAAATTATCAACCACGTTAAAGTAGATGCCCTTAACTCACATTTGTTCATGCAGCTCTTTGAAGAGATGGATGCAGAACATACATGTCTTCTCTTATACACAGAAGGAGATGACTTTATAAAGGTAGATCACTGGACAAGTTTTTGAGTTATGAAAGCCACTCCAGAGATTTCTTTTAGAAAAACAGTCCACCACTTGTAGCACATTTCAGTGACACAGAATGGGTCACAAAACTTGCTTACTTGAGTGACATATTCAACCTGTTTAATCAACTCAGTCTGTCACTTCAGGGGAGAACGACAGCTGTGTTCAAGTCATCAGATAAAGTACCTGCATTCAAAGTCAAACTGTAATTATGGGGTGACAAGTGAACATTGGGATTTTTGTCATGTTTCAAATTAGCAGAGATTTTGAAAGAGACTGAGCCAGGGACTTCTTTCACCCAACTGGCACATGATCACCTATCTCAGCTTTCAAAAGAGTTTGAGCATTACTTCCCAACCACAAAAAACCCTCAGACTGTGACCCATTTGTGAATAAGCCAGGTGAATTGATTTTGTTCATGCTAGAAGAGGATCAGCTACTTGAGATTACAAATGATGGTGGCCTTAAAAGCATTTTTGAGACAACTTCAAATCTCCATATGTTCTGGATTAAAATAAAGGTGAAATATTCTGAGACTGCCATAAAAGCACTGAAAGGCCTGCTTCCATTTCCCACATCCTATCTTTGTTAAGAAGATTTTTCTGCAGTGACATCAACCAAAACAAGATTATGAAGTAGACTGGACATAAGCAACACACTTCAGGTGTCACTGTTTCTGGAGAAACAAGCTCAGTGCGCCTACTGATTTTGCATTATGGTGAGCTGTATAATTATTTCATTATATATTACAATGTAATAACAGTAGATTTTATGTGCACAATAAATGTATTGCGCTCAAATCATCCTAAAACAATCCCCCACCAAGGTCCATGGAAGAAATGTCTTCCATGAAACCAGTCCCTCATTCCAAAAAAGGTTGGGGATTCCTATGCTAAAGACATACACATCTCTGAATCATAAAGTGAGTTTTAACCCTCATATAGCTCACCATGCACTCAATAAATTGCTTGCATAAAAGCTTAAAACTTAAAAATCAATAAGTATTGTTGTATACTTAATTATACCCTTTCCTCTCTAATAAATACTTTTCCTTATTTATAAAATTATTGTTAGTCATAATATCTAAGTTTTGCCCTTTAAAGTTTCTACAAACTAGTTTTTGGAAATATCTCCTTGAAAAAAAACTCTAATCTCTATAAACATTTATTTACAGAATTGGTTTCTAGACATTTCTCAAGTTGCAGAGTCTCAAACTAGAGTCAGCATTTTGAAACTTACTTTTTCGATGAAGAGTACATTGGAATATCATATTCTTGTCAGTACAACCAAGTGTCTAGCTCATCATTTAACAACTGTGATAAAAATGTCGTTGGAGATTCATGAATCCTGCCCCCATACTGATCTTTTCTTGTTTTTAATCATAGTAATTAAATCGTTTTTATCTTGTGTTCAAAAGACGAGAACCTATTTTAATTTTTCCAAAATATGTTCGTGTCGGACCACTTTCTATGTATTTTCTAGTTCATTACTTTTATGATGTTTCCTAGTCTAGCTTTTTTTTTCTACTTTACTATTTGGTAAGTTAATGTTACATGGAGAAAATTTTCCTGACTCTTCAACCTAATTTTCTAGATTTTTAGAATTACCTAATTATTTTTAATTAGTGCAGAATTAAGATAGACTAAGGATTGGAAAAAACAAGCAGGCAGGAACTTTATAACAGAGACTCCGTACAATGGGGTGTAACTGAAATAAAATACAATGAGTATTTCTTATGAAAAGATTCTTAGAGAAACCGGGTAATTGCTTATAATGAGAGAGGTGGAAAAGAAGGGACTTGCACCAAGTAATATCTGAGAATCCCTTCCTCAGAAATTTAAGAATTAGAATTACTTTATGATATTAGTTCAGTTTGCTAATTAGAATTACTTTATGACATTAGTTCAGTTTGCTACTAGGAATAAAATACTTTGAACTGTTTCCACATTTTATTTTTAATTTCTTGGCCTAAATTTACAGTACATAATTAACTATTTTATTTCCTTAAATATTTATTGCTATCCTCCCTGAATAAAAAAAAACTGAAATATTATTTTAGTATCTGAACTACTCCCTTCTGGCTTTCATGTCAGACCTTATTAATCACTTTAATCCTCCCACATATACTCCATGCTTTTTACAATTATCTGCTTATTTCAGTGATAATTATTTCAGTATGTTAATTTTATATATTTTGTACAAAAATATACAGATGGGTATTATGCCAACTTTTCTGAGGGTTTCTGAAGGACAAGACTTATTTAAAAAATTCTCTACCAGTATAAAATAATTTGGTCTTTTAAAATTCAAATAAAACCTTACTTATAACAAAGAGCCTAGAACCAAATGTAGTATTTTTGTGGAAAAATGGATTAATAACATTGTAGTTTGGAAAAGCAATACCCTCCTGTATAATGTCCAATAAATTATTGCTCTTTGCTAGTTATGTCTAATTAAGATGCCTTAATTCCCTTTTAACAGTTGGGTTTCATAGCATTTTATATCCAGTTACATTAAGAATTAATTTTTTGGCTTGACACCAATGCTAAATTTGCTTATCCAAACAGAAACCATTCCAACAGTTTGAAGGATGCTGATGGTAATTAACCCAAATCATATACCAGGAGCAATTGCAAATGAAAGTGTCGTTAAATAATGAATCTTTTCCTGGTGATAAAACTGGTCCTACAGTGGGCATGTACTGCACCTCCCACAAAATGTTTTTTGACACTTGTGCCAGAGAAAAGAAATGAAGAACTACTGGACTAATCAAATTAGGCATTGCTCATCCTGCAAAATAAGATGGGAAAATTCTGTAAAAAAGAAATGGAGACATGTACCTCAGTTAAGTATATTTGAGGTCAGTTTGATATTAGATGACTTAGAATTTAGTATACTTCATGCTTCTATGTCCCTACAAGAAATAATAGGAGACTTGTAAAAAGAATGATCATTACAGCAATAATTAAAGAAGGAAAAAACTAGAGTGACAGTCAGAAACATGGCAGCGTGAAGAGTCCCCTTGATCTCTCCCCTTGAAATTACAACAAATTGAACAACTACGATCCAACAGAAAACACCCAGCCTAATATACAAACACATCTGAGAGATCTACACATGGGAGCTTCTGAAGGTAGGTGAATCGAGCAAGCAAGGAGGAAAAAAAGAAGAGAGAAGACTGGTCCTATGGATGCAGCCTGGAACTCCCTTTGGGACTAGAGAGAGGAGAATTACATACATAGCAGTGTGCACTCTCTTTAGCCCTAAGCAATTCTGCCTGAATGATCAGTGCATACTACTTGGTGGAGCCCAGTGATCAGGGCGGAGACCAAGGCAAAAGTGAAATATCACCATTTTAGTAACCACCATTGCCAGGCAGAAAGTTGAGTCATGGAGCCTAGGTACCTCCCTCTCCTCTCCCAAAGCTTGCTTCCTTGTCCCCTCCCAGAGCTAGCAGCAGGCCCCAGGGGAAACTGAGGCAGTGAATAAGTACCCCAGGAACTAAGGACATGCACCTGTGGCTGGAGAAACAGAATCCAGGCAATTTAAGCTTGGAAGTCAGCATTACTGGAAGGAAAACAACCACCTCACCTTCTACCTATCCAGGTTAATTTGGGAGGAGGCAGCACAAAACTGTATCTGGCTGCTGGGGCAGCACTGGGACTTTATGAGCTAGTCAGAAGCTTGGATTCCCATCACTCATCACATTCTCCCATGGGAATGGAGCCCTGGGACTAAAGCAACCTGTCACAAAAGAAGTACACACCTTCCCAGGAAAGAGCTATTTATTTATTTATTTATTTATTTACTTACTTACTTACTTACTTACTTACTTACTTATTTCTGCAAAGCAGAGATCCAGGAGTCCTGGACAGAAAGCTTGTTTGTGTACCACCTACTGGAAAACAAAAGAAAAACCTCTTCTCATCAATCTACTAAAGAAAACACTCTAAATAATAAATTATTATTATTATTATTATTATTGTTATTATTATATTTTTTGTTTTTTGTTTGTTTTTTAAAAAGCAGAGTACATTTTCATAAATCCTTAGGTGGAAAAATAATCTATCAAATACCTGAACAACCAAGGTAATAAAACAGCCTAGAAAAAAAATGGAAAATCTCCAGAAAATAAACATAAAGACATAAAAATATGTGATCTAAATGATAGAGAATTCAAGATTGTAGTTCTGACAAAACTCAATGAGATGCAAAAAATACCTGATCGGCAGTTCAATTAACTCAGAAACAAAATCGATGAACAACAGAAATATTTTACCAAAGAGTTTTCATCTCTAAATAAAAGGGAACTTCTGGAGCTGAAGAACTTAATAAAAGTGATGAAGAATGAAATAGCAACCTTAGAAAATAGAGTTGACTAGATGGAGGAAAGAATTAGTGATATAGAAGACAGAAATCTGGAAATAATGCAGATGGAGGAAGGGAAATTTGAGAGTGAAAAAAATAAAGGACTCTATATGAACCGTTTGACGTCATCAGAAAAAGCAATATAAGAATAATAGGTATACCAGAAGAAAAGAGAGGGAGAGGGGAACAGAGAGCATATTCAGACAAATAGTTGATGAGAATTTCTAAAACCTATGGAAAGAACTGAATCATCAAATTCAAGTAACAAACAGAATTCCAATTATCTCAATCTAAAAAGATCTTCTCCAAGACACATTGTATTAAAACTATCAAAAATTAATGACAAAAAATAATTCTCAAGGTAGTCAGAGAAAAGAAGATGGTAACCTATAAAGAAAAACTCATTAGATTATCATTGAACTTTTAAGCGTAATTTTTACAAACTAGAAGAAAGTGAGTCAAAGTAGGAAAAAACTGCAACCAGTGTAACAATTGATTTTTTAAAAATAAATTGTAACATGGCAAAATGACAAAATATTATGTTGCCATATGATAAAATATAATTCTGTTATAGAATAATATTTGAGGTTCTTTATATATTGTTACAAAGACCACATATAAAAATTTTTAAGTTAAAGACTAATTATAGAGAAACATTTGTATTATATTACACATGTAGAGAAAAGACTATGGTAGTATTCACAAGTATGTTAGTACCAAATGTCTCTGAAACATAGGATTATGTGACTGTTTTTCTTCTCCAGCTTCTCTTCCTCTGTCTTCTCTCCTCCTTTTCCTTCTCTTCTTCCTGTTCCTCCTCCTCCTGTTCCTCCTCCTCCTCCTCCTCCTCCTCCTCCTCCTCCTCCTCCTCCTCCTCTTCCTCTTTCTCCTCTTCTACCTCTTCTCCTTTGTTTTCATTCCTCTTCATTTGATTTAATATTTTCAAATATTTCTCTAATAATGCAATTCCATAGGAATTGACAAGTACTTTGTGATTGGTTGGAAATATGACAAGGTGGAGACAGAGGAAATGTTGTTGCCCTTTAAAAAGCCAGAGGATGCTCTAGAGGAGATAGAAAATAACTGGTCTAATTTCAGGTATGTATGACATGATCAAGCAAAGAGAGGAAGTAGATGACAAGCAAGCATGTTACTGTATTGGTCTATAGTTCAGGAGAGAAATGGACTGGAAAATCAATTTGATAGGCACCTACAAAGAAGAAGGTTATTGAAACTGTGTGAGTGGTTGAGATTGCTCAGGAGACTATAGTGCACATATAAGAAATAATGACTAGAATTGAACCTAAAGAAACATCATATTAAAGGAAAGACAGAGAAAGTAAAAACTAATGGAATGCCAGAGAGGTGAGAAGAAAATACAAATGTGTGATGGTAGAGAAGTAAAAGAAGAGGTCCCTTAAAAAAGGCAGCGGTCAATGATGTTAGATGTCATTGCGAATTAAGTGAAATAATTTTTAAAGTATCCCATGGATACAGCAATAAATATTTTACTAATTTCATAAAGCACTCTTGATGGAAACAGATTTAGCCCCAGAATGTTTGAGGAGGAAAAGGTGGTTTGGCAGAAAAATGTTTGGCTACGAAGGGAAGGCAGAAAGTAAGATGGCAATTGAAGGAGGACATTGAGTTGAGAGTGGGATCATTTTTATGATGTTGATATTGGTTTTAAGATGAGAAGAGTGTGGTATTCTATATGAACTGAGGATATAGTCAGCAGAAAGGAAGGTGAAGATTAGAAAAAAAGAGAATAATTCAGGGTTCCCTAAATTTGCCTTAAGATAAGAATTTCTTGCATAACATGATTAAAAGACATTTCTAGAGGGGAAATCTTATAATATCTCTTTTCAACAATCACTATCAAGAGACTCACTGACAAGAAAGTGTAAAAACACTATAGTTAATAAATATATTGTGAGAAAAATGGTATAGAATGGGATTTAGGTCATAAGGTTATCCTCAGATCTAAGGAGAGAACATTTTTTTTGTTACAGGAGAGAATTAAAGACGGCTACGGTGGAGATGCAAACAAATGTAGAGGTTTAACGACTGACTTCCCTGTCTGCTTCTACTTTCCCCATCAAGCAGGATGTGTGTCCCCCTTCTGAGTGATGTAAGAATTTCTGTGTACTATTTAGATCTCAGGTGAAAGGGAGATACTAATTTAAGATGGAACCAGTTTGTAAGGCTGCACAATTTTTTGAAGCAGCATTCCATAGGTGGTGAGCAAGACTGCCATGTTAGTTCTAACATGCCAATTTAATAGAAGGAAAGCAAGGCCTGGAAGTTTGGAATACTGCCATGATTTGAGTGAAATGGTACTCAGGCAGTATAGGTTGCAAGGAGAAAAGAGAAAGGGCATAGGTTTTCCTGGATCTGAGAGTTTTCTGAAATGTGGGACAGTCAATACTAAAATCAGGAATATCCCAGGTAAACCAATATTGTTGGTCATCCTAGAGGGCAGGGATAATGAAAAACTGGATTCAGGAACTAGGAGTCTAGATGGATTAAAACCCAAATATTGTTAGAGTAATTGAATGTACAATTTAGAAATGGAAGAGGTATGGCCAGAAACTGAAATGTTTAGAGTTGGAACTTCAGAGGTAGATTAATTCCAGGTGAAAAGATTTGTGATTTGAAGTCTTAAAAGTTGATGGTGAAAGCAGAATACAAATGATAAACCTTGGAAGAATGAAAGCGATGCAGTTGAAAAAAGGTTGTATTTAATACAGTTGCTCAGTTAACTGTGACATCATCCAGGATGGTGGCAGAATAGTGGAACAAAAGAGCCTGATGCTAGTCTTCTGACACGCAAGGAGGCAAAGAGATGAGGAGGCATAGATTATGGTACAGCCAGATGGCATTAGCTTAAACAGTCTAGAGATTTGGCTCAAATTTGAAAAATAATTATTAAAGCAATAAAAAATCAGACAAAAATGCTTGGCCCTAAAATATGTAGAGTATGGGGAATAAACAATTTTCCTTTGAAAAGATTAAAGAAACAATGTTATCATCAGGGCAAGTCAGGTTGCCAATTATATATGTATTGTTCCTTCAATCTATACACACACACACACACACACACATATACATAATTATGTATGTATGTATGTATACATATATGTATTTCAAGAAAGTTCTCAATAGTTCTAAAATGCTGCAGAAAAGTTGAGAAGAAAATTGAGAAAAATATCTCTAATTTAGTCAAAGATATATCACCAAGAAAGAGATGGAAAAAGAATACAGATTATAGATGGTTGTATATTTATTTAATAATTAAGGTGTATATACATATTGTCCTTCAAACAAATTAGATAATTAGATACTAAAGTATAGTGCTATTAAAGAGATTTTTTTAAATAAAGACAATCATATGTATCTTTAAAAGAAGAAAGGAAGGGAGCTTGAGAGAGAATGATAGCAAATTCAAATAAGAAAACAATTGAGCCATCTAGGTGGAAGTTGTATTACCTAAGGGTATTCATAGGAGAAAATAAAAACAGAAAGAGGTACATACTTTTGGTAAAAGAAAATGAAGATAAAATTTTTAAAAATATAAAACTTAGGGCTTTGCTTCCCTCCCATCTTATTTTTATTATGTAGTCATAGTATTGCTTATAAGTGTTTCCATCAGAAAGTAAGCAAATATTGTGAAACAGATTTTTTTTTTCATTTCTCTGTTAAGAAAATACATCAGGGAAAAGGATATTGCATTAATAACTAAAATGAAATACAAGGATTAACGATAGTATGAAAGAATAGGACTTACAATGTGTTAGGTTTTGAATCAGTCAGAGTCAAGTTTATTGGCTGGTGTTTTGCAATTCAGTGAGAAAAAAATAGATACAGAGGTCTAGACTCTGAACAGCAAGAGAAATACCTATATACATGCATCTCTATATCTATTTCTATCACAAAATACATATGAGATTTAAACGCTACCAATGCTATTAGTTGATGTCACAGCTTTAAGGGAGGTTCAATATCATTTGAAAAATATTTAAGTGGTATTTTACCACTTAAAATATTTCCCAAGTAGAAAAGATATGCAGATTTAGTGTTCACAATTTTACTTTTGTAAAGTCTTATTTTTAATTAACTTTTAGTAGATATAAGAAATATTTTATAGCAAAGGCAACATACTTTGGACAGTTAAATCAAATAGATTTATTTTCCTGATTGGTTTTTTGTTGAGAATGGTTTGCAGTCGTTAAAATATACATTTTTTTCTAATTTTCTTCTTCATTTTTAATGTTTTACATTTAAATTTTTTTTTAATTTTTCTCAAAACATTATTAAATGCAATTATAAATGATCCATAAATAGGGTGCACCTAAAACAAATGAAAATGTATAACTTCTGATTTTTTTCAGTATACTACAGCTACATCTTATAGAATCTGAATCAATCAAGATAAGGCTATTTTCACTGATATCATTATACCTCACTTTTTAAAAATGTTTCAAAGTATAAACAGTATTGTTACATTTTAATACCACAGGCCGTCTATGAATAGTATAGAAGGCTAACTATTCAAAGAAACTAGAGTACTAAAGTAGAAAACGTTAGAGCTATATTATATAACAATAATAAAAGTCTTACCTCATTTTCTAAAATAAAAAGAACCCTGAACATTTTTTTCTTATGTCACAGCTGTTTGCTTTAGACTCTAGGACACTGAATATTACCATCTATTGTGCTTTGCACCTCAGTGTTAGGAACTTCCTTTATTCAATCCAATGTGAAAAACGTAGGCACCTTATTTTCAAAGTGCAATGTTTAAAGAATACACTACTGCTTCCCGTTTAAGGTGAGTAAGTGGATCATTTATTTTACTTACCTCACAAAATTCTACTGAAATGACAGTGAATAAATATAAAAGGAAAGTCTTCAGGGAATTTCACTGGTACATTTCCACATAAGCAGTTTTACTGACAGATAATCAATGGTAGAAGAACCTATAGTCAGGAACAGACACCAGAGAAGCTGTAACAGAAAGAGATATTCAGTTGAGTTGTGGAGAAACACTAGATTGATGATCACAGGTAGAAAGTATAGAATTGAGATGCATAAGAACAATCAAATAATTCATTGCAGTATTGTTCTCCTTCTCTATCAGTCTCTCCTGCAACACCTGCTTCCACTATCACCAATGTATACAACTGGCATACAATGTACAATGAAAACTTGAATGAAACTAGAACTAAAAGAAGAAGCTCCAGCCCTACTTGTCTGAATCCCAATGATGACTTCCAATGTCACACCTACCTATTTAAATAGAACTTGAAGCAAGCCCTGCCATTTGGAGGAGAGAAATGCTTGGCGGAAATTAATGTATGCAATAGCAAAAGAAAGCCATGCTAGGTACCTCTATTAATTAACCATGTCTTTACTACACATGTTTAAACTGATAATAATGGATGCTCATGCATTTTAATCAAACCAATAGTGTAAATAAGAGCCAAAAAATAGAGCAACTGAGCCAAGACGTAAAACAATCGTATTTGGAATAGAAGCATAAAATGTCTAATTAGTATCTCCAGATACAATACAAAATATTGTATACACATAAAAAAATTAAAAATTGGATAAGTAATCCAGGAAATTCAAGTTTTATATAAGACGACTTTCAGTAAACGCAGGTGAAAATTGTCAAACACATAATATTTAACACTTCCCATAATTGAAGAGCACAAATGCCTGTTCCTGTAACCATTCCAGTTTAAAGTAGAAAAACAGAGGGTTCCAAGAGAGTAATTTGTGTTGCAAGGAAAAAGTAGCTAAATAAGATGAAAGAAATAATACAATGTCTGATGAGTATGGACATACTCAGCAGAAATATCTGCTGACTATTGAATTGATTTGGAATAAATTAGTACTTGTTGCATAGAAAAATTAAGCATATGGAAAAACAGTGGCACAAGATTTGTAAATTTAGTGAACTTCATGAACAATATGTGTTTAATAGTAATATAAATATTAAATATTTATTTGAGGAAAAAGGCTAACCACCTAATTTTGGAAGGGGAAGAGGGAAGTATGAGTGAGTGATATAAAAAAATAATAGATAATATTTAAGACTGAGAAATAATTTAACTGCAGTGATATTATTAAAATATAAAGGAAATAACTAAAAGAATTTAAGGTTATCAGGATCAACTATTTTTGGTTTGTTTTAAACATTACACCTACAAGGTATAAAGAAATGAAAGTATTGACAACACACTTTCAATAGTAATTTTGTACATTAGAGTACAATGAAGCCATTGTGTATCCCACAAGACTCAAGAGCAAACCAGCTTAAGTAACGCGGATATTTAGTGACTCCTCGAATGGAAAAGTCTAGGCATAGGTCTTTAAACACACTTTATTTCTCAGGCTCAAATGAAGTGTCTTCTGTTCTTTTTCATTTCTTCTTGTTTTCCTTGTTGACTTAATTCTCAGGTTTCACTTGGTGGTGAAAGTGTTCTCTTTTAAAGAACTTTTTCCACAGAAATCTATGAAATTACTCTCCTTGAAATAATTTGAGTCACATACCCATCCTTGAAGCAATCGCTGAACCAATCATTTCTAATTCCAGCCCTCCAAAGTCCCTAGTTAGGGACGTTTTGTCCTTTCATTTCTTCTTACACACCTGGATACCTCAGAAAAGACCTCTCCAGGTCCAGTTCTATTTTGTGAAGTGAAGCTAATAATAGTCAATAGATATTAATAACTGTTTCCCAACTTTTTTCATTAAATCTTCATGTTTATTTTATATATATACATATTTTTTTTTTTTACTTTTTTAGTTGTGGCAAGAATCTCTCCTACCAACCAAATCTCTGTAGCTTAACATTCCCAAAAAGCTTATTTTTCACTGTATGTTCATCATGACTCAGGAAAGAGACTGCTTATTCTGGGGACCCAAGTTGAAGAAACAATCCAGCCACTATTTTAAATGTTGGCAGGCACTGTGCAAAGAAATAGGAGTTTTTGCAGGTCTGATTAGAGCAATTAAATGCTCTAACCTGGAAGTATCTTGTGTTGTTTCTCCCTCAAGTTATTGCTCACAACTATTCATTTGGTCAATCATAAGGTGGCCAGAAAGTCCAACTCTACCACTGACCTAGAAGGCAGACTGAGATTATTTAGCTGTCAGCACCAGTGACTACAATATTGTCTCACAGGTCATCAAGAAAAGAATAGGTTGCTAAAATTCTGTGAACCTAGTTGACTTCTTATCTTCTGTGCATTTTCTAGAATCTATGTCCATGAATAAGGAGAGCCTTGTTCTAATAGCATGACAACCAATTGGAGTGTCTGTATTATTTTCAATGCACCATATATATTTATATTTAGCTTGGTCCACAATTACACATATTTAGGTTTTAAATTAAAAAATAAATGCTATTAAAGGTAACCTTTTGAGAGTTAAAATATAAAACTCCTTTAAGATATTAATATGGACCTGATAACAATTTGTGCTTAGGTCTCTTTGTCTTCTCCGGAGCCTATGGACTCACCAAAGTATCTCTGGCTGCCTCCTGAGCTTCACATGCTCACCCATTAGATAGTGTGCTGTGCCTTCCACTACAGGTTTTTCTGAAACCAGTTCCTTAGGCCAGATCATCAAACAATTCACCAAGGTAAAGAAAGCCATATCTTATTAAATAGCATACCTAAAAATGATAATCTATAGTTAGTATTTTATAATCTCATCTGTAAAAAAAACAACAGCACTATAAAAAGATAGAATTATATTTAGTATAAACATCACTATTATTTTATTTCTAATTCTTGGGATATTTGCAATTAACGTACAACAGGGTTCCATCTTACACACGTAATTATAATCACCCTTAAAAATTGTCGGAAAAATCCCAGAAGACTATGTGTTTTGGTGTCTGCAACTCCAACTCTTGCACATTTAGTTTGAGAATCAGAAGTTTAGGGAAGAAAATGTAAATCTGTACATAAATATCTGTATTTTAATCATTCTACCTTTTAAGAAAATTACCAACTTGCTTATGGTGAAAAGGGATGGGTAGAGCTTCCCAGAGTATCTCTGCTCACCTATATGGTTTTCCCCATTGTGTTTACTATTAAACACTTATAATTGCACTGTCTAATAAAACTGTAATGCAAGCCACACAGGTAATTTAAAATTTTCTAGTAGCCACAATAAAATAGTAAAAAGAAACAGTTGAAATAATAATTTATAATAGTACATTTTGTTTAATACAGAATGTCTGAAATATTTCAAGCTATAATTAATGTAAAATTGTTAACTAAATATTTTAAATTATTTTTTTTACAAAGTCTTCAAAACCTGGTTTGCATTATGTGCTCACAGTACATCTCAGTTTGCAGTAGCCACGTTTCGAGTACTCAATAGCCACATATTGCTGTCAATAGACAGTGCAGGTCCGTAACTTTAAAATATGGCAATATAGTTATGTGTATATCTAAAAACATTTTGTTGTGTGGATTAGGTGAAGTGAGAATTAAACATGAAAATATAAATGAAAATACCTAGCTTAATAAGTGCTTGATGGAGTATTAAATCATGCTTAATCATGCTGTTCTTTGAAAATTAATAAAACTTAAATCTTCTGTATTCTATCTCTTTCAGTGGATATTCTGTATGACCCTAATAAATAACTATCATTTTTATATAGTAGCATGTCAAATAATTAGGTCTGGAACAAACAAGAATCTGAGAAGTTATGTTCTAAATACAAGCAGGAAGTTACACATGAATATGATGCTCTTATACTATTTAGTATGTGAGATAATCGAGGAAATCTCAAAACAAGACTGAGAATTAATAAAATTCCATCACTACTCTTTGTATCAGTTTTCTCCTGAACTGAATAGTCCATCCCTTCAAAGTTGGGCATTTTTCTATTCCCTGGGATCTCTTAAGTCATATCTAGAATCACAAATATAGATTTGATTAACTTAATGTGAATTGATGTGTGACCTTCCCAAATCCTTTCCTTATTACCATTGTTCACTTTCATCTCTCAGTTTCTAATTTTGTAAATGAAGATTGTTGTGTTTTCCTGCCTCTTCTGATATTGATAAGATTTGGCTACACAAGAAGGTCACACTGGACATGTTCTCAATGGATAAAAATGGGCCAGAAGAGTTTTACAATTTTAAGTAGTGAATAGTAGCAGTCTAAGGTCCCTGATCACCCAACTACTGGAATTTGGACACTTTTTTTTTTTAGAAGATTATTCAGAAATACAGATTGTTCCATTATAGGATTTTCTTTAACAGAATACAACTGACTATAAGGCATAATATTGAGGATGGCTTGGGGAGGGCAAAAATCATGTAGTTAGACTTATTTAATTATCAGATCATCACATCTGGGTAAATAGTTTTATTTTTGCATTGAGTGATTTGTTTTCCCTTTTTTTTATTTTAAACCATGAAAAGTTCAGAATAAAGTGAACTGATATCAAATTTTTCAGAACGTGTTTATAATTGCTATGAATTTCTATTATTCAAATGGACCTGGATGAACTGTACATTGGATGTTACTGAAATAGTTTTGGTCATTGTGGGAGTTTTACCACTCTTCATTCTCAAAGTTATTCCTTTGGTTTTCCTCTATTTATAATACAAGCAAGTACATGAATTTTTCTGTGTGCTAATAACTTAAAGTTCACGATTAAATATTGTTTCATATATACTTAATCTGCCCATTAGTCCAGATACTCCAAGAAGCAGACTCTAAGAAATTATGAGGTGTGCTGTGCTAGAGAGCTATTGGAGGAAAAGCCTATGAAAGATAAAGGAAAGGGAACAAAGAAAGCTGGGAGCCCTCAGACAACAATGCAGGTCCGGTTCCTATAAAGAGGAAGAAGAAGAAAGGATTGGGTAAACAGTCTTGGACTGCAAAACTATTTCATAAAAGATTCAGTCAAATAAACGGGAAGTCTGTAACCAATGTCAGCCATTGGAGTGTCCCATGTATCCCCGTAATGGGCCTGCTTTTGCATTCCCTGAGATGCTTATTCACAGGATGGGAGCAACTTGTGGGAAAAGTTAATAGGCTAAAAAGTTAAATGCCAATACTGTAGAGGATTTGGAGCAGTAACAGCTTGGCTGTTTATCAGCTGTGCTCTGGGCAGGAGGAGAAGTGAGTTGTGCATTTTTATGGCCACCACAAAATCTGTTATTTAGCAGAAAGTTACTTTGCCTGCATACCCAAGAGAAATAGATATTGCCTTTTGTATCCTGTTATCTCTGATATCTGCAAACTATTGCTGGAAGAACCAAACAGATCTCTCATGATACTTATATATCTTTATATTTCAATGAAAATGTTTTCAACTAATTTGAATTCCAAATTACAACACTGTGAGGCTATAGTAAAAAATTAAATTTCTTAACTGATTTAAATTAAATATGAGTATTCTGAAGCTCTTTATACAAAAGAATGCAGTTTTATTGTTTAATGGTTTCCCAAAACTTAAGTTTTTAAATTCATATTGGAGTTTAATCTTTCCAAACCAGAATGTTAATCATTTTCCCATTTCTACACCCATACTATCATTATTCCTCCTGCTTCCCATGTTTTCTCTATTCTCTCTGACTGTCTAGATATACTAACTCTTCACAGCCTACTTCATATTTCATTTTCTGTGTAAAGCATTCTTTGCCAAAATAGTGCAAAGATATTGGACTCATTCAGGTATTATGGATTTAATATATTGCTCACATTATAGGCTAATTTTTAGTAGACCAAAAATAGTCTCCTCCATAAGATTGTAAGTCCTTTGGGGCACACGCTGTGTCTTATAATTTAAAATAAAATCTAGAAACTGAAGGATATTGAGGATCAACTGCATCTTCTAAAAAACAAAAATATCAGAAATGAAAATTTGTGTGATGGTCTTGTGGCTGGTAAACTATACCAGAATAACCAGGAATGGAAAAAAGTGTAGAAATAATGTCTTGTTAGGGAGAACTATACCTGGTGAGCCCCGAACACGGTTTCAGGAGGCTTGGCTTTTTATCTCTTTCTTGACTCCCGTGTTTGGCACATCACCTCTCTCTCCAGGTTTCATTCATTACTTCTCCTATAAAATAAGAGCTTTGCTTTAGATCAGTGCTATTCAAAGTGTGGTCTCTGGACCCATGGGCCATAAAGAGTCTAGACTTATAGAATGAGAATCTGTGGTTGTACCTCTTTTAAAAAAAATCACCTTACAAACAACATATGTATATATTGTTTCTTTGTTAATCAAACTATAATAAAGCAGAGGTTGGCGGTGAGGGGGAGAGTGAGGACATCCAGGTGATTTTTACTATGGTATGCGAAGCACTGATCTAGAGCAAAGGTTCTTGAACTAAATGCTCTGGACAGTTTCATGAAAGATCCAAAATGCCATATTCCTTTATATTCTCCAGAGCACTTAGCATAAAGCATAGCTTTATGGCTTCAGATATGTTTTTACTTGGCTTGCTCAATGTTTTTACCAAAAGGAAGATATTTTTAAATCATGGATTTTACATAAAATTCCAGATTCAAATATTTCCTGAAAAAAATTGCAAGGTGTAAGAACTCGATTTTCATCCTGTTTGCAGAAATTATCAGGACTAATTAACAATGGTCCAATTAACTCAGGGAAGGCTCTCTCCAGGTCTCCAAGTATCTACATATCCCAGTTATCTTCAATCCAAGTCAGAGGGGAAGCAGCTGATTATAATTGTGACTGCACTGGCATTTTTCATAGAAAATAAAAAAGTTTTTTTTTTCTGTAAATATATTTAGGTACAGTTATATTGTTTGTACCCTTGGTTGACTTTCTTCATGTAACGGCTTAACTGGCTGGTCACATTTTAAACAGGTGACAGAGCTTTTTTCATAGTTGGTACTCAGTAATCGTTGTTGCAGAGCATTTAACAAAGTGAAATTTTGCCCAATTATGTTCTAATTCTGCTGTCCAGAATTTGAGCTTTTATTGTTACAAAGGCATATTAGTTTCCTAGGGATCCGATAACAGACTTGGTGGCTTAAAACAATAGAAATTTCATTGTCTTACAGTTCTGGAGGATGAAAGTTCATAACCAAAATGTGGCCAGGGTTGGTTACTTCTGAAGGCTCTGAGGGAGAATCTGTCCCAAGCTTTTCTCCTAGCTTGCAATGGCTGTCAGTGATACCTGACGTTTTTCATGGCTCGTAGACATATCATTTCAATATCATCTTCACAAGGTTTTCTCCATGTATCTCCATGTGTGTTTTCTCCTTTTCTATCTCTTACAAAGACACTCAGCATTGGATTTAGGGCCCAAACTAGGTTACATTTACAAGTACTGGATCACAACTTGAACTTAACTTTTGGGAGCCACTGTTTAACCCACTACACAAGTGTTGCCATTTTCAAATCATTGAAATTGTTTCTGCTACTTTTTCCCAACAGCCTCTTTTTATATTTAGATTAGAGATAACTTATGTCAAACTCTTGGCAGATTTGACCATTGGCAGGAGCATCTCACTCTTCTGTCATGACTCACTTTAGTGAGACTTTATTCAAGGTGTTTACTATTAGGGCATTTGGACATGAACAAAGGTTCATCGAGCAAGACAAAGAGAATGAGAACTTGGTCTGTTTGTACAATAACGTAATTTCAAACAGATAAGTCATATTAATGTGTCTAGTTTAAGACCGATTTCTTTTTAAATACCTTGTTCACTGATGTGATTTGTAAAAAGAGTGTTTTGTAATGGTGTTTTATCAAATAAATAAATAAAGATTAAAGCCTGTTTTTAATATTTAATATACATTTAAGTTAACATATATATATATTTATATTTGTGCAAAAGTACATGCTACTTTATGTGAAAATAGGTCCTAAGTTTTTGAAGGTTTTATAGGATACTGTTAGAATTACTAATGATACAACTTTATGTTGTGTTTTATATTTGTAGAATATATTTTATTTATATATAATTTTTATAATATTTTGAATTTGAATTTATGATGTTATATAAAGTAGAAAAAATAAAATTTTAAATAGTAGTTGGACATATTTTAATTTTTAAAGACTAATTTTATTATGTAAAAAAAGTATAATTGGAAAGGTGATTGATTATTTAGTTGGGTTTTAAAATACAAATGCATCTTTTTAGCTAGTGTCCTTTTCATTTGGTTTTAAATTCTAATTAAGTTCAAAACCAAAATTCTGCAAAAGTAAAGTATATTTTATGCGGAGAAATCACTTAATCTATCATCATTGCACCTAGTCTGTTTGACTGAGTTCTAAGTAAGCGAAAAAAAAGAAAGCAGCTATTAATGTTCACTTCGTTTCCCATAAAAGAGTTCCTACTAAGTGCATCAAAACTTTTGCATCTCAGTTCAGAAATATTTTCTATGATTACAATTGCTGTCTGTTAGACTTGAATGTCTTGGCAACTTAATGGTGCTCCTCACTGTACTGCTCACTGTACTGGCAATTCTATAGATTAAGCAATAGTTGGTTTGTCCATATCCTACATCCTAAATGTAGGTAATAATGATTTTGTGGAATATAATATGCTTATTATCCAATTAATTAAATTCTCTTCTTTGCCTGTCTGAATTATAGATTGTATTAACTAAATAGTGAAAGACAAATATGATTACCCTGCAGGCTCATTCCTTCCTCTCTTTTGCTACTAGAAGAAAGTTGGTTCAGGAGTTATAAATTAGCTCAAAGAAAGAAGCAAGGCTGAATGCTGGAGCCCAGGAAACTCCTGCTGTTAATAGTTACCTAGAAGTTTTCTGCTCTCCTATCCTTATACATTTAAAGAGGGCAACAGGGGCAGGGCCCTTCTCATTATGGCCTGTCCATCCTGTTTGCCTAGCCTAAGCATAATTATGCAAGCTCTGGGTAGAATATATGCTCTGCTTCTTTGCTTGTAAGCTTTTCCCTAATAAGCTGTATTTTATATTATACCTAAAAACGCTAGTGTTTTTTTAATATTATACTGCAAAACACTGAATTGCAAGAAGTTGTTGACTTTCGAAACTGGGTTTGTATTATAACCTTGGAGAAACTGGTTTAGGGTAGGGTAAAAAAAAAAAAAAGGAGAGGATTTTGTTTGTTTGTTTGTTTGTTTTATTTGTTTGTTTGTTTTTTTAAAAAAGGAGACAGGATAGGCAGAAAGTTAGGAGAATCCTCCTTCCAACGAAAAGTAGTAATAAATGTCAAAGATGACATTATACATATTTTTTTTCTCATTTGGGAGGTACATTTCTTTAAGCATATGTCATTAATCTTGGAATTTGTTATTCCTTATACCAAGTGTGGACTCCTTTAACGTATATTAAACTATATTCATTGTATCTTTTGCCAAATAATTATTTATATTAATGAGTTTAACATACATAAAGAAACACTTATGTGTATCTATGTATAAATATGCTAGCTTCCAAATTTGTTCAATAATCAGAAGAGATATAATATATGAAAATTCAGAAAAGTAAAACCTTATAAAGCATTCTTAACATCATGTAAAAGACTAATGAATATTCATCAAGCTCTCAGGATTTTTTCCCTCCAGATTACTCAGTCTCTGAATTTCTGGGTAAGCAAAGCATGTGAAATTAAAGCCAATGCAGTTTCCATTGAAATAGTTTATGGATGTTAAAAAAAAAATGAACAAAGAGGTAAGCACTTCTAAATAATCTATAAATGGATGCAATATTAAGAAGATATCATAAGGACTTTGAATTGACATTTAAAAACATTTTAAAACAAAACTTGCATTTCCAAATTCATGTTTTAATATTCAGCATTTCAATGAAATTAAAACCCAATCTATTATAAAACACACCATTTTTATATATCATTAAACTGGAGAAAGCCTTGCTAATTAAAATAGGACAGTCTATAAATTTTGAGATACATCCTTATTTTGGTTGTTAAAAGGCACAATGATTTCTCCTCTATCAGTGTAGTGTAAAGTATGCAACCTAAAGTTAAATCTTTGTGAGGATTTTACATTGAGAAAAATGTCTTAATATAGTCATTTCATACTTATTTAAAGTCTGATTATACTAATTTTAAATTAACTACATCTTTATTGCTTATACCTTCTGTTCCATTTACTCATCATTAACATTTTTGTGGATAGGAAAGAGAAGGAGAATAAATCAGTCTGTATTGTTCTCTTTAATTAACTATAATTTGGAAGGGAGAAGAATTAGACTATTGACAGAGTATAATATTTCAGTTTACATATTTTACTAATCTGTGTTACTTCTGCCTCCCAGTGCAATGAATTAACAGGGCAGATGTTAAAGATGGCTTAAATTTTTCTATCTTTTTCAGTCCACTTATAAAGTGATCTAAATCTTCATAAAACTTCCTCTTTTTTTGCTCATAACTCCTGAGAAAGAGATATCTCTCCTCCAAATAAAACCTCAATTTTAAGTTTTATTCTTGATCATATTCTTTCATGTCTTCTTTCAGACCTTGGTCCACTAACCACCTCTTCTAATTCTTACATTCAGCACTCCAAACCCATTGCTTCTTTCAGCCTATAAATATGCTAAAATATTTTCTACATCTCCCAACTTCTATTCAAAATTTAAATCTTCTCTAGATCTTGCCTTCTTTTCTCATATAAATTTCATGAAAGACTAATCTACCTTTACAATCTCCAGTTACCAATTTATTCAACCTTTTGCCACGTGATGACTAATATAAAATTCTTTTCTATACTTTCTGTTTTGCTATTAATACATATTCTTAAATTATAAACAATAAAATGTGTGTCTGCATACAGACACACATTTGTTTTAAAATTTACTTTGATGTAATTTGATGCAATTGGTGACAAATACTATTGCAAAATGTCTTGCTGTGGAGGAAATAAATTTTTCCAAATAACCCTATTCACCCCTCTGTAGCCCCATTTCTCTGTTTGCTTTTACAGCATAATTCTTCTAATAGTTGCTTGTACTCTTCTTTTATTCTTATTTGGACCATCTTCTAACAGACTTTAAATCTAATACCTCCATAGAACCTGCCCTTGTCAAGGTCACCAGTCACCTCCTTTCAGTCTTTACCATCTATCATTTGACACTAGTAATCACTCCCTCTCTTGCAAATACTTCATCTCACTTTCCAGGTACCATATTCTTCTGCATATTCTTCTACATCCTGTTGTTCCTCCAGTATTTTAGACAGGACCCTGTCTCAGGTTGTATGTAGTTAGTTCTCTTTGCCTGGAAAGCTTTTCTATCAATATTCATGTGGCTTGTTTCTTCAAACTGTCCAATCAAGTCTTTCCTAACCGCCCTACTTAAAATTACACTATCACCACTAATTTCACTTATTTCCTGTCTTCCAAACTTTTATCATCATCTAACATTCTACATGTGTATTGTGACTCTTTCAGTCTCTCTCTATCAGTATGTATGCCCCATAAGGGCAAGAATTTTTATCTATTTTGCTCAGTGCTGAATCTCCAGCAGCTAAAGCACTGACTAGCATAGTAAATACTCAGTATTTGAAGAATTAATGGATAATAATTATCCTCAATGCAACTAAAATTGCAGGCAGTTTACATTCAGTTAGTTCCTTTGTAGGGTTTTAGAAGATTTTTAAAAATAATGATGGGAGGTAGGAAGCCTTGTTACCTCTAAAATTTCATTTCAAAGATTTTTTTATAATTAGACAAAAAGTTTTATTTGGTAGCATTTAGAATTCTTTTCACAAAATCATATCTACAAATGTTGTTTTCATCACTTTTATTTCATTACTTTTTTTATATGCATGGGAATTATTTTTGGAGGAAAAGGTATTGTTTATTGTAATGAGAGTTTAAAGAATATTTTTTGTTGTTGCTTTGAGGCACCCTGGATAATGTCTAGAAGGCCTCCGTTGCAATAGCCCAATAAAAAGATAGTAAAATTTATTATCAGACTTGATTCCAAGGTGATCTTGGTTTAACATAACAAGATATCACTTTCCAGACTCATGAGGAAGAGAAGGTAACATATATATTTCATAAGTTACACTTTCCCTTTTACCTGAATGTATTCATTGTTATCCCAAAGTACACTATAAAGTGCTGAATATGAGTCTCTTATTAGAATTTAAGATAAAAAATATTGACATGTGGTTGGTATGAACAGAATAAGTTTTTCCTCTATAAATAAAAATATATATATTTTAAAATTGTTCATGCTCTTTGTGAAACAGGACTTTAGTATATTTTTCAGTTTTATTGAGGTATAATTAACAAATAAAAGTAGTATGTATATAATGTGATGGTTTGATATACATATATATTGTGAAATAATTACCACAATCAAGTTAATTAACACATCTATTTCAATCACATAATCAGCAGGGATTTTTTTTCCCCCTTTGGCTGTTGTGGGTACACTTAAGATCTACTTTTTTACCAACTTCAAGTATACATTACAATATCATTAAATATAGCTACCAGTTATTCATCTTATAACTGAAAGTTTGTACCCTTTGACCAACATCTCCCCATATTTCCTACCCCTAGTTCCTGGTAACCAACATTTACTCTCTGGTACTAGGAGTTTAACGTTTTTAGATTTCACATATGAGGTCACACTGTATTTGTCTTTCTCTGTCTAGCTTATTTCACATAGCATAATATCCTCCAGGTTCATTCATGTTAGTGCAAAAGGCAGAATTTTCTTCCTTTTTATGGTCAAATAGTATTCTTTTGTGTGTGTGTGCATGTGTGTGTGTGTGTGTGTGTGTGTGTATACAGTTAAAAATATATATTTTATCATTTATTCGTGTTCCCATAGGTAGTTTTCATATCTTGGCTATTGTAAATAATGCAGTAATTACAGAAGTGAAGATTTTTCTTCGAGATATTAATTTTATTTCCTTTGAATATTTAGCAGTAGAATACATATTTTGTTTTTACTTCCTCTAGTAAGTTCAATAATAAGACAATATGATAATAGTTAACTAAAATACAGTAAAACTGTAGGAGGGAATATTTATATAGTCAATGACATCGTTTTTCAAGCCGATTGAAATAAGTAAATGCTTGAGAGGTAAGTTAATAAAAGCCATTAATAGTATATCATTTTGAGTTTTAAAAAAGCAAACAGATAAACATGTTAGCAAAAATACTAGAAGAATAAATGTTATAAAACATAAATGGTAGTTCTTCCCAGGTGATGAGATTTGGGATAATTTTTACTTTCTTCAATATCTTTTCTCACATTTGTCAAAATTTTTAATGAAAACATTATTTCCTTAATCAGTTAAAGGTTAAAAAATTATAACAACAATGTCTTACTTTCCCTATTTTAGACACCTGTCTTTTATAGCCCCAAACATCTATTTTTCTAACGCTCTAAACCAAGTTCACTACAGTGACATCAAGGACAGAAATATTTTTGGAATAAATGAAATCATTGTGGATTTAGATTACCCCAATTAATTCAACAGATTCCTGTTAATTTTCTGATGTAGTTTGTCAGATTTAAGATTTAAGATCTTTTATTAAAGCAAACTAATGTGCTCTCTGCCTAATATTCCTATTATCCCCAGGAAATGAATCAGTACTTAGACAAGATTGCTGTAGTTCTCATGGCCAAAGGAGCATGTTCAATCACTGAGATGTTTAATACATGCTGATTGTTTTGGCTTGAAATCCAAGATCCTCAGACATTATCTATGGCTATCTCAGTAGGTGTAATGCAGTGTGTTTCAATATATCAAGGACATTATCTAAGTCTGTCTGGCAAACATTGGTAAACCCCTTTGTTTTTTTGCTTGTTTGTTATTTTGGAGAAGATGGGAGGTGAGCAGAGAAGCTTCATTTTGAAAGTCCCAGTAAAACTGTCCCATTGTTTCCTTTGCCTACATACTTACTGGCTAGTCCAGGAATTTTTCAGGGATGACCTGCTCTTCCTGGGGCTGCTGGAGTGTTTCAGTTAGGTGGTAGCTAAATTGCTCAAAACTAGGGGAAAAACAAATATTAGTTTGAGACTTTCAAGTGAGTAAGGAGTGTCTATATAAAGACTAATCTTTAGTAATTACATTACACCTTTCATACAAGGCAAGGTTATTCTAGCTGGCAAAATTAGATCTCAACTGACCCAACACTTAAAGTACTTGTTGCCAGTGTAAAGGCCCTGTTCTCTTACAAAAGTACAGTTTGAACTGTTTATGATCATTTCATTACCAATTGGACTTGCGAGAAGGACCAGAGCAGGCAAATCAACATTGTCTATTTGTCTATTTAGAACTGTGGAGAGATCAGGAGGCAAAATTATCATCAATGGAATTGACATGTCAGCTGTTAAACTCACAACATTTGTGGCAAACTTATTCCACAGGTAAATTCTGTTTTATCAGTAGCCTTTCTTTACTCCCTTCAGATGAACAACTTTCTCTTCTTCCTCCCCCTCCTCCTCCTTTTTTAAAATGTTTTCTTTCCAAATATATAAATTCATAAATTCATTTTTTGAAGCCAGATCACTTTATTTGTATTATGAAAAATTACTATGTAATTAGATCTTATTAAACACTCTTATTACAAAGCATTCTTCCTAAGTGCATTAATATATTTGAATAAGTGGTACATTGTTTTGTCAGTTTTGTTTATAATACTAAATGTAAATAAAATTCAAGTGAAGAGATCAGACTAAAATGCTTGGTATTTTTTGGAAGAAAAAATTACTGAGGTTTTGTTTAGTTGGAAGTTTAATGTAGGATTTTGACTCTTTTGAAGTTTAGAAATATTGTTTCTAAACAAAAAGAACAATAATTCAGTCAAATCTTTTTTATCAAGTTCTTTGATTTTTCCACCTCTGATATCAAGGGAACTTGATCATTAATGATGAGTATGCAAACTGGCTCAAGAATATGCCTCTGTAGTCAGAGATGACTTATTCACTTAAATTAGAGTTATTTAAGCAGAACATTTATAAAGTATCTTTTATAGTGTATTATCTTCTCAAAATATCTTAATCTCTCATTTATTTAAACATATACTTGTATTCATGAATTTATTTTAAAACAGATTTCAGTAAAATTGGGAATTCTAGCAGGCAAAAAATCTAGTGGAGAAAAGAGACATAGTCATTTCTCTCACAAATGAATACAGGTATAGAAAAATGTAGTTATACCAGGCATGTCAATATATTGGAAAGACTATTAGCTTCTCCTTAACTCTCCTCAACCACTTACCTTCTGCTGGGTGAAGAAAAGACTTCTTTGGAACTTCCACTTTATTATCTGTAAAATAGGGATATTTCATCAATATCAAATAAAAGATTGCTTTAGCTTCTTTACACCTATAGTAAATCAATCAGAGACACTGAACAGGAAATCAACTGTCATCTGGATAAATTGTGGTATATTTGCACAATGAAACTCTATACAGCTATGAGAATGAATTAACAACAGCTACAGTCAACAGTACGAATGCATCTCACAAACATAGTGTTGAGTGAAAGAAGTCAACCACAAAAGAAAAATATAATTTAATTTCATGATAGTATTTATACAAAAGTTTAAAAATAGAAAAAACTAATCTATGTTACTAGAAATTGTGATACTGGTCTGAACATTGGTTCTGTTTGTGAAAATCATCAAGCTGAATAGTTAGGATTTACATATATATGTACATATATATGTATATGTACTATGTAATATACATATATAATACTTAAAGACTTTTAATATACATATATAATATTTAAAGACTTTTAAAAAAAGCAAAAATAAATAAAATAAGCCAAAATCACTTAAAGCTAATTTATTGTTTTAAGAAATTAATATTTAAGTCTCATCTCAACTATGTACATCAAGCTTGTTTAATCATTAGAAACAAAGTGCAGGGTATACAAATATATTTGAATTACATTTGAATTTAAGAAAACATTTATTCAATGATTATTTTGTTTAAAAATTGTAACTTTGAAATAGATTATGAAAAGAATGATTGGTATTTTGATATGAAGAAATATTTACCTTAGCTGATAGAAGAAAAATCCTAAGCAACATTACGATGAATTCTTTTAGTGTGAAAGCCCACTATCTATCAAGTAATATATAAGGCATTGGAATCATTTATTGCTTCTATCCTCACTAAAGAATATAAGAAAAGTATTTTAATCCACTCTATTTTACTAAATAAAATAAGATACCAAGAGAATCTTGGCCAAGAAAAGGTAGGATCCAGGTCCACCTGACTGCAAAGCTGATGATGCTCTTGCCAGTTCTCTACCAAGATGCCTCATTTCCAGAGGAACCACTTAAAAAGCCTGTAGTTTAAGAATAAGGGGAGACGGACTTTAAACCAAAATCTTTGTAGGCATAGTAAACAGAATCAGAGCTTGGGGGAGGAGATGCTTCTTCAAATCTAGTATTAGTTCGAATAATATGAAATAGCCATTGTTATAGGTCAAAAATGGATGAATAATGGCAATGTTATATACTTTTAAACATAGGTTTGATATCAAATTTAGTGTTAAGAAGATGTATAGCTATATTTTAACACACACACAAATAATAAATAGTACTAACTTATTTAGAGGGCTTTTCTTTTAGAAAAATTAATCAAGAATATTAAAATAGGAAAACTGTACTAGTTAAATGAATTCAGGGTCCCAACACAGGGTGCTTAGGTTAAATCTCAACTCCATCACTTTCTGGTTGTATAAACTTGGGCAAATTATCTTACTTCTCTGGAGTTATTTTGGAGTAATAATTCTATCTATTTCTTAAGATTTTTTTGAAAATTAAATCAGGTAACACAACAATAGGATAGTAATTGGCATATAGAAAACATTTAAAAACATGTTAGCTATCATTTAAATACCAACAGTCATAGCTCCTAATTGTTTCATATTTACAAACAAAGTCACATCATGGGAAATACTATTAAACAAAAACTGAGCCAATAATTATGAACGTGTTCTATACACAGCTACTTGGGGATAACTGAAATCATAACAAGATATGGTCCTCAGTGGTGCACAAGATGATCTCAGTGAGACTGAACAAAATTGAGAAGGCAGCGGTCAGGGAAGTTCTTCTTCCTTCTGTTCTCCTGGTTCTCACTTTTCTAGGTGTCATTTTCCAAGCAAGTGGACCATCTGGCTATACTGTGAGCCACAGTTCTCTAAATCTTCTTTAAAAAAAAAGAACATGACGGTCTTGGTAGTACATGTGGCTGGAATGCTGCTGGGTTAATGAGGCCAGGGTAATGAGTATGAACCAGATTAAAGTGGCCTGGCTTCCCTTATTGATGATTGCTGACCAGGGAACCAGGTTTGCTCATTTGTTGTCTACATACCGATCAGTCTGAGCACATATTAGAATCACAGTTGATGAAAGATGAAAATCTCTTATCTCGTGAGTGAAGTACAAAGAGCAAATTAAAATGAATAGGCGTATGAGTAAATGTAAAAACTGAACATAAATTGAAAAATATTTGCAAAAAATTGAAATATTTTCTTCAAATCATTCAGGAGTGATACATGCATTTTTTTGTGTTCCAAGGAGAGTGATATAGGATCAATTTTTGATTTCATATTTATAAAATTCAGCTTATCATTAATACATTTGTGAATGACTGTTGTTTTATTGCTCTTACATACATAGAACATGTAGTGTGATCAGAGAGTAAGACTAAAATGAATGATTTGGAACGTGTCACAGTGGAGTGCAACAGGAATTAGGAGGCATACATAGTAATACAACTTCAGTTACCACTAATTTCCTCTGAATGTCTGCTGGTTCTCTGTTCTGAGCATTTGTGAAACAATTTCCAGGTGTTACCAAACAGCCTCTACCTTCCCTGTACTTCCATATTCATGATTTTACAGAGGTAATGGACAAGAATTAACGTTGGCCACGATGCATAGTCTTGAAAAGTTGTTTCCTATATTTTGTCCAATTTTTTTAGTTGAATCAGTTCCTTTTATTCCATCTTGTCCAGAAGCAGAAGACTAACAAGTGACAATTTGACCCAATGTATAATCATAAAATTAGATAATTAGATATGGAAATTTAAAAGCACAAGGAATAAAAAAAAAAAAAATGTAAACTGAGAGGCTTATTTTTCTCAGGTGTAAAGAAGCCCTGAGGTATAGAGGACAAAGTTGCTATAGTGGTTCCATAACAGCACTGGGCCACTTCTATGTATGGGGAGTGGTAGCTGCAAACTCATTGCTTTATCTCCAGCATCCTATTTGCATTCCAAGAGGAAAGGAATGGTGAGGAACTAGATGTTTGTATAATCCAAATGTGTAAACTTAAAAAAAAAGTATGTGGTGTCTGCCTTGTGATTTATGCTTACTTCTCAGAGTTCAGAGTTATGTCACATAGCCATCCCTAGCTGTTTAAGTAGCTGGAAAAGAATTTTAAAGAGGTGGATAGATGTTGCTGCTCCTAAAAACTAGGTTCTGGAAAACTGAGTAGAAAATATATTTCAAGGGCATTTAGCAGGTTCTGCCACTACTACTTTTTGTCATTAAGTCTTTTTTAACCATGACAAAATTATCTTAGTTAAGCAACTTGGAGACAAAGAGAGGGTTGTCATTACAACTAATAATTGAGATCCAATTTCTAGTTACCAATACTATATAAGCTGTGTTCGACAATATGAATAGAAGTACTCTTGACAAGGACAAATTTATGTGCTTTATATATAAATGCATAGTCAAATTTACAGCTGCATTTTCATTTGAAATGTTAGGAGGTATTTTAGATAAACCAAATACTGTTAATTCAATGAGGTGTAAAAGAAACTGCATTTGTTCCTGCTTTGACATCCAAATAACTTAATGTGAGGCAAATATTCTTTCTAAAAGTAAATAAATGGTTTACCAAGGCAAATTTATTTTCTTTCATATTTCATTAGAATTCTCAAGAACTTGCAGAAAATTTAGACCCATACACAATCAGGGTCGTGAGAATATTGGGGAAGATAATAACCTATATCGTGGCATTTTCTTATAATCTCACAAAAAATTTGGCCAAGCTACTGAACTTCTTTGTTCATTTTATCTTTCTACCATATCCATCCATTCACAATATTTAGCACTTTCTATACATGAGGCAATCACAAAAACCCAAAGTACTATTATCTCCATTTTGTATTTAAAATCCTATAAATTCAAATTTGCTTGTCAGAAATGGAAAGGATTAGCACTATTTAAATCTTGAAATTTATCATTACCTGGTAAAAAGAGGTCTTTCATCATCACTATTCTTTAGTACTGAACAGAAAGGATACTACGGGATTTTATTGGTAAAGCAGCACAGTATTGGGTTAAGCATGGGCTGGATTTCAATAACTCTATTAGCTGTATAATCCTAGGGAAAATCACCTAACACATATGTGCTTTAATTGCTCTACTTGAAAATGAGGATAATTGTACCTACCCATAAATTTGTTAAACAAAACTTAATTGGTATTACTATATATTTAGGACAGTCTTGGTACATAGTAAGCACTCTTGTGAATAACAAATTGGTAAAAACAAACAAAAACACCTGAAAGCTTACAACAAAAATGTATCATCTGTTTCCATGAATTAGGAATCTGGAAGCCACTTAGCTGGGTGATTCTGGTTTAAGGTCTCTCGTGAAGTTGTATTCAGATTTAAACTGTGGCTGCATCATCTGAAGCTTTGATTAGGGAGGGAGAAGGTTCTTTTAAGAAGGCTCTCATATAACTGGAAGGTGCTGTCACCTATGGTGCCTGTTCACAATATGCCTCTCATCTTCCAAGGCCTTTCTTCTCCTACCGTATTCATCAAAATAGCCTGGTCTTCTTTACACAAGAAACATGTACACCCGACAGAAATCAGTCATTCTTATAACCCAATTTTAGAAGTGACATCCTAAGCATTTCTGCTCTATTCTGCCCGAATGCAAGGGAAGAGGAGGAAGACACAAAGGAGTGACAACCAGGCCGGAATCACTGGAAGCCACATTACAGGCTGCCTATCTTAATGGGGCACTGTATATTTGCTTATGAAATAAAATAAACATGTATCACTGTATTTCCTTGTAAATCCAAGTCTCTCAGCAATAGTAGTTAAAATAATTATGAAGGAATCACAGGAATTAACATTAGAGAGTCAAGTCTACTGTCTTTACAGGCTCATTCGAAAAGACATTAATCAATTTATCCAAAGGAAGTTTTTTTTCCAAAAATGATACAAACTTTGTTAGAAACTAACCATCAATCAAAGGATATCTGTCTGTTATGCAGGTTTATTTATTTTCTATTAGATTAGTTTAGATGGCTCCATTAGTCAGAAGCCATGAACTGCTTCAGGAATTCTAGATACAGTGCTTGTATGATTTAGGAACTATCCCTTCTAAATTAGGAAAATAAGTAGAAAAATAAGCAATTTTAGAGACAGTCAGGATGCAGGGAACTAGGCAATAGCTATTGAGGGTCATGTGTCATGTGCATCAGATCAGCTCTATCCCCACTTCTTTTTTTTTACTATATACATCAAAAATGTACCCCAGTCCTGAATGAAAAATAAGTACAGAGTTTAAAACAAACTGCAAAGTCATATTTATTTACATTAAAATGTGAATGACCTGTATACACAGAAATTTAAGAGACACAATCTGTTATGCACAATAAGTATATTTCAGTATGTTATACACAGTAGTATCTGCAGATACATCAGTGGTTTGAGTGATAACAGTACCAAAACATTCCTGATACAAAATAAATTACTCATTCACATATTCTAATCATACAAAACAGTATTTTAAAGTTATGAACTTCAAAATACACTAGCTAGATGTACAACCAAAATATGTCTGTTTTATGAAAAGTCTTCAGATTGTTATGCATAAGTGATCCCTTTCAGGATGCATTTTTAGCACTTAAACTATACTGATGTTAAGTCTATTCACATATAGCCTTCTAAAATGATTGAAGACAGGCAGTACTTCATTTTTAAAGGTGTAACTATACTAGAGAATACGCTAAACTATAGCCCCCAAATTCCAACACTGCCATTATCTCTCAGACAAAATTTTTAAATTCCAATTTTAGAGTATGAGATTAGCTGCTCTATTTTGTAAATTGTTTATTCTAAAAACTGTTAATAGATTGTCATAATCTATGTCATACACTGGAGAAATTCAAGTTGTTTTTTTTTAAATCTTAAA
Organism: Cynopterus sphinx; assembly: GCA_030015415.1. Classification (NCBI taxonomy): domain Eukaryota; kingdom Metazoa; phylum Chordata; class Mammalia; order Chiroptera; family Pteropodidae; genus Cynopterus; species Cynopterus sphinx. The sequence continues at coordinate 86,072,373 of CM057380.1, forward strand.
ATGCTTTAGGTTAAAGCTGATATTACATGTGGAGATTTTGATAAATTGAATGCTTTTCTCTTAAAGATTTTCATAAAAAGATTTTTTTTTCAATTCTAAAATCTATTAAAGATTTAAATAAAGTCCAGAACACTTGAATATCTTCATAACGCAGTGAAGGATTCATCTTTGGCATTTCTCTGTTAGTTTCAAAATAAAATGTCAAACATTTTGCATTTTTTACCTACTATAGATACTTTCTGTACACAAAAGTATTTGAAATTGTCTTTCAACAGCCGTTTCATTGCAAATTTTTTTTAGATCTGCAAAACACATTAACGTTCAGCCTTTCACTGAGCTGAACCGTTTTGATGTTGCTGACTTAAGTATGCTTAGTTCTCCTTTCCAGTGATTAAAAATTTGAGATCCTTTCAAATACAACACTGTTTAAAGCAGACTTAATTTAACCAAACTATTGACCAGAGTATAATTTCTGAATACTGACATAAAGCATGCCACTATTAAGAAAAAAAAATCTTCACCTAAAATGGGCATCACAGAAATAGAACTGCTATATTTTCTTTCTTGGTCCCTTTAGCTTTTCTAAAAGAAAACAGACAAAAACAAAACTGCTACAAATGCTGACTGGTGAAAATTTTTCCACATTGCCTTCCATACTAGATTTCCACATTTCTTCCAATATCTTTAATTTTTTTTGCTCTCTTCACACACTAACCTTAAGGCTAAAAATAGTACAAGTGTGACTATTTTAAAGTGATAGATTATAGAAAGGTTTTTACAAATGAGCACATTTTCCTCATTCAAAAATGTCAGGAAAAAAAAAAATCTCAGTAAAACTAAATCAACTACAAGCTACATTCTTCAGGGCTTACTGAAAATAAACAATAAAACAAAAACATAAAATAAATACTATAGTTAATTACTGCTGTTTACGAATGTCTAAAAGGTCTTGGATAACGATAGTAATGATAACTTATTGTGACAATAACACATTTAAAAAATGCAATTAAAAATTCCCTATTTTTTAACCAGGGAAAATCTCATGGAAATCCAAGCAGGGAATGACAAACAGATGAAGGAACTACAATATAAACTGGGTATTTCTACTATCCGGTATTGAAACATAAGAATAAGTAGCTATTTTGAAAGAAAAATTGATCCAATAAATATATCTTAAAAACCTAGAGAATGCAGATTATGTGAATAAAACACATAATGGAATATTGAATTTGTGAAATTGTTACATAATATGGCAGTTACTGAATATTACATACGCAGCTTATAGTGTGAATACGCTTTCTCCCAGCCAGTGTAAATACCTGACATTAACACTGTCCTTCAAGTATATTTCAAACTAATAATTACATTTGATAACCAAGTAAATTAATTACTAATTCCTGCTAATATAATTTATTAAGAACTGGGAATCCTGTAATTGACACTAGGTAATGTTTACAGAATGATTTTAAGTGCATATGGTCATTTACTTCTAGAATCCAGAAAATATAGCCACCCATGCTATAAGAATTTTACCTCAATTCCATCATTTTAGAAGTATCTGTTAGAATGAGAGCTCTTCAAATCAAATAGGATCAATCAATCTGGTCACATTCAAACCTAACGTAAAATGTTATGCAAAATTTTTGTGGATCTAAATGTTGCCTTTTAGATAAGTTCATAAGATATTTTAGAGACTTTTTTTTCAGGAGAGGCAGACTGATAAATAGGTATATATCATCAGACAAGATCACAAATAATAATCATTCCTCTATAATTCAGTTGAAGTTGGTCTTTTGTAAATGCTTATTGGGAATTTCTAAAGCGCTGACTTGAAGAGGCCAAGAACCTCCGTCAATCCCTGCTTGGATAGCCACTCCTGTCACTACCGCCAGGTCAGGGTCTACAGATGTGTTGGGATCCTTTCCAAAGAACTCCTGAATGACTTGGCGGATGCGAGGAATACGAGTAGAGCCCCCAACCAGAACCACCTCGTCAATCTCAGTCTTTTCCAGGTGGCCATCTTTTAATACTTGCTGAATAGGTACCAGTATTTTCTGGAAGAGATCTTCATTAAGGGTGTCAAAGAGCTTTCGTGATATTTCGGTTTCCAATAAAACCTGACTTGCTCTTTTCTTTTCAGAAAGGCCATTTCCAAACTTGCTGTTCACATGGTAGCCATCTGCTGGGGACAGTCTGTCTTTTGGTAGTTCAGTGTCGCTACTCTGAGGTTCCTTCTTGTCCTCTTCTTCTACCGTTAGTAATACTGACATATGAGCAGACTGATGAAGAGTCAGATTTAATTTGACCATTTCCACAGCTTGTCTTAACCTATGGATTTCCTCTTTCTTAGAGGGTACGAAGCCATATGTTTGGTAGATCTGTTTATATACATACTGAAGCAATCTCTGATTGAAGTCTTGTCCCCCGAGTTTATTGTTTCCTAAGTTAAAAATAAAAGAGTGTATACTGTAGTTATCCATATATATGTGTATATACATCTATCTGTGTTGTACATATGTATGTATATATGTACACAAATAACATTCTGGGAATATCAAATCCCTTATTAATGTATTATTACAATTTTACTCATACTGATAAAAAATAACTAGGTTAAAATAATTCTAACTTCAACGTGTACTATCAAAAAACAGGGCACATCAGGTTAAATTTTTTAAATGTTGTAAAAGAAAGTATCTCTTAATGATATCAAATATTTTTTTTCAGAAAACAAAGATTCAGAATACAGACTGGTTTTTAAGTAGCAATTTACACACACTAAATATCATTATTTAACAAAAGTCCTTTTTATAATTAAAAAGTACTGGTTAGGCATTTTATCTTTTTAAAAAAATCTTTTGCTTGAATGATAAAGAGCTAAAAAATAGGGAAAAAAATGATTTAAAAGGAAAATAATGTAATTTAAATCTCCAGCACAATTTCAGTGCAGATAAAGAGTGCAGATAGGATGAAGACAAATGCAGAAGTTAAACCAACTATAACTTACAGCTCCACTTTTCAAATAGGTTTATTAATTTCTTCAACTGAATTAAAAAATCCTTTATAAAGACTTGAAAGGTAAAATCTTATCACTTCCTAGAGAATACTATTATAGATTTTCTAAAGCTATCTATTCTGTGAAACTGATTATCAAATGAAACAAAATGATCACCCACTATTTTAAAAGAATTTCTTTCCTTCTGTTCCCTTCACCACGGCCTAAAGTATTGGCTTAGTGAGTTACCATTGGCAGTGTATTTATTTGACTTATAAGATGCCCTGTCATTTTTTTTGAGCCTTAACTTTTTGCTGTAAATACACAAATGGTGGCATAAAATTACATACATAGATTATCAACATCAAGTCAAGGAATGCTGAAAAAAATTTAAAAATAAATACTTTTTAGACATTGGGTATGTTAATGTGCTAGAACCTTCTTTAACTCTCCATATAGTTTTCTTACCAGACATCGCCCGGGTTAAAAACATTCCTCCTTGTTTATTCAGCAATGACACATCTAGAGTTCCTCCGCCCAAATCTATCACCAAGACATGAAAGACATCAACCTTGTGGAGACCATAAGCCATAGCTGCTGCTGTGGGTTCATTTATTACCCGTAAGATCTTCAGTCCTGTATGATTGGTTTGAGGGAAAAATAATTCATGAGAGGACACAAATTCTTTTCCATTCAACTTCACATCGTGTTAGTTAGTATCTTATATGACATGAACTCCGTGAGTAATAATGAGAAAGAGCCACAGCCCAAAAATAAAAACAGGAAGGATTAATATCGGTTCTTCTAAATGGGTAACATTAAAATTATTCTAAAAGATCATGATGTAAAGAAATAAAGGCCCAGATACATTCAGTGAAATAAATTTTATTCTTAATATTTAATTATTAAAAAAAATCTCTGAGCCTCTAAGTGTCATATTTACTTGGGAATATATGAGCAATAAAATTTTAAACATTACATAACAAATTGCTGTGGAAATGAGATAAGCTTCTGTGCTCTTTTAAAAATGACTTTTTGATAAGAAGATGAAAAAACAAAAATGACAAAGAAAAGTCTAGATGAGATATTCAAATAACTACAATGATACTCTTAAAAAGTATTTAAAATACAAGGTCCTCAAATGCAAACCTGAAATATATAGCAAATCTGATTTAGATTTGTTGTATATATGCAGTCAAAAGACCGGATTTCCTTGAGCAAAATTCCTGCTTTAAAATGACACACAAGTAGTCTGGAAAGTAATTTGGCTTTCTGTTATCAGGAGCCATAAAAAGTCCTCAAACTCAGAAGAATGTATTCAATGATCATACTGTTCCCTTTAGTTCTCTGACTTCATTACTCACTCTGCTCTGCCCACACTCACCAATCCCTTACCTTCTTCTATACAGCAAATTTCCATTTTGTGGCTGCTACACTGGCCGTACTCTTCTAGCGACATAACCCCCCTGTATTTCTTCTTGGCTATTTACGTTGCTTCTTTTAAATCTGTTTAAATGTCACTTCCTCAATGAAGCCTACTTAGCCATTCGCTTTAAGACTTAAAAGACCCCTTATTCTCTGACCACCCAGCAATCCTGTCCCTTATATTGAGATTCTCAACCACAGGCTATTTTGCCCCTCCAGGGAAATTTGGCACTGTCTGGAGACATAAGATTGTCCCACTTCAGTGGGGTGGGTTCTTCTAGCATCTGATGAGTAGGGACTGGGTATGCCACAAAATATCCCATAGTATACAGGACAGTCCCCTATAACAAAGAATTATCTGGCTCCAAATGTCAATAATACTAAAGGTGAGAAACACCACAATACATTTATTTTTAACGTTAATTTTCTGTTTCCCTCTACTAGAATATAAGTTCCTTGAGAACAGAGATTTATCTGTTTTGTTTACCAAAGCACTCAGTACTTGTTGAATGAATTCTCTCCTACCTCAGATTTTTTAAAAACATTATATTCATCTTAACATTAAAAATGTTTAGAAGAAAAAACTCTCATTGCTAACATGTTCTCTCTAAGCATGCTATGTACCTGATTGGTTACTGTCTCAACACACACATTTTACAATCTTTATAATTATTGTTTACAAACTTATATAGATTCATCTAATTTACTTAACATGTAGTTTGTTTATATGCCTAGCTAGGTGATTTGCAAAGTGATACACTTTACTACAGAAGATATCTACCTAATAAAATTTTGAGAAAAATGTAACTCAGGCAAGGGTGATATTACCTGCAAGGTTAGCAGCTTCAATTGTAGAATTTCTCTGTTTTAGATCAAATTCTGCTGGTACAGAAATAACAGCATTGGCAACTGGCATTCCAAGATATTCCTCTGCCATTTTCTTTAATTTCAACAATAGTCTTGAACCAACATATTCTGGGGAAACGGTGATGGTTTCATTACTTGTCACAGAAAACTCAACCATTCCATTTTTGTTTAAAACCTGTGGACAGGATTCACAAAAAAAGTGTAAAAGTATGTATGTGTATATCCATACAAACACACACATACACTGGACTTATTTAATCAAAACGTACCTTTATCTTTACGGAGTCATCAAATTCATTTGTAATCTATCAAGTACTTTTATTAAGATTAGAAGTTACTAAAAGTTATACTATAAAATCTATAAAATGAATCCATACCATAGTTTTCAATAACAGCAGAGTAACATTCATTACCACCATAAAACTGGAATGTAAAAATTCTCAAAATATATTTATTAAATAAAAGAAAAAATGACTGAAAAATATAAGAAATAAGTTGTTAAATCATATACGTGACTAAAGGTCTTTTTCTTCAAATTAAGTTGTTTCAAAAGTAATAGAAAACTGAAAAAATGTTCTGGCACATATTAGCAAGAATAATTTTAGTACTTCATCATGTCTGATCCAAGAATCAAACATCATTTACATTCTTGTTGCCATGAAAACATGTATTATGTATTAGTTCATTATTCCTGCTAGTGTAGTTGTCCATTTAAAAAATCAAATTCTAAAACATACTATCCTAGTTTCATCAACAGAAAAGACTGTATTAACAATTGTAAAGAGAATTAGTCTGTTCTAAGAAACTTTAGTCATTCTCACTGCATAATTTAGGTTTTAATCAAGAAAACCTGACCTTCCCAAAAGCATTTCACTTGTATGGGGAAATAAAAACAAGCTACAGACACTATTAAAATAAGGTCCAGATACCAGTATTATCAGAACCCACACGAAACAGAAACAAAAAAATCAGATTACTTAGAAACTTAAGGAAAAAAAAAACTTAAAATAACTCTTGGATCAATTAGTAATGTATCCAAAGTTGTAATTTAGAGAAAAATGTTTAGATTTCTATGATTTTATAATTACATAAGATTTTAAAGAATCCTAAGAGGCTTAAAAAAATACCTAAGAAATGCATGAAGAATTTTTTTCTTCTTTGAAATGGATAAAAAAACTTGACAATTTTTATAGATGGATTATTCATTCAATAAGCAGCACTGATATAACTATCTATTTTAATACTTATTTAGAACCCCACTTCATAATTTATAAGAAAAATCCTACATGAAATAAACATTTAAATATCTAAAAGAAAAAATTCAGAAAACTCCAAACATAAACTCTTTTATAAAAAATTGTCAGGAAAAAAAAAAAGTGGATAGGTTGGAAAAGGTCACTGTAAGCTTGGTAAGAGTCCAAAATCATTAAAAAATATTAAGAGATGATTTTACTACACAAAAATTGATGGGTCTTGACAGCTCAAAAACAAAATTATATATCATCAGAAAAAAGAGAAAAAACTACTGAAAATATATCACAAATGTGTCATACATCTTCAAGAAAGATAAACAACCCCATGAAAATACGACAAAGGATAAGAAATAGATCACTGAAGAAAGTTAAAATGGTAATAAACCAATTTGTCTGTCTTCACTAGAAATCATAGGAATGCAAATTAATATATCATTGTTTTACTTACCTATGGGTAGAGATTAAAATAACTAGTCAATGTATTGACACTGTAAAAAATAGTAGTTAAGAGTACATATACCTTTTGTTGCATAATTTGGCAATATAAATCAAAAGCCTTAAAAACATGAATACTTGACCTCTCAATTCCTGTTCTAGAATACAAATTTAGGAAATTTTCAATGAAGTGTAAAAATATATATGTAGAAGGATATTCACTAATACTCCAACGTTAGTGGAAAATTGGGGGAGGGGGATGGTATATAGGGGTTGGGTAATTAAATAGTATAATAGCCCAAGCAACCACAAAATATAATGTGGTGAACCTAATGAATAATTGTTCATGACATATTGGTGAGTTTCAAATGAGTCATAAAACAACATGCTTAGTTTGATCTACTTTTATGTATAAACTCAGATACTTATCCATCCATCTACCCACCTATCTAGAATACGTGGGACTTCATTAACTTTCTTGCTACAAAGAAAGAGTTAGGCAGACATTTTGAGGATGGAAAAGCAAGAATATGAAAAGGTATTAAGTCCTTGACAGGGCTGTAGAGCCACTGAATTAACTCACTCTGGACCTGCTTTGGGATTGCCTGTTGCATGAGATATCTTCTATTCAGATTCAGTTGAAATTAAAAGTTTTATAATTTGAAGTCAAAGCATTAATTGAAATAGTATGTTGAACTAAAATTAAAATAGATTTTAGTTTAATTACTTACCTTAAATGGATATCTGCCAATTTCAGCTTCCAGCTCTTCTGGGGTAAAAATCTTGCCTATGAATCTTTTGGCATCATATATCGTGTTCTGAGGATTTGAATCTGCCAGCTCTAAGCTTTCATAGCCCACATATACATCATGGTCAGTAAAGGATACCATGCTGGGTATGCTGATATGCCCATTTTCGTCTGGAATGACTTTTACTTTTCCTGTGCCAGGGAAAAACACCCCAACGGAACAGTAGGTGGTGCCAAGGTCAATGCCAATCACTTTAGGAGTAGGTAATGGTAAATACTGTTGTGCCAAATAGCCAGCCAACAGGAGAGTCAAAACAGCTGATCCTGAAATACAGGCAAATTAAAAGCCATGTCTTAACAAACTTGTACAATTCGTTAAATTACTACAGTAATGTCTAATACTACAATTTAAAACAATACTAAAAATACACACTTAAACATCAAGTTTTTCACAATGTAAACTGACGACAATGCAATTAAAATGACATAACAAAAACAAAATTCCCTGTAGTCATGTTTGTGTACTTCACTATGGATGAATAAAGAAATAAAAAGTAAAAACATTTCAGTAATAGTGATGTTGACAGGAAAAGTATTCCTCTGAAGTGAAAGCCAGATATAATCCAATTTTTTGATCAATTAATACTTAGATTTTATAATTAGCTTTAGTTAATATTTTAAAAACTCCATTATTAAAATTCTCATAGCAAAAACTCTTACCGTAAGGCTAAAATTATTTATCCCCTTATCTCCTTTTTTCTTTCAAAAGGATGAAATAAATTGGACAAAATGATTTTGAAAGTTGCTTAGATATTAAACTGTCACTTCATAACAGAACGTAGTTAACTTTTTTCTGTATTTAAATATCAATTAAGGACATACTTCTTGCAGAATATTTAGGAAAGAAGCACTAACGTGTGTAAACTTGACAACAGAAATGGAAGCTCCTTTAAGGCAGGTTTTGTTTGCTGCACCAAGAACGGTTCTTAACAAACAGCAGACGTTCAACAAGTATTAGTTGGTGAGAAAAATAAATATGAACAAATGCCATGCAGATATAAACAAAATGACGAAAAAGATGTCACTTCGAATATTACAATTAATCTGCTGTTTGGTTTCAGGAAGCTATGTTATACACCAGTGTCAACCCATGTTATATATGACCCTAAAAGAGTCTGTTTTACTAACTGCTCATCCGCACATACATAACTCAAAGAAATGAAGTCAAGTACCAACCTCACTCTTCTTTTGTAAAATTTCAAAAGCATTTCATCAGCTTGTCCGGGGAGAGTAATTCCTAACCTGGGCTGGCGGAAAGACTATACACTGAAGGCCTGCATCTCTCAAAACCCTGCATCCCTGGAACCTACGGCCCAGGACGCTGCTGGGGCTCCTCCCACTAGGTCCACAAAGGCGTGCTGGAGATGCACAGTCTTGCAGCCTCTTAAAGGCCCCGATTCAACCAACGACTCGAAATACATCATGTTCGGGAAAGAACTGTTCCCGAGGCCCAGTGTCCTCGGCCTGTAGGCAGAAAGCTGCCGCCGGCCCTACGTGGGCCTACCTCCGCCTGGGCCATCCTAGAGGCGACTCCCAAACCGGCTCCCTGAACAGCTCGAAGCCGCCTCGAAATCACCTTCCCAGGGCCCTCCCTGCGGCACCAGCTGGATCCAAAAGGTGTGACATCCACCCCTGTCCATCCCCGCCGCCCCAAACCGTACCTGGGCCCACAACACCGACAGGGACCGCGCACGTCCACTCACCTAAGATCGTCATCTCTCCGGCCATCACAGTCCCGCCGAAGCAGCTTGGGATGACTGGACCCGACAAGAGGCTCCGCCCCCACCCGCCCGGCGGCCCCGCGTCCCACCGGGAAATGTAGTTCGCCTGCTCTGACGCAGTGGGAGAAGCGACGGCTCCGACCAGCCAAGGACTTTATTTACCGTGAGGTCGCGAGGCTCCGCGCCTCCATTCAACCGCTGCCGGCGACGGCCGAGCCGCCCTCCCGCGGACGGACTGCCGAGCCGATTGCGCTGAGGTGGCAGAGAGCCAAGAAGAGAGGCTGGCGTTTATTATCGAACCGAAGCGCTCGAGCCCGCGTGATATGGAAACACTCCAGCTTTTTACCGCCGTCGCGCCGCTTTGCATTTCGGGAAGTGTAGTTTCGGTCTGTCCCCTGTTCTCCCCGGGGTAGGCGGCTGCGTGAGGAACGCTAGGTTACTGCTGTTGGGTGGCCTTGTCCCTGATTCCAGCCTTTGTTCTTTAATTCTGTCTTGCTTGTAAAGCGTGCGCCTTTGCTTGGGATCTAAATTCTAGATGGGGTTTCAAGAAACGCCGCCTGCTCCCCCCAGCCTCCCTTAGAGGACCGCCCCCCCCTGCGGGCACGTGGGGAGGGGGCGAGCAGGCCGTCCCTGAATTCAAGCAATTTTCAGCCCGTGCGATGATTCCTAGATAGCAGGGACACGTGTCCTCTACTGCCAACACAGAAGTAGGCCACTGAAAACAAAACACGAAGCACCTTAGTTTTCCCTTAAGTCGTAAAGTGGCAGGAACAGGTTTCGTGGACGAGGCTTGTAACACGCAATGGCCATTTAGGCCACGTGGGAAGTGTTGTTCCAGGTTCTGCTCTGTAACAGACCTGATTTGGATTGCTTCTCGGTCACGGTCACCGGTAGTGCTTAGCGGCTCTTTCGGAGGGCGTTTTGTCCATGACTGCTTTTAAAGGTCACGAGAACTGTGCTCCTGGAGCCTCGAAATGTATTTGCTCACCTTGGCTGTAAATCAGTCTTTGTTGACAACAACAGGGCAGCCGGCTGGGAGAATAAACTGACACGATTTTGCTAGTTGTTGAAGCCGTTTTATGGTTAATGGGGATTCATTATAATGCTCTCTCCATTTTTTTTTTTTTTGTATTTTTATATCTTTCGTAGTTTATAGTATAAAAAGCGTCTATGTGTCTTGTGGGTATTCACTATAAATTGACAATTCAGCATAATTATAAAGAATGCATAGTTTTCTCAGTTCGTGAATATTATTTGGTGCAGTGGTCGTATTAACACACATTTGACCCAATGGTAGCCATATAAATGCATTTTATTATGGTATATATTTGCAGTGTATATACTTGCAGTGTAGACAGAGGGCAGAAACATAATCACATAAAGACTGTAAAATTTTATTTTGAAGATAAGGCTTAGTGGAAGAGAATATGTCTAAACTGTACTTTGACGAGTAAAAGGGGGCCAGGATGGATTAATGAGATCTTATATGAAACTGTTGGCTGAAGGTGTTCCAGGAGGAGGGAACTGAATTTCCAAGAGTATAGAAGCAGAAGACAAACTCATAGATTAGAACTGCTGGATGGATCATAAAGCATGAGGTGAAAGTCTGAGAGAGAGGACTAGAGCTATAAACCAAATTGGGAGGATTAGACATCTGTGGCAAGCAGTAGTTATTGCCATTCTCTCTGCCACTGAACCCTTTCTCCTTCTAATGGGATCCTGATTTGTTCAAGAAATTAGGTAGAGATTACATGATCTCAGAGTGGAATGCTTTTAATCTAGGAGGAAAATTAAAATGGAATTAAGTTGTAGTAACAAATTACTACAATTTAGTGTCTTAAATCAACACTAATTTATTATTTTACAATTCTGTAGCTCTCAAATTTGGCATGGGTCTTTTACTGGATTAAATCAAAGCAGCAGGGCTGCATTCCTTTCTGGAAGTTTTAGGGAAGAATTGTTTCCTGCTAATTTGATTTGCTGGCAGAATTAATTTCCTTGCAATTGTAGGATAAAGGCCCCCATTTTCTGAGGGTCATTTCCAACTTCTGGAAGCCACCAACATTCCTTATCTCAGAGACTGTCTTCCTTTCTCTTCAAAGTCAGCAAGAGTGGGCCTGTTCCTTCTCTGAGGACACCATGTGAGTAAATTGGATCCACCTGGACAATCCAAGATACTCTCCCCATCTCAAACTCTGTTACTTTCAAATTATCTGAAAAATTCATTTTGCCATGTATGGTAACATATTTACAGGTTTCAGGAATTAGAATTTGAACAATTTTGATAGGCTGTAATTCTGCCTACCACAACTCTCTGCCTGGTCTCGAAAGATTTGCATCCATCCATGTGCAAAATGCAACATCCTTCAAATTCACAGTCTATAATAGCATCAACTTAAAGTTCAAAAACCTCATACACATCTCATCACCTCAGAAGTTCTAAATATCATCTCTATCATCTATACTGGGTAGTAGCTGTTGTTAATTCTCTCTTGTTTGCCTACAATCAGAAGAAGAATGAAATACTTAGATAAGAATGCTGGTGAGACTATTTTTGTTATTTTTCAGGGTTATAATAATGTTGTAAAGAACAGAACACACGAGATAGCAAAAAAGAACAAATGCAGGAATATGGAAAGAAATGTGGATATACTAATTTATTTATATTAACTGGGAGTTAATAGGTATTATATATAATGGAAAATTTAAGAAATATGAGCTTAAATAGATCATGCAAGGTTTGAAGGCAACTTTCTGAAGGACCAAAAAAAAATGATAAAACTTATAATAAAAGGAATAGATTATAAAGAAGAATAAGTGGGACAAAACAAAAACATGTATTTTTTTTTTCCGTTATCCATAGAGGAGTCTATATACATAATTTAAAAAAATTTTAAAAATCTCTGTAGCAATATATATTAACAAAATAAGAAGTAAATAAAAAGTCTATCAAATAACAGCTTTGGGATCAATGTTTTTTATATCTCTAAATATAAATGGAATAGATTAAAAACTGCCAGATTGTTTTTTTTTTTTAATATACAGTTGCAACTAGTTATAGAGACCTTTATGTGGATAACTAAATGAAGATCATAGCTGTAAAATATCTTAGAGGGCATCTGGACCTAACCCCTTATTTAGAGAGAGAAATATAGAGGCCAAGAGAAGTCAAGAAAATTATGATCTCAATTAGTGTTCCTTCTCTTAATTATACATAACCTTCAATTTAATGATTAAAGCTAATCTTTAAAAATAGTAGAGTGAAAAATGATCTAACTATACATCCCAGTCCTTTTCATTATTTCAGAAAAGTACTCCATTAGGAAATCATTGCCAAATAATAAAATTCTTATAACGTTTCAATGTCATTCAGGGGACAAATTATCCTTGTTTAATCCACATTTATTTCTCTTCCCTCATCTATATAAGAAAAGTTCAAAGAATGGAAAATTGATCCAGTTCTCTGCACATTCATTAAAAGAGTAAAGGTATTGGAATTACAACTTAGTTTGAATTACATTGTTAGACTCTGTGGAACACTATAATATTTAAACATAAAAGGTTACTTCTGTGTTAAAATTATGACATCATAGAACAATCTCACTTAATGAACCAGAGAATTTAAACATTTTTTTTTCTGCTAGACTGTCAGATTCCATATATTTCTGTCTTCTAGAGACTGAAAGCTTATTACATGAAAAATTTTTATGTGAAGGTATTGGTAAAAAATAAATTAGATTTGTAACTAAAAACTGGTACCAGTGTTACTGTTTTTTCAAAGAATCTTATACTTCAGAATTTTTAAGAGGTGAGTGTATTTGCCCTTTATTTTTAAAATAGCTTCTATTCTGGATATTGTTTATAAGTTTCAAATTAATTTAAGTGGAAAATATATTACATGTGTCTCCAATAAGAAACAGATTGCTTTTAAAAATTTATTTCTGATTAAAGCAAAATATAACAAAAACTTAAAGATATATGAACATATGAACATACAAATACTTCTTACATGATCAAAAATATGTATACTAAACAACAAACCAGTACCAAACTTAGAAGTATTACCATTAAAATTGAGATAGTAATACCCATTTACAACTATTATATAAAATTGCTCTGGAATTAACAGCCAGTGAAAGGAAATAAAATAAAAGGTATAAATTTGCAGAAAGAATAAAGAGGCATATTTATCATTGTTTTCTATTATATGATTATTGTCTTAGTTCAGGCTACTATAAAAAATGTAGACTGGGTGGCTCATAAACAACAGAAATTTATTCCTAACAGTACTGGAGCCTGGGAATTCCTAGATCAAGGTACTGGCAGATTTGATGTCTGGTAAGAGCATGCTTCCTGTTTCACAGACAACTGTCTTCTCTCTGTGTCTTCACAGAAAGAAAGGTAGAAGGGACAAGAGAACTCTCTGGGACCTCTTTTTAAGGGCATCAATTCCATTCATGAGGGCTCCACCCTCATCATCTAGCTACCTCCCAAAGGTCCAGCCTCCTAATACCATCACATTGGGGATTAGGTTTCAACATATGAATGGAGTGGGGGGCGGGGGGAGGAAGCAGGTGGTGAAGCGGGTACAAATATTCAGTCTGTAGCAATTATATACATAGAAAAATCAGTATAATAAAAATATCTGAAACAATAAGAATTGAATACAGGGTTTATTTAATTGTAAAAAATTGGCTTTCTTCTATGCAAACAACCAGTTAGAACAAATATAGAGGAAAGATTTCATTTACAGTATACAGGTATACAGTACCAAACAAAAAGATAAAATTTATAGAAATACATTTAAAGATAAAAGAGGAAAGCTTTCAAATTCTTCTAAGAGTAGAACAACATATATAACTCAATGAAAAGGCAACATTCTTGCATAGGAAAACTCAATAAACTTATTATAGAAAAGTTTAATTGTAGTGGAGAGAATTACCAAATACCTCATCCAGATTCAGTAATTATCCCCTAGTGACTAATCATATTTTATATTTATCTCTACACATTTCCCATCTCATACTACTTTGCCACAGATAGTTTTATTGTTTTATTCTTAAATATAAGTATTTCTGAAAATAATTTTTCAACACACACACAATATCAAACCCAAATAATAAAAATAATTTTCTTCTATTAAGAATCCAGTCAGTGCTCAAATGTCCAATTGCTTCATAAATATCATATAGTTTTCCAGATTGCTCCTTTGAATTAGAATTCAAATAAAGTCTTCAACTTGCATTTTTTAAAAAATAAATTGTCTTTTAACATTTCCTACAGTCTGAATTTTATGATTATATCTTCATGGTATAAATATGTTTGTGTCTATAGTTAGTGTAAATTGCTAGTTGAATATGGAGGTTTCATCTAATTTAGGTTCTTTTTTTTTTTCCTCACACAATTATTTTGTCTTTGTTCATGTGTTTTCCCATTTGGAAGGCAAATAATGTGCAGTTGCCTCTCTTTTTGTTAATGATTAATACCCAAGTTCATTAATTTATTAAGCATTGAAAAACAATGATATTCTGATTTCCATTCTTTTTTGTTGTTGTTAGCTGGATATATTTATAAAGAGAAAATTCTCTCATTTGCTAATTGATTACCCAGTGGTATAGATTATGAGTGATTCTTGATTCATTCTCTTTACTTTCTACTTATCAAAATAATCAGTTAGCTTGCTAAGTATCCTCCTATGGTGAACAATTAACTTGTTGTTTTTACAAATATTGCTGTTTTATGGTATTATGTGTTCCAATCTATTGTAATTATTATCCTTTGGGTATTTAGATTTTAACTTTGGCCGGTGGTAGGCTCTTCAAATCTATTCTTGAGTGCTTTTGACACAGTCCTAGTAGGCATTATTTATTTCCTTGCTGCTTATTCTGAAAAGGTGCCTTAGGATACTCTTATTTATTTATTTATTTATTTATTTATTTATTTAGCCTCATAATTAGCCTTACCTCTAAGGAGACCTGAAACCTGCTTTGTTTTATTAGGATGGGATATTTAGAGACCATAATTTGTGTGCTAAGAGGTTATTATTTTAGATACATCAGTTCTTTTTTTTTTAATTCAATGAAATATCAAATAAAATGCCAGCAAGATAATGTATAATTTAAAAGACAAAATTCATTTGGAATATTTGAGAAAATAATTTAACAAGGGAATAGCATTTTCACTTTTTAAAACAAGTGACAAAACTACAAAAATAAAAACAAATTTCTACCACAGAGGAAATAAAAAATAAACCAAGGAAGAAAGTGGCATTTCTTTCACAATGATGGGAAAGAGAAAGACAGATCATTCAATAATTGCTATTGGGACAATTGGCTATTTAAATTATTAACTGTACAAAGGGATATTATACCTTAACACCAAAATACTAGATGGATGAAAGATTTAATTAAAAAAGTATAGGTGGTTTTATTTATTAATTTATTAACTTTGGAGTGGAAGAGGCATTTCAAATTAAAACCTAAAATCTGGAAGCTATAAAGCAAAACTAAACTAAACAAAGAGAAATTTGATTATATAGAATTTTAAATTATTTGCATAATATATATGTGAGGTCAAAAGACAAATGACAAATTGAGGAAATATTAAACATGATGTATAAGACATTAATGTCCTTACTTTAGAGAGAGTTCCTCAAAGTATAAATTTTTACAGATCAATTGAAAAATCAGTAAAGATACAAATAGGTAATTAACAGAAAGAAAATAAAAATGCCCAGTAAACATGAAAATAAACCCTAACCATATGTAATAAATATAAATCAAAATAATAACGTCATTTTTAGACATCTGTTAAAAGTTGAATTGTGTTCCCCTAAAAAAAGTTGTGTTGATGTCCTAACCTCAGAAAGTGACCTTATTTGGAAGTAGGGTTGTTATGCATGTAATTAGGTAATACGAGGTCATACTGAAGTAAAGCATTTCCTTCATCCAGTATTACTATTCTCCTTATAAGAAAATGACTAAAGTCTATGGCCATGCTACCCTGAATAAGCCTGATCCAGTGTGATCTCAGAAGTTAAGCAGGGTCGAGCCTGGTTAGTACTTGGATGGGAGACCACCTAGGAAAACCAGGTGCTGTAGGTGTAAATAAAGTAAAAAATAAGGGATTGTAAACTGACAAGGTCCTTGCAATCTGTGAGGGTTGCCTTGCCTAAAAAAAAGAAAATGACTAAAGACACAAAGACGCAGAGAATGCCATGTGATGACAAAGGCATGTTCTAATCTCTGAGAGTGGTTTGTTAAAATGTTCATCTGTGATGGTGAGTTTTATTATTTTGCACGTGTTTTTTTTAAGTATGTCAGTAATTGCTTTATATATTATGAAGCTCTTATTTTAGGCACATTCAAATTTAATAGTTATCCTTTATTATCATGAAAAATCCCTTTTTATACTTTGGAATCTACTTTGTTTCAGGGCCAGCACTGGAGTGCAGAATTGAGGGAGACACTCTTGCTGGCTGCATGCAGTTTCCTGACTCTAAGAGTAAGTGCCTCCTTACATTCCCCCCCGCCCCCAGATGCCTCTCTTTTCAGGAGGCACTGACTCACTCACTCCTGCAAGTCCCTGATGCTCTTGCACTTGATTGCCTTACTCTGGGTCTAGCCCTGCTTTGTCTAATATTAATACAGCAACTCTAGCATTCCTTTGGTTAGTCTTTGCATAGTACATTTTTCCCCCATCTTTTATCTTCTTAACTTTTTTTGTCCTTATAACTTAACATGTCTCTTATAAATGATATTTAGTTGGACTTTTGTTTTAATCAAGTTTGACAATATTAACCATTTACTGAAATGAGTTTGTCTACTATTTTACTTTAAAAATTGTTGTTTCATTTATTACCATTCTGAAATGTTGTGACCCACTTCTTTCTTCTCTTCTTCTCTCCATGTACTCCTCTCTCTCTTCCTTCCTCTCTTTCACAAATATTTATTTTACATCTGTTGATTCCTAATCACTGTGCATTCAGTGAGGGACCAGAATGAAAGAATTCCTGAGCTCAGATGAGGATCCCATACATTTAATGACTATTTGCTGAGGTAGTCATATAATCTTAGGTGTCATAACTACTTTAAAGAAAGATTTATCTTGGTGGAGAGTGGACTTTTTTGATATTTTATCTATCTATCTACCTATCTATCTATCATCTACCTATCTATCAATCATCTATCATCATCTATCTACACATACTTCCATATATTAAAGGGAAGTATTCATAGCTTTTTTTTTACTAATGGTAATGAGGCAAATTTTTCATAAAGAAAATACTTGTAATACAGTCTACTTAGTACTCTTCTAAATATGTTTTTAGCAAATATAGCTGTTCATTTTCCTAAAATTTATCTTTTGCACTATTCTAGGAGACAGGTTTAAGCTATGTCAGTGTCATTTGCTTTAAGAATTTCAAATGCTAGAGATGAGTATTTTTATTTATGAAGACAATAAAGATGATAACTTCAGAGGACTAAGTGTGCCCTAGATTTCTACTTTTCTATGTGAAATTTTTTTCTAAATTTTAGGCCAGCTGAAAACATTTTCTTTATATGGTTTGTAAAATATTTGAACAATGCAGTAGTATGTAAAATTAGAAAGAAAAATTTCCTCCTTCAAACAATCAAACTTCCTCATATATGGTGTGTTTTCTTGAAATTTTTTTCTGTATAGACATGTATAACATATGATATATATTTTTCTGTAATCTGCATATCTCCCTTAACAATCTACGGTGGATATCTTTCCATGCTGTTATATTATATGTGATTCTATTCCAGTCTAATAGTTATATAATTTTCCAGGACACTAATATACTGTAATTTATTTAAACAGTTGGATACTCAGGTATTGTTGGAAACATGTTATTTCTAGCATTTTGCTATTAATATTCTGCAATGAAATTCTGCATCTGTCCTATTTTTTATAATTATTTCTGTGTATATTAAAAGTTAAAAACTACACATACTCAGAATTTTGATAAGTATTGCTAATTTCCCCTATAAAAAACTGTACCAACTTTTGCTTGTGTATATAAAAGTGTGTGTCCCAACCCCTTCATGCCTTCTGGCCAGTGCTTCACATTATCAATATTTACTGATCTCGTAGGGGGGATTACATTACAGTTCCTTTTTTTTTTTTTGCATTTATATGTTTATTAGTGATGGTAGAAATCTTTGTTAATGCTTACATTTATTTATACTTATTTTATTCATATTCTTAACTTATTAGTTGGTCATTTTAATTAATTATTTTGTAGATATTTATTATCAATATTCATGTCAAAATACTTTATAGTTTTTCCCAGTATGTCCCTTGTTTTTTACTTTGTTTTTATTATCTTTTGTCATATTGAAGTTTAAAATTTTTACATAGTTAAATTTTTTTCTTTTATGGCTTCTAAGGTTGGTGTCATGCACTGAAAGACCTTCCTAAATTAAGATTTAAAACAATGTTCCCACATTTTTTCTTACATATTTGATTTTTTAGTATTCATATATTAAAGTTAACATAAATTTATTATAATATATGTTGTGAGATTGATTTCCTACTCTATCTCTAAATAAACAGGTAATTGTTAAAATATTTACCAAGCAAGCTTTTCTTTCTTAACTGGTTTGAAATGCTTCATTTACCACATACAAATTTTTAATACACTTGGATCTTTTGCTTGACTCTTGTGTTTCATTAATTGGATTATCAGGGTCAATAACATGTTTTAATCACTGAAGCTTTGGCATAAGTATTTATATCTGGTTAGACAATGTATACTTGTTATTCTTCATTTTAACAGTTTGTTACCTCTTTTCATTGACTTTTCCACATGAACTTAAGACTCAACTTAGTTTTCTTTCATCTTAAAAATCCTATTATGAATTTTGATTAAAATTTTAATTTTATGTAATAGTTTGAGGAGCATTCACATTTTTACAACAATGAGAATGCCATTCCAGTAAGGTGATATTTTTTGCATTTAATGAGGGCTTCTATGCCCAGTCGTAGTTTTAGTTTTCCTTATATAGGTCTCACACATTTCCTGTTAAGTTTATTTCAAGGTATTCTGTAGCTTTTGTTGGTATTGTTGATCTTTGTTAGAATTATATTGTCAATTGAAAACTCTTAAACCACTGATTTTTGATATATTTAATTGGTTTTGATTCTCACTTGATTTATTTGTTTTTTAAGTAGCTATTGTCTCCAAATAATAATTGTTTTATGTTATGAAGGAGTAAGGAAATAATGAAGGGGTTTCCTTCAAATATGTAGAAGCATTTTTGTTTTCATTTGTACTGTATGGAACATTATTATATACAGGATGTTATTCCATTCTTTCTTTGACTGTGAGAACCCTGTTAGGAACCAGGGGTAACTTTGTCTGGAATGGAGTCCTCACCATTTGCAGCCATAGTTTACTGAACAGATAAGCTATTCAGATGTACACCCAGCATATTATAAACATATGCTCTACTCCCAAAGTATTCCAGTTACACTGTGGCTTACTCCTGGACCTGCTCATGTTTCAAACCTTTGCTATCTCTAAGGATGGGTTTTTTCCTAGGGCTGGTTCAGAAAATCACTTTCTGGATGCTGCATTCTTTTCCTATTGAATTTTTGGTATCTTAACTCTTATTTTCATACTGTCTTATCTCAGCGCTTTATTTTTGAATTGTTTAATCTACATGTAAATTATGAAGCAAATGCTAATAAAATTAATTCACTCTTCCATCTTAAGAACTTTATGAATGCCATTCTTGAGACCATGGAATCTACCAATGTATTTCTTTCCTATACTTTCCTATACCTATCTCCCTCCAGAGGTGAATTTTGCTTGCCATTTCCTTTCTCTAAAAAAAAAAAAAAAAAAAAAAAAAGTTTTATCAACATGATACATACCATATTATTTAATTTTAGTTTTGAGCTATCTAAAACATTTGAGCACATACTATGAGTGTGTGGTTATGCTATTTGTTTCAGGGTTTGCTCAGGGAAGAGAACTCATATCAGTGATATAAAATAAGGGCTTTATCCTAGTAATTAGAATTTAGGCAATTATCTAACCAATAAGGTAGTCTCTGAAGGTCTTTTTTTTTGGCTCAAAGTCAACCAGGCCTGAGTTTATAAGTGAAGCTGAGCTGTATGTTCTGTTTTATCAGTCACTTGATTGAATATTGTTTTCATTATTACAGTTTTATAATAGATTGTGTC
The DNA here is from genome assembly GCA_030015415.1 of Cynopterus sphinx. NCBI lineage: Eukaryota > Metazoa > Chordata > Mammalia > Chiroptera > Pteropodidae > Cynopterus > Cynopterus sphinx. The sequence goes on from CM057380.1 coordinate 86,093,091, forward strand.
ATTTATCAGGGCAGATAACTTCACTTTATTCTTTTTCTTCAGGGGTGTGTTGGCTATTTTTATTCTCTTTATTCTTTTTAAAAATATCCAAGTTATTTTGTTAATTTCATAAACCAGTTATAAAGTTTATATGGAGAGGCAAATGACCAAGAATAGCCAACACAATTTTGAAGGAGTATAACAACGTGTGAGGACTGAAGCTACCCTACTTCGAGACTTACTATAAAATTGAGGAAATGAAAACTGTGATATTGATGAAAGAATAAGACAAATAGGTTATTGAAAGAGAATAGATAGCTCAGAAATAGACCCAAATAAATACAGTAAAAAATGATCTTTGTCTAAGGAGCAAAGTCGGTAAAATGGAGCAAAGATTGCATTTTCAGCAAAAGTTCAGGAACAAATATATATCCACCTGCAAAAAATTGAATATAGACACAGACCTTATAACTTTCACAAAAATAACTCCAAATGGATCATGAATCTAAATGTAAAGCATAAAACTATAAAACTGAGAAATTAATATAGAATAAAACCTAGAAAAGCTTGGGTGTGGTGATAACTTTTTAATACAACACTAAAGGCACAATATCTGAAAGAAATAATTGGTAAATTGGACTCCATGAAAATTAAAAACTGTTCTACAAAAGACAATATTAAGAGATTGAGAAGACAAGCCATAGAGTAGGAGAAAACGTTTGCAAATGATACATCTGATAAAGGACTGCTATCCAAAATATACAAAGAGCTCTTGAAACTCAACAATATAATGGAGAAAAAAAGGTGGGCCAAAGATTTTTAACAGACACTTAAACAAAGTATACATACAGATGCCAAATAATCACATGTAAAGATTCTCTAGATCATATGTCATCAGGGAAATGCACATTAAACAGTGATGAGATATGATTTATTATAATGGCCAAAATCTGGAACACTAGCATCACCAAATGCTGGTGAGGATGTGGAGCATTAGGAACTCTCATTCATTGCTAGTGCAAATGAGAAATGGTGCGGTAACGCTGGATGACAGTTTAGTAGTTTCTAGCAAAGCTAAACATACTCTTACCATTGGATTCACCAGTCTCATTTCTTGTTTACCTAAAGGAATGAAAATCTTATGTTCACACAGAAACCTGCACATGGATGTTTGTAGCAGCTTCATTCATAATTTAAAAAATTCGGAAGCAACCAAGATGTTTGTCAGTAGGTGAATATGTATGTTAGCTGCGGAATAACCAGACAATGGACTATTATTTAGTGCTAAAAATAAGGGAACTGTATGCCATGGAAAGACATGGAGAAACCTTAAATGCATATTATTAAGTTAAAGCAGTGAGTCTTAAAAGGCTAAATACTGTATGATTCTAACTATATGACATTTTTTAAAAGACAAAATCTGGGGATAGTAAAAAGATCAGTGGTTGCCAGGAGTTGGAGTGGACAGGATGGATGAATAGACAGAGCGCAGAGGACTTTTAGAGCAGTGGAAATACTGTATAATACTATAGTGGTGGATACATTTCATTATACATTTATCCAAACCTAATACTATCAAACACCAAGAGTGAGTAAACTATGTGAGTAAGCTATTAACTTTGGGTGAACATTTATATGTCAATGTAGGTTCATCAATTATAAAAAATGTACCACTTTGGTGGAAGATGATAATGGAGGAGGCTGTACCTGTGTGGGGGCAGGGGATATGTGGGAAATCTCTGTACCTTTCCCTCAATTTTTCTGTGAACCTAAAACTGCTCTAAAAATTAGTCTTTATAAAAAAAAACAAAAACAAAAAACAAAAAACAAAAAAAAAACTTTTGAGATGATACTCTTTGATGTGAGACCATTTTAGTCTTAAAGCCTCTGTCTAAATCCATGAGTTGCAGGTTTATCTTCTCTGTCTTTCCACTGGTTTATGATTTAAAGTGGCAATCTTGGCATTTGCCTTCAGGGCATCTCTGTCTCTTAAGCATTTTTAATTCTTTTGCCTTTTCCTTTGAAGTTTCAACAAACATTTCTTTTTATTATTAAGTTTATTGGGGTAACATTATATAATTTTCAGTTGTACATTATAATTTGACATCTGTGGATTCTATTGTGTGTTTACACATCCAGTTTTCTACAGTTACCATGTATTTCATCCCCTTTACTCACTTCACCCTTCCCCTACTCCCTATATTTGACCCCCTTTAATTATCTACATACTCCCTTCTCCCCTACCACTTACCCTCCGGTAACCACTAGTCTATAGTCCATGTCCATGAGTCTCTGTGTGTCCTCTTCATTTGCTGTTTTTAGGTTTACATCCCACATATACATATCATGATTTTTCAACTTTTTCTGTCTGGCTTATTTCGCTTAGCATGATTATCTCAAGGTCCATCCATGTCATCACAAATGTCAGTATTCCATCTCTTCTTATTGCTGACTAATATTCCATTGTATGTATGTACCATTACTTCTTTAGCCAATCATCTATCATAGAACACTTCAGTTGCTTTCATGTTCTGGCCACTGTGAATAATGCTGCTATGAACATTGGTGTGCAAATATCTTTTCGAATAAGAGTTTTCAAGTCTTTGGAGTAAGTACCCAGTAGAGGGATTGCTGGATCATATGGTAGATCAATTCTTAGTTTTTTGAGGAACCTCCATACTGTTTTTCATAGTGGCTGTACCAGTTTGCAGTCTCACCAGAAGGTATGAGGGTTTCTTTTTTTCCTCATCCTCTCCAACATTTGTTATTACTTGTCCTGTTGATTGTAGCTATTCTAACAGATGTGAGATGGTATCTCATTGTGGTTTTGCTTTGCATTTCCATAATAGCTAGGAATGTTGAGCATCTTTTCAAATATTTGTTGGCTGTTTGTATGTCTTCTAAGGAGAAGTGTCTGTTCAGGTCCTCTGCCCATTTTTTGATAGTATCATTACTTTTTTGTTGTTACTGAGTTGTATGAGTTCTTTGTATATTTTAGATATTAGGCTCTTATCAGAGGTGTTACTTTAAAATATATTTTCCCATTCGGATGGTTGTCTCTACCTTGATGATTTCTTCTGCAGAGCAGAAGCTTTTTACTTTGATATAGTCCCATTCATTTATTTTTGCTTTTGCTTGTCTTGCCTTTAAGTTCAAATTCATAAAATTTTTAAGTCCAAGGTTCTTGAGTTTAGTTCCTGTTTTCTTCTATGCATTTTATTGTTTCACGTCATCCACAAATAGTGACAGTTTGATTTCTTCGTTTCCTATTTGGATGCCTTTTATATCTTTCTCTTGCCTGATTGCACTTGCTAGGGCCTCCAATGTTATATTAAATAACAGTGGAGATAGTAGACTGCCTTGCCTTATTCCTGATCTTAGAGGGAAGGTTTTTAGTTTTTCACCATTAAGTATAATATTGACAGAGTTTGTTATATATGGCCTTTATGAGGTTAAGGTTAAGATACTTTCCTTCTATACCGATTTTAAGTGTTTTGATCATGTATTGATGCTGTATCTTGTCAAAGGTTTTTTCTGGATCTATTGATATGATCATATCATTCTTATTTTTAATTTGTTTATGTGATGTATCACATTAATCAATTTGCTTATGTTAAACCATCCTTGTGCCTTGGGATAAGCCCACTTGATCGTGGTATATAATCTTTTTAATATGTTACTATATTCAATTCGTTAGTATCTAATTTAGGATTATTGCACCTGTGTTCATGAGAGATAATGGTCTATAGTTTTCTTTTTTGTATTATCTTTACCAGGTTTTGGTATCAGGATATATTGGCCTCATAAAATCACTTGGGAAGTATTGCTTCCTCTTCGATTTTTTAAGAGATTGAAGAGAACAGGTATTAAATCTTTGAACGTTTGGTAGAATTCACTGGAGAAGCCATCTGGCCCTGGACTTTTACTTTTTGGTAGGCTTTTAATGATTGTTTTTATTTCCATACTTAGATTTTCCACTTCTTCTTGATTCAGTCTAAGAAGGCTGTATTTTTCTAAGTACTGGTCCATTTCTTCGAGGTTATTACATTTGGTGTTATATACTTTTTCATAGTTCTTGTATGATCCTTTGTGTTTCTGTGGTGTCTGTTATAATTTCCCTTCTTTCATCTCTGATATTGTTTGTGTCCTTCCTCTTTTTTCTTTCGTGAGACTAGCCAGGAGTTTGTCAATTTTACTAAACTTTTCAAAGAAACAGCTCTTTGTTGCATTTATTTTTTCTATTTTTTTTTTTTGCTTTGTTTTGTTTTCAATTTCATTTGTTTCTGCTCTAATTTTGATTATTTCTTTTCTTCTGCTGACTTTAGGCTTCATTTGTTCTTCCTTTTCTAGTTTTTTTAAAATGAAGCATTAGGTCATTTACTTGAGCTCATTCTTGTTTGTGGAGATAGGCCTGTAATGATTTGAAGTTTCCTCTTATGACCACTTTTGCCATTTCCCAAAAGTTTTTATGTGACTACTACCATTATCATTAATTTCTATGTATCTCTTGATCTCTCTTTTTATTTCTTCTCTGACTTGATTATTCTTCAGTAGCATGTTTTTTAATCTCCATGTATTTGTGGTTCTTCCTGATTTCTTTTTGCAATTTCAAAACATTCTGATCAGATAATATGGTTGGTATGATTTCAACCCTCATATTTGTTGAGGCTATCTCTATGTCTCAGTATGTGGTCAATTCTTGAGAATGTTCCATGTACACTAGAGAAGAATGTATAAGCAGCTGTTTTGGTATGGAAGACTCTGTATATATCAATTATATCCAGTTGATCTAATGTGTTATTTAAGGATGTTATTTCCTTGTTGATTTTCTGTTCTGTCTATATCCGACAGTGGAGTATTTAGGTCCCCTACTAGGACAATGTTTTTGTCTGTTTCACCCTTCAGTTCTGTTAGTAATTGTTTTATATATTTTGAGGCTCCCTGATTGGGAGCAGAGATATTAATAAGTGTTATGTCCTCGGTGCCATAATGCCCATTATCATTATGAAGTGTCCTTCAGTATCTTCCTTTACCTTTTTTATTTTGAAGTCTACTTAATCCAATATTGGTACTGATACTCCACTCTTCTCTGAATGCCATTTGCTTAAAATATCATTTTCTACCCTTTTACTTTGAATCTATATTTGTCTTTGGAGCTGAAATGTGTCTCCTGGAGGCAGCACATGGTTGGGTTTTGTTTTTTGATCCATTCTGCAACTCTGTACCTTTTTATTTCTGAGTTCAGTCCATTAACATTTAGGGTGATTAATGAAATATGAGGTCTTCTTATAGCCATTTTATCTTTTGTTTTGTGATATCTCAGTGTTTCCATTGCTTCCTTGTCCTTATGCTTCTGTTTTCTTTATTTTGGTTGGCTTTTATGGGTTTTCCCTCTGGTTCTGCTTGTTTTATGTGATATACTTCAGTTCTGAATCTTTGGTGTGTGGTTACCATTACGAATACATAAAGGATAATTATACACACACACATATGTATATATGTATATGTGTATATATACATGTATATGTGTATATATGTATATATGTATAAATGTATAATAGAGCTGTCCATTTTCTTCTGTGCACGCCTTATCTCCATTCCCCTTTATGAATTTGGATCTTTGAACCCTCCAATTTTCAATCATTGTTATCTCAGTTTGTCAGTTTGTCCCTATTTATGCTGAATGTTCATTCAATCTTGTTATAAAATTTATATTATTATTTAAACTTATAATGCCCTGTTCTTAGTAAAGGTTGCCCTCCTCTGCTTCTATTTGCCTGATTGTCACTTTACTCCTGATTTTTATTTTCATTTTCTTGTCATTTTGTGTTAAGTGAACTGACACCTTTCAGTGTTTCCTGTAGTGCAGACCTTGTAATGGAGAATTCCTTTAATTTTCATATGTCTGGAAAGGTCTTAATTTCTCATTCATATTTAAAGAAGAGCTTAGCTAGATACATTATTCAAAGCTGGTAGTTCCTTTCACTTAATAGTTTAAATATTTGATTCCATTCCTTTCTTGCTTGTAAGGTTTGCACTGAGAATTCCAAAGATAATCTAATGGGTCTTCCTTTATAGGTTACTGTCTTCTTTTCTCTGGCTGCCTGGTGAATTCTGTCTTTGTCTTCAATTTCTTATAGTTTTAATACAATGTTTCTTGGTGAAGGCCTTTTTCAGTTGAGCTAATTGAGTGTTTTGTTGTCTTCTTGAATCCCAAGCTCCAGCTCATTCCTTAGATTTGGAAAATTCTCATCAACTATTTGTCTGAAAATGCTTTCTAGTCCCTGTTTTTTTTCCCCCCTTACCTTCAATTATGCCCATTATTCTTATGTTTATTCTCCTGATAGTATTAGCTAGTCCTTGAATTTCTTATTCATTATTTTTCATTTTTTATCTCTTCTTTCTTCTGATTTATTTCTAGATTTCTGTCTTCAGTTTCACTGATCCTTTTCTCCATTTGGTCGACTCTTTTTCTTAAGCTTTGCTATTTCATTTTTGAACTCTTGCAGTGTGTTCTTCATCTCCAGAAGTTCTATTTGGTTCTTTTTGGGAGTTTCAGTCTCCTTGCTTTGCTAATCTAGATGTTTTTTCAATTCCTGAAATTGTTTCACTTCTCATGCAGTTATTTCAAAAATAGCATCCTGAATTTTCTGTCATTTATGTCACATATTTCTATGTCTGTAAGTTTATTTTCTGGAGATTTTTCTCTTTCTTTCAGAGCTACCTTGTCACCTTGGTTGTTCTTGATAGTTAATGGACTGTTTTTCTGCCTATGCATTAATGAGAATGTATTCTGCTTTTTTTCCAGAAAGATTTATTATATAAAGGTCTCTCTTTAGCCTGCTGCAAAGAAGGCGCTTTACTTTTGGTTTCCAGTGAATAGTGTCAAAGCCTCTTGATTCCCTGCTTTACATAAAGCTTTAAAAATGCCTTTTTATTTTCTGATAGATATTTAATCACACTTGCTACTCTCATTTTCAGTTCCTATCAGTGTTAGCAACAATTTTGGTAGCATTTGTTTAGATTCCCTCGGGCTCTGAGGTGTTCGGTTTCAGAGGGTATGGTGGAGAGGGGCCTCCTGGGTATGCCTGGGGGCAGTGGCTCAGCCTTGGTTTTGTAATTGGGGCCAGTAAAAATGAACTGTTGTTTCCCTTCGGCCACTTCTCTGCCTTCTGCCCTGATGACTGGGCCCTGTCGCCAACTGGCCATGGGGATCTCACAGCTTTCTCAGACAGGGCTATTCAGGGAAGTCACTGCTCCTTCTCTCCTCATCCTCCTGCAGGGAGCTCCAGAGACTGTGAGAGGCAGCTTCTTTATTTCTCTGAGTCCACCGCCTGACATCCAGGGTTCTGATCTGTGGTAGCTCTTATGCGCAGATCCCACGCTCAGATGTGCTAGTGTGCAGTTTGGATGTTTATTGTTGAATTTTAGATGTGCATTTTATTATTTGAAGGGGAGAGTTCTGGGGACATCTCTCACTCTGCTATTTAGTCACTTAGAGATTTTTCTCATATTTCAGGACCCCAGCATGCAATAAAAACTATGTTTTATGGACACTTTTTTCTTTTCTCTTAGGAAAATACTCTTTAATGTATCTAATGTACAATTCTTCTGGAAGTTCAAGTTCTCCAGATTTTTTATGTTGTAACCTTAAAGCTCTGAGCCAATCATGTCATGTTTTAAATTGACTAAGGAACTCTGAAATGGCAATTTTTACTTGTCAGTTAGGGTCAGTAAAAGTGACTGAACACCTTAGCTTCTGCCATTAAAATCAATTGACCCAGACTCATTTTCTCTTTCTTTATTGTACATTATTACTGAAGTTGGACAGAAATGTGTACTTAGATAGCTAACAGCCCTTAACATTCTTTCTCTCTTTTAAAAACTATAAACCAGAGGTTATTTGTTCTTCAAATAGGTATGTAGTAATCAATAACATTGAAAATCCATGGCAAAGTGAGAGATGCAGTCATGAAAATCTGAATGCCAATAATTTATTTTAAAAACTTTTAAAAAACAGGCCAGAATGTAGATATGCCTGAATGGTATCCCCAAATATAAGTATCTGAAATAAACAAAACTAGAAGATTATTATGTTACCTGTTATTTAACATGAGATGTATTATAACTGTAAGATACTTCAAATTAATTTTGAAATTATGAATTGGAAATTTGCCATTTGAATTTTAGTCAGATTTCACTCTTCCTACTCATGCTTTCTATGATCATTGCAGTTGTAGTCCACTAACATTTGGGCATGCTATAATTTGGGGGTACTTTGAAGTGGCCATTATCTTTGAGATTTAGCTTTGTGGAGATGAAGCAGGGACAGGAATCATGTCAATGTTTCAAGCAGTGTCCTTACCAGGGAGACTGGTGAGGATCATGCTGAGAGTACAAGCTTTGGAACCAGACAGACTGAATGTCCCCCCAGATCCCAAGTGAAAAATACACTCCACTGATTTAATTATCTTTTTGGTATGAATCTCTCATCATGTTCATTCTGTGAATTTTCAGTGTTTTAGACACTATCTGGGGTAACAGGAGATAGAGTGAAAAAACAAATATTTTTTTGAGTGTTAGAACAGTGAAATATATAATGGCCAGCAGGTGTCTCTGTTATACAACATAGGTAAGATTCTCAAATTTTCTTTTACTAACCCTATTTTATATCTAACAAAATTCTCTTCAATTTTGACATTTAAATTTTTTCTTCTTCCACACCATGTGAAGAAATCATTATTCCTCTTATATTGTTAATGATGGCTCTGTCTTTTATTTTCCTTAAAATTCTATATCTGAAATTAGTTTTTAGTGCCTAACTTCTACCTTCTTCCTTAGAATGATAGCTGGATTAAAATTTTTAGACATCCTTGGCAACTGAAAAGATCGTGATTACACATGTAATTAAATAAAAATATGCAAACAGTAAAGTAAGAAAGTTCGACAGTATTTTTTAAATTTAACTAAATGTTAATGACTATGACAATGTGGCAATGTTTTCTTAATATAGCAAATTATTTTTTCTTAAAGTTTAAGGGAAAAAACTGATGATTTATATTGAGGGATTTCTAAATTTAGTTTGCCTTTTGTATCATTTGTCAGTGTGTAAACTAGAGGTCCAAGATGAAACCCAGAATTATGCAAAATGCCCCTGCAGAGAATGTAAATCATAGACTAAGATATACAGGAGTAGATAAAAAGAGCCAAGGGAGAGTTGTATAAAAGCAGAGGAGTGAATGAAAATTGATAGTGTAATTTGTACATTCTTTCCAATAAAAAAAAAAATTCGATGTTTATTGTGAGCTATACTTTGCACGTGTTCTCTCATTTTCTTTCTTACCATAGTCCTGATTAGTGCTGTGAATTCTCTCACACTGAAGTGAATAAACTGAGGCTCAGATATGAGTTGCAAAAGGTTTCAACTCAGAGATTAGCTAACATTCTTAACCTCTATGGTATACTTTTAAGAGGCAGTTTGACACTATATTTTTTTAATTAAAATTTGTACACTCTTGGCTTAGCACTTCTAATATTTAATGAAATAATAATGGATAAATGCAAAATATATCTACAAGGTTTTTATTAGAGACTTTTATAATATTGAAGTTCTTAGTTAATTCCAGAGAATCAGGCTTCCACAAAAGTTTATTTACTACAGAGCTTCTTGAGAGTCTCTAGAGAATGAGAAGCTGGTTCATTAAGGATCAGGTTATTAAGAAAGAAGAAACAGCACAGTTACTGTTGTGGAGCTAGCAGATCTGTCCTGGATGTCCCCACAACTCTAGTAGAGACTACTTCCGTTGGGATGAACAACTTCTAACATTTTCCTCTGTACTTAATTCAAAGCTCCAATTTCTAAGTCCCAGGAGAGGGCCTCCAACTGGCCAAATTTAGGTCCAATGCCACCACCTGGCTGTTGAACCTAGAGAAATAATCCTTTCCTTTGGCTTCCGTAACAGAAGGCAATTTCCTGAAGTTTTGGTTTTTTTTCCTCCCATAAGACTTAAAACAATGTAAAAGAGTTAGTTTCCTAGTTGCAAATTCATGTACTAATGGGGAGAGGAAATGAAGCTAGTAAAACCAAAAATAAAAAAGGGATAAATAAATACTAGACTACTTTAAAATTGAAATATTCAGCAATAGAGGATTAATTCATTAATCATGTTATGGCATGTTAATCTAATAGAATACAAATGAACAAGTAAACATAAAGTTGTAGAAGACTGTACTGTTTCTTGACATCAAAAGATGATCATGATATACTCAAAATTAAAATAACGGTATGTAATGTGCGAATCTTGTAAATATATACACACATACACATAAATATACATTCTGATATGTGGAGTTAGGAAATGTTAAATATTAATGGAAATAAATATTTTTCTAAAATTGTCAGATATATTTTTTTTCTTAACATTTTGCCCTTCCTTTTCTCATGACTTCTTTACTAGGTTTCCCATCACTTACCAGTTTCAGTTCATCTTTGCGTGAGATAGGAATGTTGTGTGTTTGTGTGTGTGTATGTGTGTATCTTCTAGAATTTTAACGTTTCCTTTCCCTTTTCATTTGTCTTATGTGTATATGTGCCCATGTAAATAGGTGCAAAGGCTGATTTAAGTCATGGAGACTGTGCTATGAAATAATTTGAGAATCAGTTAACAAGAATGATCATTTTTTGAAATAATTAGAAAATTTGGGTGGTTCTAATCTCCTTGCTTTGTGAATTTACATTACTTTCTCTATGTGGGAGATGTAATTATACTATTTATTGAATTTATGGGAATACTAAAAACATTTGTAAATGTTAGTGTTTTAGACAAATTTTATTATAAAAGCATCAGATATGACTAGTTTCCATTTATAAAGATTGCTAATTTTCCCACAACTAATTTATAGCCAGTTTTTTTTTTTTGTTGTTTGTTTGTTTCTTGAGCTAGCATCTGGTCTTGCAAACACATCTGAAAAGAGCTTGTGACAGAATCTAATAATGCATGTGGGATTATGCTGAAATTTGTTGAATGGTTTTTCTAAGGCAGTTTAAACTATTAACCACTATAATGCCTCATCATCTAAATATCACCCCTCACCTGCACTGACATGTAGTTTTCTAGGTTTCTAATTAGTGTAAAGAATTATTTGTTTGCACTAAATATAATTTCGAGCCTTCCTGCTCTCTCTGGTCAGCTGACAATGATCTAATTCACACAAACTTCCTCAGTGCACCAGAAATTGTTCAGGAAATCACAGCCAAGCATATTTTGAAGTTAATGTTAATAAGGTCAGGGAGATAGGCTTTATAGACCTGCTGGCTTTGTTATGTTTCTAGCTCCAGGGCCTTAACTTCATATAATCATTTGTCAGATACATACTGCAGGAGAACTAGGTCAAAGTTTGCCTATGATTAGTGGAAATGTAGTACCTATCCTAGAAAAAGGAATCAAGATTCACATCATCTTCCTTATGTAAAGCTCAAAGTATTTTATGAAACAAACTAATTTTGAAAAAAAATTCCTTTTCCTGAAAAATGCAACATAGGCTAATACATGGCAATTTAAGCAATCTAGTAATTGTTAGCACATATTAGAAAAGATTTAAGAATAAAACAATCTAGGACTGACTGGAATATCATTTGTGCCATATATTCCTTTGTCTGACTGGAAGTTAGACAAAAGTCAACCATCCCAGAAAAATTGCTCGCTCCTCCTTCATAGTCCTGATTTCACATCCTCTGTAATCATACTTTGCAGGAGAATAAAACCACGTTAATGTTTTGGAAAGAAAATTAGAATGATTTCCACTTCTTTTTGCATATATGTTTCCCATAGCATTTTGATTATATTTAAAAAGTGGTATGTTCTAGAAACAAAATGAAATCACAGGGCACATACCTTGTTATATACTTGAAAGTAAATAAATTAAATAGGGCACTGAACCAATAATGTGTAACTGTATGTTTCTATCCCATGTACACAAATTAATATCTATGTATATGTATTAAATGATGAGTCCAATATTTGTATAACTTTGGGTGTGAAGGCAATGTTAGGACAAAACACATTTTGAAGGCTTTTCTATTTAATATCATTTGCAAAATATCTTGTAAATGATTTCCCAGTTTTTTGTTCTTTATCTCTATGTGAAATCCCTTTCCAAAGTTGTTATAGTCTGTATTTCAGTGTGGAAATATGAAATTCATAAGTATAACTCTTAAATATCCTACAGCAGTTAAGTTAAATAGGATGCTTCCAGCAGGATGCCTGATGAAAACAAACCAGTGAACAAACATGATCATCCTCCAGCTGCAAACATGTAATAATTTTTAAATGAATGAATGAGTTCAAAAGAAGAAAGGGAAATATCAAGGTGCCAAAAATGAACAGGCAATTGATCCCTGGAGTCTACGTGCATTAATTCACAGTTGCATGTTAAGACTCATGCAGAGGCTGGATATGAGGCCTGGGACCTGAAAGGTCTTGGAGTCAAGATCAATGCAAAAGCCAAGACCTGGAAGAGCCACGCTATTGAGAGTAATAATATTCTAAGGGAGAAAAATTCATCTTCAGCAATAAGGGAGCTTTCTTTAGCTGCGACTAGAGTAGAAATAAAAGTAAAATACAATGGTGGTCTTTTCTGACAAATCAAAATCTCTAGTTCTATATCTTACAAGTTAGGAAACCAAATTAATGCTTTATTGTTGACCCTGAAACTCCAGAGATTAACATAAAAATTGATGGTAGGCTGGGAATTGTCTTGAATTTCCTGCCTTTACAAAATTATACTAGAATTAGACCACATATTCTAGGTCACACAGGAATCCACACAAAAATGAGAAAACACAGGATGCAATGATAAATAGAAGGAGGAGAACCTCTGGAGCTGTGTATAATAGAAAAATCTGAAATGTCTGAAATACATTTTTTGAAGATATAAAAGAAGAAATTGAAACAATAAGAAGGAAATACTGTTTTAAAAAGAACTAAATAGAACTTCTAGGAAAAAAATGCTTCACTTGTTTCTGAGAACAATAGCTAGGTAAAAGAAATTATTCACCAGGATATAACAATCTTGAACTTGTGTGCACTAAGAATATAGTCACAAAATACATGTATTTATTTCCATTCTTGTTTTAGATATAGTCATAAATTTTAAGTCAACTTCAGTTAATAATATTAAACCAGTGAGATATTAATGACTCTAGAAGACTTGAACATTTCAATTAACCTTCCTAACCCATGAACTTTTATAGACTCTATACCCAATATTTATAAAATGCATGTTTTTTTTAAGAACACATGGACTGCACCAAAATTAATTATGTTCTCAGCCTAAAAAAGTCTCAAAAATGCAAATATTCAATATTATGTCCACAACAGGGAAACAGAAATAATGAAATAAATAAAAATTAAAAATTAATATCTAGGGTATAAAAATATAATCAAAATTTCTTATACATTAAGAAATAGACACAATACATTTCTAAATAATTCATGGGCCAAAGTAGAAATCAAAATGCGAATTAGAAAATACACAGGGCTGGATAACAATGAACAATGTCATACAACAAAACTTACCTGATGCTGCTCAAGCAGTAGCTATAGGAATTAAGTAGCCTTAAGTTTATTTGAAGAGAAATCAGAGTGATTAATAATTATTAAGGCATTTAACTAAAGAAGTTAGAGAAAGAATAAAAATGGAAAGAGTGATATAATAAAGATCAGAAAATTAGTGAAATGAAATAGAAACAAATAAAGATTATCAAGAGTGATATATCATGTTTTCAGATCTTTGTAGGTCTGTTTCTGTGTGTTCTAATGTTTTCTTTTTTGTTCTTTTCTTTTTGGTCTATCTCTGACATTGTTCTGATTGTGACATTATTTTAAAAGATTGTAATCAAGACAAAGAAGGCATTATCAAATCAGTAGACCAAAGATGGAGTAATAAATAACATTGGGATAAGGAGCTATACCTATGGAAATATATAATATGAGACACACCTCTCATCATATACAAAAATATATTCAAGGAGATTATATACTAATAGAAAGCAAAACTAAGCATTTTGAAAAGATATATCTTTATGTTATTTGAGTAGGAAATACTTTTGTAAATAAGACAAACAAACTTTAAAAGAGTAACAAGTAAACACATTCAAATGTGTTTAACATCAATGTGAAAATGCAAACATTAGAATAATAATGATATAACTCTATTGTCCCACCAGAGTGATTAAAAGGACTGATGTACCAAGTGTTGACATTAGTATGGAGCATTAGGAATGCTCATACACTACTGATAGGGGTGTAAATTGAGATAATTAGGGTACTTTGTATAACTTTTTGTTAGTTTCTACCGATTAAACAAATGCCTACCTTATGACCAAGCAAAACCACATATTTAGTAATATTTAAAGCACTTTTATTCACAGCTCTAATGTTCCTTCTCATCACTAGACATAACCCAAATGACCACTAGCATGAGAATGAATTGTGGTAAAGAATGAACCATTGCTACTCCCAACATGGATGAATCTCACAACAAAATGATGAACAAAAGAAACCAGATACATGAGTAGACATTGTATGCTTCCATTTGTATGACACTTAAGAACAGGCAGAACTGATCTGTCATGAAAGAGGTCAGAATATTGGTTACATTTCACAGCAAGTATCGATGGGAAGCATACAAAGAAGCCTGTTAGGGTGTTGGAAATGTTCTGCAAAATCACTTATTATTTGGGTTCACTAAAATATCAAAACTGTAAGTGACATAAGAGTGATAATATTTGCAATTATATAACCAATAAAAGATTAGCATTCAAACTCTATAAAGAACTTCTAAATATTAATAATAAAGAGCACAAACAATTCAGGAAAAATAGGCAAAGTACACATTAGGGCAATTATTAGCTAGTGGCCAATAAGTTGAAAATGTGTTCAAGTTAAGAATTAGGGAAGTGCAAATTAAATCAAAGTGAAATATCATGTCACACCCATCAGATGGGCAAAATTAATTGGTCAGATACCGCAGGTCTTGACAAGATTTCAATTGCTAGGAGCTCTAATGGATTGCCAGTGGGTATACCTGCCGATATACTTGGGAGAACAGTTTTACATTTGGAAAATTAAAGATATACGTAGCGTTCAGTCAGTAATTTTATATCTATATCTACAACATAGAAACATTTCTCTAAGTATTTCCAAGACTGTTTATAATAAAGAAAAAGTAGAAAAACCTACAACCCAAAAAAGATATTTTAAAAACTTTTTCTATTGATACAATGTAATACAATTTCAAAATAAATAACTATATCAATCTTTATCAAATACAAATATGAGTAAAAAATAAGATATAGTTTAGTACTACTTATGTAAAATTTAAAACAGACCAACAATAATATATATTTTAATGTACATATACATATGTAGTAAAAATACAAGAAATATAAGAAAAATAGATGATAAATGGAATGTGGTAGTGCTGGGATTCTTACTATATCTACTTTTTATTTAAAAAATAGACCTAAAATATGTAAGCCATGTGTTCCAATCTGTTATATTTGTATGAAGAATGTTGTGTTTTTTTCTGTACTTTGTAATTACTTCATAATTAAAAATTTTAATCAAAAAGAATGAGACTAGACCATGTCTCAAATTTTTTTGGATTAACTTCTTTTGGATTTGATCACATATTCTAACAGTTTTCCAAAATATGAGAGGATATTTCTATAAGGAAGTTTCTATGTCCTGCACTGTCATTTGTTTTTAGACTTTATAATTCTAGAATAGTTTCTTCTAGAGACAATACAATGAAGAAAAAGCTGTGTCCTGGGAGAAGGAATTCGCTTCTAATTCCAACATTTTTTAATCTTAGAGGAACCTGTTTAATTCATGGTTTTACATATGTAAAATAATGAATTTGGACTATGTTATGGGGTGTATTGTTTTTCCCCAAAACTAAAATGTTGAAACTCTAAACCTCAGTACCTCAAAGTAAGACTATATTTGGATATAGGCCTTTAAAGAGAAGATTAAGTTAAAATTAGGATGTTAGGGTGGGCCCTAGTCCAGTCTGATGGTATCTTTATAAGAAGAGGAAATTTGGACACAGAGACATTGGGGACGCATGAGTACTGATAAAAGACCAGGTGAGAATACAGTAAGAAGGCAAGTGTTTACAAGCCAAGGAGGAAGGTCTCAAAACAAAAACAAAAACAAAAAAACAAAACAAAACAAAACAAAAAAAACAATCAAGCCTGCCAACACCTTGATCTTGGATTTTTATCCTCCAAAACAGTAAGAAATTAAATTTCTGTTGTTTAAGTCACCTAGTCTGTGGTATTTTACTATTTTACTATGGCAACTCCAGTAAGCTAATGCAGACTAGATTTCTGCTAATGTCCTTTCCAGACCTAAAATTTTACTATCGTTTTTAAAAGATGGCCTCTTTCTCTTGATAGCCTAAAGCTGATGCAGATGATGCTGATAATTTTGGGGTTATCTTCAATAAATTTTATGTCCCGTTTGTTTATCTTTCTTCTTTTGCCTCTAGATATTTTCCACATGTTGGTAGAAATCCCACTAGCTTACAGTGTAGAACTCTAATATACATCATAAAACTTTACTCACTGAGTTTTGTGTATACTTCTTTATTAGTATATTTGGTCGTTCAACTCTGAACTAGTACCTGAGGATTAAAGTATAGATTTTTTCTAACCTCTTTTCTGAATGTTACTATTAAAATATTGATAATATGTGTATGATTAAACTCTTCAAATGTCACCATTTTGTTTTTAAAATTACTTTTCATGTTTTCATTGCCTTTATTAGCAGGCCATTTCCATTTCATCCTTTTCACATAATTATGATGAATTATTAAAATCTTAATGCATTTGGTTTTATTTAAAGTTAAATGACTTTTTCAGGACGCATAAGGAAATGTATTGCATATTTTCATGATGACACAAAAAGCTTACAATAATCAGGATTCCTTGAAGAGATGATTGATTCTAGAATGGAAGTAGGAAATATAGAAGATGAGCCTGGACCATCTTATTGTGCCAGAAAATAAGAAAAAACTCACAAACCAATAAAATCCATATTGATAAGAGTGTGTCAAAGGGACACTGAAGCCAATTGAAAGGGTACTCAATGGCACAAATGGGAACAGTTTAAGCAATAAGATAAAATAGTACTGAATTATAACCCAAAGCATAACATGAATGTGTGAGTTTATACTGCTATAATATCAATATAATAAATGATCAAATAAATAATTTTAGGAGAAAGAGTGAATCTCCTATGTACAAACCCCGAAGTAATTTATGTTGGTACTCTACTTCAAAGAGAGGGAGCATAACTCCCAACTCATTAAATGTGGGCTGCACAAGGTGACTTCATTCCAAGAGGAGAGTATAGAAAGGAAGAGAAAGGAGTAACTTTACAGCAAAGAAGCCTGATAAACACAAACTCACACAGGTTATCAAGGTCAACACCAACAATTGTACCTTATGTATGCTGTGCTAAAAGTGGCACTTCTGTGATATTCTTACCCCCAAATTCATAACCCCAATACAATCATGGTGAAACATCAGACAAATTCCAGTAAGGAGGATCCAGTAAGGTGGTCAGATAAGAACAAAGAAAGTCTAAGAGACTGTTACAGACAGTAGAAGCCTAAGGAGACATAACAGCTAAATGTAATGTGGCATTCTGAATAGGATCTTAAAACTGAAAAAGGGTATTAGGTATTGATCCATTAATTGTTAACAAATGTACCATACTAAAGTAAGATATTAATATAATAAGAAACTGGATCCAGGAACTGTGTGTGTACTTTCTGAATTTTGCTCTGAATCTAAATTTATTTTTTAAAAGTCTTTTTAAAAAATTAAAATCGGACTTCAAACCTAAGGATTAGAGAAAGGGTTAAAGTAACTATAAAACTTTGTGAGGGAAGATATAGGCATATATTAATATACTTTAATTAGTTTACCAGAATGAAATTAATTTGAGTTTTGCCTTAAAAACAAAACAAAAACTTATGATGGTTCCTGATATACAACAAAGCTTTTCATAAAATTTGATTCAGTAAGACATTTTATTTTTATATTCTCAGTTTTAAAATTTGCCTTTACAAATGTGGCATAGTTATTGTTAATTCTTATTTTCAGATGGAGAAACAAGTATAGAGATGTGTTCAATGTTACAAAGCTAGCAGGACAAAATGGAAACATGAAACCAATTTTCAGGCTCCTGGCTGAGGGGATGGTCCACTGTACCAGTGGTCTTCAAATATTTTATGGCACATATTCATTAGTAAAATATTTTGAGAATCACCGCAAAGTATAGGTTTATTCATATGTTTAGAAGTTATATGCATATACTGCTAAATTAATTTTGGGTAAATTATAAAGCATACTCTAAACTAATCATTAAGATGATTCAATAACAAATACACATATATTGAACTTATATAATTTTTTCTACTTACCTGGCAACAGTTTGTACAACCATTGAACTTATATAATTTTTTCTACTTACCTGGCAACAGTTTGTACAACCTTGTTTTATAAAGTACTGCTGAATAGCATTGTTCCAATTATTTATTGCTGTGTAACAAACAGTCTCAGAACAACAGTTTATGGCTTAAAGACACTGATATTTTATTATTTTTCATGGTTCTGCGGTTGAGTGGGCTCAGCTGGATGGTTCTCACTTGGGGCTTCTATCATGGGTGCAGTCAGATAGTGACTGGGACCAGACTCATCTCACTGCCTACTCACTCACCTAGGAAGACTTGAACAGCTGTGACTCCTCATGTATCTCTGTCTCTGTGTTCTCTCTCTGTTTCCCTTTAGCATATTGGCTTTAGAGTAGTTGGAATTTTTATGTGGTAGTTCAGAGCTCCAAGGCTATGTTCTAAAAGAGAGCCAGGTGGAAGTTCTAATCTCTTTTTATGACCAAGAACCATGTTGATTCTGTTATTTACAGAGTCACCAGGTCAGTGCATATCCAAGGGGATGGTACTTAGCTTTTGCCTCTTGAAGAGAACAGTGTCAAAAACTTGCTGACATGCTTTAAAATCACCAACACCAGAGTCTGAACTCTGGTAATATTATTTTACGAGGTAAAATCTTTACCTAAGAATCCACTGGTTTGGAGACAAAAACAAGCAGTACCCTGTACTTCTGCTAACTGCCTTATTGTGGCCATTCTCACAAATAATTCTGCTGATACTCTCTTCTTCTGTCATTTGTTAAAGAGAAAAGGTGCTCATTCTCATACTCTTCAAAACTCTCTCTCCTCATCTAAGCCTACAGCAGCATTCTGGGGACTTTCCCCATCAGCCTAAAGCTGTCTCCGTTCTGGACTGAGGAAAAGTTTTACAATGAAGGCTGCTGATATTGGTTTTTGTATTTTGTTTTTTCATTAATTTTTGACATAAATGACTGGTATCACTAATTATTGTACTGAGCACTTTTTGACTTCTTGTTATTCAGCATACTGGACACATTAGTTGCATTTGCTCTCTCCAAAAACAACGACAAACTGAAGAGCATAGCTACCAGTGCCATTGTCATCTCACTTCATAGACCATTCAGCCTCCTAAATGGAAACGAACTAAGTACAGCTTATGTTAAAGTATTGTTGGGTGCCACTGTCCTTAGGGTGTGGGCTGAAGACACTATTTCTCTTTCTCCCACTCCCCCTTTAGATTGCTCAATGAAGTGATTCTATTTTTAACCCTATCTGATATCTTTGATTTCTCTCAATACCATTTTTTTTCTGATTATTTGTCCTGATTATAAAAAGAACTCTGATCACTTTCAAATTTTAAAACAGTCTTATTTTAGTAATAGATTCAATTCAGTATATTTAATTTGATTTCTTAGTTCATTTATAGCATAGTTGTTGGATTTTTTTCTCTTTCTCTGCTTTGAGCTTTGCTGCCTCCTGCTCTAGGTTGTCTCTGGCTTGTCAAGGTTTGGAGGTAGGAAGGAAGGAAAGGAGGAGGAATATATGGGAACATTTCACTTTTCAGATTTGAGGACATTAGTGTTCTTATTTTCCTCTTCCTATTCATTTCATTGTTCTCATTCTCAAATCTTCCTGGCCCTTTTTTACACTTAGAAATCCTAGCTTTAGTAATTTGTAAAATGAAGGATTTAAGGAAGTAGAACTTTCAGGCCATGTGGACATGGTGCCTTCTAAGCACCTGGGGGTTTAGGCAAACCTCAGGGAGAAAAGAAAACACAGGGCAAATGGGTTTGAACACTGAGAGAGTAGGTTCTTGAGAAAGAGAATGATAAAAGATCAGGAGAGCCAAGGGATAAGACTGGAGGAGAGGAAACAATGGGCAAGAAGAGTGGAGCTTGAGCAGGTGGGCACAGGGTGCTAAAATTTCACACCCTGTCCAAACCTGCCGTAGTCTGCTCTCAGTAGTAGCTCTCGACTCCTTTAGCTGCTTCCATAGTCTAGTCAGCCTTTTGCTCGTTTTCTCGTTGACAAAAGAGAAAAGATCATGGAATACAGTGAGAGTTTATAATTTACATGATACTTAATTTAATGAGCTACAAAATATTTTTTGCTCAGTTAGAAACAAGACTTAAATGCAAATTTCCCAGGAGCAATTATAATGATTAAAGTCATTTATACAAAAGTATAAATGTTTAATATAAAATCAGTCTTTGAAATAATAGTAGAAAGAGATAAAGACCACTGGACCTCTGATGGGTAGTAAGGGACACCACCAAACATTAGATGGGAAAATGGCACAAAGATCTTTTGGGGTCCAAGACTGGCTCTTTTTATTGCAACTGCCTTTGGATAAGTAAAAGCGTTTTCTGAAATATATGATATTTTGAATGGGCCATGTCCTAAATTTTCTGTCTCAAAGTACACAGAAAACTAACTTAAAAGGGAGAGTAGGAGCTAGACTCCCCCTGGACAGTAATTCTGATTCTGAAGAACACATGCAGTTGCTCAACAATTCTGGATTCAAAAATGAACTCTCGAGAATTAACAAAGAAGTGCTTTTTAGATAATAGAGCTTTGCTGTGTTCCATCACCTGCAGGGAATAGCAGGATGGTTTTCCATCCAAAAGGGCTAAACCTCTAGAACTTAATAATGACAGAACTGAGGCTTGGGGGTTGTTTTAAGGAAACACAATAAAAATTATCCTGTCATAGTTCACATCACTTCAAGATTGACATTACTTGCTATTATTTGTTTTTTATTTAGTTTTCGTGATATTGGTAAATGAATGTCACTTGGGGAATCAAATCTTCATAAGAGAAGGAAAGAAGAGACGTGAGACAACTGTGTGGAAAATTCAGGGATACCTTGCTATTCATACATACCTTAACATAAACATGCTTTTCAAGAAGCTGCTAAGAAACTGCCAAGTACTAAGAATATGTTTCTGAAATAACATTTGAAAATGCTCATTCTTTACCTTGTAGTATTTCACCTCCAGAATTTCTATGGTTATTGGCTCCCTTATGTTTTCTCATTTTATAAAAGAATTTTTAAAATTATAAATATTACAGCTCATTTAAAATTTTAACTGTTTTCAGCTTTGAGACAGGCCTCTTTTAATATTTATTTACCTCATAGAAAAGCCAAACTTTATCACTAGACACAATTTAAGGGACATTGTTTGTCTTTTGTGCTCATTCACCTCTCTTGCCAGCACTGCTTTCGGTGACTTCGTTGCCTCCATCTGCTCTGGCACCAATTCTATCTTGGTGCCATTCTCAAGTATCTTTTTTTTTCTCCCCTGCTCAATAAATAGGTATGGAAAATGGTGATATATATATAATGGAATGTTATTTAGGCATAAAAAAGAGTGAAATCTTGCCATTTGCGACAACATGTATGGACCTTGAGGCTTTATGCTAAGTGAAATAAGTCAGGCAGAGAAAAACAAAGACCATATGATAACTCTTATATGTGGAATCTAAAAAAAAAAAAAAAAAGCACAATGAAATTAAACCTAAAGATACAGGGAACAGAATCTTCCTCAATTGATATCCTTTATAAGACCTGATTTTTGTCTAAAATCTCACCACATGCTCTCTGTGGCCATGTGATGTGATTCTCCTCTCTCATGTCTCAGTCTTCCACTTACATCTATGTTCTGTTTGGCAACCCTGTTCTCTCTGTGATAGCAGCATTCTCAGTGGCAACAGGATAGGGTGAAATTTTACATCATCTTTGACAGGAAAAAAATACTTTCTGCCTGGTGTCCACAATGAAAATAAATTATCCACCATGCAGAAACATGGATGTCATGATATTCCTGATGAAACGTCTTTTAATAGTCTCTAGGCCGTCATTGAGTGTTAGGTTTTCAATACCATAGGGGTTACATTTCCATGAGATTTTGAATAATTTAGCCATAAAATGCAAATTGTCTATTCTGTACGTCTATCTTTATTTCTTACTGTTTACACTTTAGTATTTGTTAGCTTTGAAGGATAGTGTTTTATTTGCATCTTTATTTTGCCATTCATGGAGAAAAAGGAAGAATATAAGTGACTTAAGCATGTTAAACAAGTTGACACTATAGAAGATTACAGTTATGCTCCTCAGGTTAGTTTTTTAAAATGAGACCTTTTCCACTCAAATGAAACTGGATAATTGACATGTCACCATGTATTTTCTTTTGTAACAATATGTCCTGCCAGTGAGAGCTTTAATGAATAATATTTTGTCCTCTGCTTGCTTTGTAAAATTTTTCTAAATTTACTATCTTCCCTTTGAACTTTTAACATGATTTTTGTTTTGTTTTTCTCATAATTAAGCGTACTTCATTCTCTCAACATTTTTTGATTTACTAAACTTTTTAATTTGGTTGTTGTTTTCTGAATTTCTTCCAGTTTTTTGGTGTAGTTTAACAAAGAAAACTCAGAATATGAATGCTCAGAATATGAATATGCCTAGTAGGGTAGAAAAATTACCTCATATGTTTTTACATGTGATAGACTTGTCTGATTCAGTGTTCATTTTTCTGGAAAAAATGTTCATCATTGACTCATTCTTTCTATTATTTTCATTACATAAAAAACAGAAAATGAAACTTAAAGCATAGGACAGATTTTTTTTGATGGGGGAGATCACAGAAGTTGGTATTATGCTGTCTCAAAACTAGCTTAACATTTGTGATATTTGCTATGCAAACTTTGAGTATTAAATCAACATGTATTGACAATTATACAAAATTTAAATGCTACTCTGCCTCTACCAGACTTGAGCAGCTATGTAAGTAGAATCCCATTAAACATTCTTATTGCTGATGTTATAATTTTGATTTAGTTCATGCAGTTTTCTAGCTTTTGTCTTTGCACTTCCAACTAATCACCTGTGTTTCATTTAACTTTGATTCTATATTAAAGTCTATACTTCCTGATCATAAATATGAATTCAGGAATTTAGTATAGCACTTTCTCGTTTGTAAAAAGCTTTCAAGTAGCATCTCACTTGATCCTACAGTCTTATTTGTGGACAGAAAATGAATCTTCATTTTACATGTGAAAAATCAAGGCTCAAGTTATTTAAGAAGCTGTCTTAATGAATAGCAAATGTGACCAATCACGTGGATACGCATTAGGAGAACTTAGGTTAATGTACAGGTCTTTTGACTTCTGGTCAACAGATTGCTTATTCAAGTATCCAGCTTCAAGAAAAGTGTAGCTATTATTTTAACTGTTTTATTATTGAGTGTAGACTATGTCCACAGCATATCAGTGGCAGTACTCAAATGCAGATGAAATGAATATGGGTCACAGGAGTTAAAAAGGAAGGAATAAAGTAAGTCAAAGGAGAAGGTAGAGAGAGCAGTATGATGCAAATTTTCCCTGGGCACTCAATGATACCGTTATCATAGGTCAGCAGTCCAAATTTGATTTTAAGTCTGCATTATTTAGTACAAATTATGTAAATTATGCCAATGAGGGCATCTACGGATATCTGTTAGATGTGAAACTAATATTCCCAGTTTGTGTGTGTGTGAGATTTGTGTTTGTGTTTTTAATAATAACAAAATTAACTGGTGCTATAATAAATTTTTCACTCTAATCCATAGATCTCAGAAATCACATCTCTTCCTTTCTCAGAGACCTCACAATCACCTCACCGCCTCCAAGGAATAGTTTCTTCCTGTATAACCCGCATGGGCACTATTCTGCAACTGAGCTCTTTCCATATGGCTTCATTGCTGTGTGATAAGCAGCACCAGCCTCTTCCCCCACCCCACCCCATAGTCTTTCGACTTACCTTTTTTAGTACAGTTTTGTTGCAAACTTGGGATCAAAAGGAAAGTCACAACTCATGTGAGGTATCATTATGATTTTTAAAAGTATCTACAGATTTGAATCAAAAAAGTCAAATACAGAGCTTTCCTGGAGGTAAGTGGTAAAACGCAATAACAGAAAATTCAGATGATTTAACTTTTTTCTTATTTCTGTTTGACTTCTGATCCTACAATGATTCTATGGGAATATTCCAGAATTGCCGATGCATCTAATCCATTCCTTTAGTGCTAGCATTCTAGCTTTGAATAAGTTATAATTATGGGTCTCTGTAGTATAAAGCAGAGACTCACCCTCCCCGTGCTGTTCTGGCTTCCGTTTCTGGCTCACTGCCATCTCTGTTGTGGCAAAGACCCAGAAGCCTAGGAACAGAAGAAATACACTATCAGTCCTCATCACACCTACCTGGCTTTTTGCCACTCTCATTGAGAGCACCTGAAAAATAACAACCAGGGTAGCTGCCATTTTATTGACCTGGGGAGAAGGAGAAAGCCAAATGGGCATAGTATTCCTGATTTAAACTGCATTAAGTTTGATCCATTACATGTTTTTGAAAGCACACTCTGTGACTGGCACAGTGTACATAGAAATGAATAGGAGTTTGCTTCAGATGAGGCAGATGCTTACAACATATTGTGCTAAGGAAACTTTCAGTTGTATGTACAAATAAGCAGTAGTGCAGAGGGAGGCATCTATCACCCTACTGAAAGTATCACTCATCCACTTGCGTTAGACCTCTTAGCCCCTTTCTTATGTTAGAAACTGGCATGGGACTCCAAGTGTTCTTCACAGCTTCACAGGGGGCACTAAGATAATCTGTGGGAAATGGTGCACTGTTCTAACAGTCTTGCACTCTTGGAGTGGCTGACAGCCAATGGCATTAAAGATATTAAAGGTCTAACCCTCTTAAGTTGTGGATTGGCAGGGGGCCATTTTACTAGTCAGTACAGAAACTCGCTAGAACAAAGACATTTAAATATAGATACAGATATAGATTAGATATAGATAGATCAGTAGCAAACCTGAATTAAAAGCTGTCATGGCAATAAGATATACTTACAGACCAGGGAACACAGTAAGTAGACTGAGAAGTTATTGAGATAATATTGTAATATTTAACTATACCAGGGATAATAGCATTGAGTCACCCAAGAAGGATAGTATAAATAATGACAATTAATTATTGCAGAAACTTTGAAAACAAATCAATGAAAATCAGGGAGACAGATCTGGTTGACTAAATGAGTCTGTTCAGGTTTTTAGAAAGTGCTACTGAGTCTTCTGTGGTCATGGTTAAAGGTACATTTGCAGTTCTGCTTCTGCCAGGAGCCTTGAAAAACAAGGCTTTTATTTTTGGCACTATTGTGACCCGAGTGTAGACTTTCCTATAACACCTATGCTTCCTTCTTTGCTTATTATTGAAACTTTAAAAACAACAAGGCTGTCAAATAGACACCTGTAGCAACCTCAGGGAGGGAAAATTACCCTTTAATATTTATTTTGTTTGTGGAAACAACCAGAGGTCTCAGTAATTGAGGTTGGGGCGGGAGGCGGGGGTGTCTTTAGAAGAGTGACTAGGAGAGATCTGTTTTTCTGTCTCCTGGATAACACTTTCACAATTTGCATTTTACTTTTCTCGAGATGCACAGAGCACTTATTCTCTGACCTTCATCTCTCTTGTCATTCCTGTCGTTGGTTGAGAAAATGACATCTTTACACAAGGTCAAGTATTTGTCGTGTAAGAAAACTATATTAATATTTCTCAGAATTATGGTCTCAAGATACAGAGACAAAAAGTTAGGTTACTAAATTTTTCAGTTGGGTTTATTTGTGTGAACCATAAGGAATGAATCCACTTTATGGATACTTTGAATTACTTATGTTGAGGCAAATCTCAAATGAAACTCTTTTATTCTTCTTTATTCTGTAAAACTTTTGATTCCTTAGTGGCCTTTCAGAAGCCTAAGCTATTCTCCTCCTACTTGAAGTTATTTTCAGGACTCAGTGAAGTTATCAGGTAGCCATTTCAAGCAAATGAAAATGACAGTGGCTTCAAAGACATGTGCATCTAAGGGAAGATGATGATTCAAAATTAGCCAATTACCACCCTTCAATTTTCTTCAGCTCCTAACAAGTGTAAAGATATTCTTTCTAAGTAATTTAAAAAGACTGCAAATCATTTTCAAATGCTTATCATTGTATCTATCTTTGTCATAATAATAGTTTACATGCATTGAATGTCTCCTATGTCTATGTGCACCTGATATGTACTATCTTATTTAATGTTTCCTGTGATCTGATGTGGTAGATTTTTTTTTAATTGCTGATTTTGTTAATAAGTTGGCTATCCTTTTATCTCATACTCACATCATCACCAGCCATATTATTTCTACCCCCAGGATACAACTCAGCAGTCAATTTAGCTTCAATCTAGGGTCAGTATGCTAGTGAGGCATAGTCATCCTTCACTTTGCCTCTTGCAGTACAGATTCTCCTTTCTATTATGGCTGCCATCCAATCTACAAAGTAACCAGATTATCCTTTAAAAATGCAAATTGATTCACATTGCTTATCTCCTAAAATTGAGGTCTATGAAGTTCAGTGGAAACTGACCTACCACACCCTGTCTGCTCTGACCCTGCCTGATTTTTCAGCCTCAAGTTTTACCACCCTGTCCTTGCTCATGCTACTCCTGGATCATGCTATGCTGGTTTTTCCCTTCTAGAACAGGCATACTTGTCTCACCTTCACATGTGTTGTTTCCACCAGGCAGCCAGACTACTACTCCTTATTTAGATTTCTGCTAAAACATTGCTTCTCAAAGTTTCCTCAACTCATGCATCTAAACTCAGTTCTTTTGCTCTCTGATCTCATTACCTTATCTATATCTATATCTGTATCTATATCTATGTCATATCCTCTGTCCTTTTGTCTATGTGGGTAGATTTTGTCTCAGGCTTTTGCTGATTCTTATGTATTTCTAGTTCTGTCATAATTTTTCACTATAAGTACAAGGTCTTTAACATTTATTAAATATGAAACACTTTGGAGCCCCTTCTTATGATATGGAGACCAAAAAGATACAATGTACCATTGTGTCATCACATTTCATTCTAAAATCCTAGGCTGCAAAGTTCTGTGGGAACTTTTCTTGAAACCTCAGATTGTCCCTCCTCACCTTGGCTCTCCCACCAAGCAGGATCTAGCTAGAACAGGTGCATTAGAATTCCCACTCCCAACTCTCTGAGGCAATAACACTTCCTACCTTTCCCCCACCTTTAAAATGCATAACAATTCTCTCTGGTCTAATTTCTACCCACAAGCATGCACCCATATTCCTTGGTCTATACAGACAATCCAGCCACCAGAACTGTTCAAAAAGCTGTGGGAGATAAATATAACTTACCAGGTTTTTGTTTTGTTACATTTTATTTCTGTGATCATTTTTCAATGCTGCCCATCCTCACTAGACTAATCTCCATGTTAGCAGAGAGCATGGTTATTATGTTTATGGTTATACGTCCTGCATCTATCACAGTGCCTGGATCACAAAAATTAATAAATAAATAGCTCTTGAATAAGCAGAATAACTTGCATGATGTCACATAGCAGTTAGTAGTGGAGCAAAATTTAATCCAGATGTGTATCTGACTTCAAAGGCCATGCCTTTTTTTTTTTTTTTAATAATGCTATAAAAGCCATGGCTGATGCAATTATTATGCAAGTGTATTCAAATGGGTGTATTATGGCCACGTATGTACTTGATTTGTCTTTTTCAGTCACGGGTCTGAATAATATATTTTTGTGGGTGCTGTACTTTGTAGCATGGCCTTAATTCATTGATATCTGAGAGATGTGAACACTAGAAACCATTATGAGGATTTTTTGATGTGGTTCTACCTTGTATTTTTCCTAAAGGGGACTACTAATCATTTACCATCCTACCATCTGCCTCTTCTTATCTCATTTTCAAAATCTAGAGTGTGGAAAGAAATCCCTGGCATCATAAGATGTAATAATTTCCAGTAATACTCTTTAGGAAGCTGTTAGATAACCTCCGAGGTTTGTGTTCAGTTATATTATCATAAGGTTCTGTGAAGCAGCCATGATAAGCAAGTAGCAATGCTCTGGCCTAGCCACTGCAAAGAAGGGCACCCTAGAAGGCTCTATGGCTTCTGAATGGCCCAATCCATTCATCATACAAAAACAGAAGCAGAGTCATTTTTTAAATTAGCTTATTCTCAAGTTACATATGATAATTCACATATTTATTAATGTATGTATTCATGATGAGTCCCAACATCATTTACTAAATTACAAGTAATACATTTCTGCAGAATATTTGCCTACCAATTTATGTTTGGGGTTATAAATTTAGTATATTGATATTTTAAAATATTTGGAAAGTACTGGAAAAAGATATTTAAAAAAATCTCCAACCCTATGGATATCCACAATTACTATTTTGATGTGTATTTGTGCATAATGAAATATGCATTTCATTGCTTACACATACTCCTAGTATAAGTTATGGAAAAAAAAAACTGGAGCTGCCCTCTTTTGCAGTACAGAGAAAGAAATTTTAGGATACCAAGATAGTTTTACATGCCTTTTATTCTATGTCAAGGGCAATGCTCATTCTCTACACAAAAAAATAACTTAGAATCTGTCCTCCATTGGACGGATGGAATTTTCATTGGCTGGAGTGGTTCTCAGCCCAAGGCTGGCTG
This sequence comes from Cynopterus sphinx, assembly GCA_030015415.1. NCBI lineage: Eukaryota > Metazoa > Chordata > Mammalia > Chiroptera > Pteropodidae > Cynopterus > Cynopterus sphinx. Next base: position 86,122,117 of record CM057380.1, read on the forward strand.
TATTCACCTGGTGATGAAAGGATGTCTGAGGGATCTTTCTTATAATTGAGCTCCTAGGGTCTACCAGGCTAGTGTCCAGTAAGGAGAGAAGCTATTATAGTTCTTTATTACTTTCTGCAGGGTCAAGATTGTTAGCTCATTTATGAAATCAAGTAATAATTCATTCTTGCCATTATTTTGCAGTTATAAGAGTCTCTCTATTTTTTCAAAGATATATACCTACCAAACAGAGCAAACAAGAAGGATTTGCAAACAAAGAAATTTTAAAGAAGTGATATAAATACACTACTCGTTTTCTTAGTGTGGGGATGCACCTTATAGTTCTAAAAATCTGTAATTGCTTTGCCCCAGTTTCTCTTAATGACAGACTCTTCTTCCTTCTATCTTGAGAAAGTAAAAACAAAATAAGTATTCATAATTTATGAAAAACATTTTATCACATTTAATTCTTCTGTAATACCTAAGGTTACATAGTGTATTAGTTTGCTTAGGCTATAATAGCAAAGTATCACAGACAGTGTGTCTTAAACAACAGAAATTAACTTGTCACAGTCCTGGAGGCTAGAAGTCTAAGATTAAGGTATTAACGGGATTAGTTTCTGCTGAGGCCTTTTTTTTTCCACTTGCAGATGACTATGGGCTTCCTCTGTCCTTACATGGTCTCTCCTTCGTACATGTCTGTGTCCTAATCTGTTCTCTTAAGGACACCAGTCATATCTGATTAGAGTCCATTCTAATGGGCTCACTAACTTACTTCTTTAAAGGCCTTATTTCATATAGAGTCACATTTGAGTTCAACATGTGAATTTGAGTGAGGGAGGGCTATGATTCAACCTATAACACATCTATAGTAAATTAAGAGTCTGAGGTTTATGCAGTAGGTTTTATGACTACAAAGCCGAAATATTTCTACTATAGTAAATCTGGCTTTGTGTCACTAATTCTCTTCTCCACTGTTTTTATTCTATCTCATTAAGCAACTCTACCTCCCACCATCCCAGAATGCTACTACTTGCTAATAAAGTTTTACAAAAATTAAAATCCTTCTCTTGAGAAGATAGAGTGGGTAAACCTAAGGAAAAGAGGCAGCAGTCGTGTTGTGAAATACTTGAAATATAAATTAAGGAGGCTGTACAAAAAAAAAGGCATTTATTGAATGTATATAGGTTATTTGCAAATAACTATTAGACTATTGGAATTGTTCTCAACTGGTGAGAATTAGTTTAAGGAGAAAATAACAGAGAATCCTTAGGCTTATCTAGTGCTTATTTCATTTGTTCTTCACCATAACCCTGTTAGGTGAACAGAGTTAGTTTATCTTTATCATTTTAGAGAATAAAGAGTTGAAGCTCAAAGAATTTGTATAACTTGCTCAAGTGGTAGAACTAGGACTCTAACCCACTTCTTTAGATTCAGAGTGCAGTGATCTTTTGCTTTTATTGGTTGCCTCCCTATTCAGTGTCCCCACAGGATGCCTTGTGAAGTTCTGTAGGTAATTTGTAGATTCACCACAGGATATGCTCTCAAAGAACTTCCTTTGTGAAAGATCAAACTATCATACTCCTCACCATCTCCACTCTGTACCCTCTGAAGTCTGTGGACACACCAATTAATATATGTATCCACATTCACAAAGTCCTATCTTGTATTACACTTATGGAAATGCATTTTCTGAAGATGAAATTACTCAGAGGGATGTGGGCAACTAACTTCTACGCAGTATGATTGAGAAGTTCACAAGCTCACATCCTCTTTCAGGTATGTTTTCACCTGACTGCCAAGGTGCCCATACCTCTTCCTCTTAATCACCTATAAGGAGAGCTAGAATTGATTTTTTTTAAGTAGGTTAACTGTCACTATAACCCTGTTTTTCACTAGTGAGTTGTGAAATCAATTTTGTGGGTTGTGACCAGCATTTCAAGTATGAATTAGAATAAAATAAAATAGAAAACATCAGCGTGTACTACTTGAAATTAGAAGAAATATTGCTTCATGAAACGTCTGTTGCCATTTTTTTTCTCTCTCTGTGTGAGAGCCCACATACTGAATCCTTACGGAAGATGTATTTCTTGATCAGTGATGGTGGAAAAAAGGTTGAGAAACAACATTTTTTCTTTACACTTTTGAATTGAGAATTCTTTTGACAATATGTTAAGTCCCCCTCCCAAGCCAAATACACACAATTTTATACATCTATGTTTTTGGTAGTTTTGAAAGGGTTATTGACCATATAAATGTCACCTGCTGGTCTCAAGTTAACAACACTTGCTCTAGTTAAAATGGCATATTTTCTGGAAAGGAGAGAAATGGCCTAGAAATTTTTTCTGGTTTCTTTTCCTCAATATGTTCTTATTTTAGCCTGAATACCTTTGGTATTTCAAGTTAAGAGCTTAGCCTAAAGAGGAAGAGATAATTTATTCAATGTTTTGATAATAACTTTTTACCGAATAAAATAAAACTGGGATGCAATGATGTTCAAGTGAATACTACACTAGCTCCACTGAGCTTAAGTTCTAAAAGCAGAGAAAGGTAATAAGGAACTGAATGAGATGATTTCTGATAAGTTTAAGTGTTATGACAGAGTTAATTGGGATGAGGTGATAGAAAAAATTGGAAAGGAGGTGAGATAGGTTAAGGAAGGAAGTTGATTTGGGCTTGGGGTCACAGAATGTATTCTTTTATTAGCTTGGATTGCTATACTAATATCTGTGGTCATGCCACCCTTTCTGCATTACACCTATCAGAGTACTTTACAATATTTCAAAGCACTTTATGAATATTTATTGATTGGTAATTCATTAATTTTTTCAGGATAGATGGAGAAACTATGTCTACGAGTATAGATTCTGGCATCAGACTGAGCTTGAATCTTTACTCTGCCCTTTTCTAGCAATGTGGTTGTGGGCAAGTTATTTAATCTCATTAAACTTCAGTTTCTTCAGGCTTATCTCTAAAATTGGACAAATTAGACTGTTATGAGGATTAAGTAGGTTAATAAATGTAAAGAGCTTGCTTGCACACTCCATTTTCTGATATCTATTCCAGGAATCAGTGGTTTTGAAAACCACCATTTTATATCCCACAATTTGTGGGTCAAGAACATGGGCAGATCTCAATGGAGAAGTTGTTCAATTTCATTCTTTTTCTGCTTCATCACCTGGCAGATGAGCTGTTCTGGGGAGGTGTGTGTGTGTGTTTGGGGGCATTTCCAAGTGTCTTTATTCGTACATCTGTCGTGTGGTAAATATGACTGGAAGGCTGGGTCGGTAGAACAGAGCTCCTACATGTGACGTCTTCAGCAGGTTCTCTCAGAACAATCATATTTCTTAAGTGGAGGCTGAGAGCTTCCTGAAATGGTGTTCTAAGCAAGAGGAAATAATGGCTTCCTAGAGGCTGGGTCCAGAAACTAACACAGAGACACTTCTGCTATATTCAACTGGTCAAAGCTATCACAGAACCAACCCCGATTCAAGGAGTTATGGACTCTACCTTTCCATGGAACAAATATAAAAGAATCTATAGCCATCTTTAACCTGCCACACAATGCACAGTACCTAGAAAGTGCTAGATAAACTGAAGTTTGTAATTTGTTATGTTATACCTTTTAAAAATTTTGGTTATACATTTCTTTCAGATTGTTATAGCAAAATCAAATTTCAACCTTGTTTTTTTTATTTACTTTCTCTTTGCTTTTTATACTTCTCACATTAGCCCTCATCAGTAGGTGGCAGTTAGAGATTTAAAAACTGATGTACCCAGTGTAGGCCACTGAGCATTAACTGTGTGACTTTCCCTCCCATGAGAGCAATGGGTTTTATTTGTGGCCCAAGTCATACAGAACTCGGTTACAGTTTATTCATTGGTAGCCCATAATCCCATTAATACTACCACACAATTGTGTGTGTTTCCTTTCCAGAGGCCAAGAACCTAGAAAAAAGGTGATACCTTAGTACATTAAAATTTATTAGTAAACAATCAAATTTTCCTGAATGCATATGCTACTTGACTGAACCCCAGGCTCTTCTTTCTATCCCCAACCCCAATGAAATCTTCCAAATTAAAAGAGCAGGAGTAAAAAGCCACACAAAAAGTTGAACGAGTTCACATTTTAAAATTTTTTGTAAAAGTGTGATGATTGTGTGGCATTACTCTAAACAGACATTTCCTGTAACCACTTACTCCCAATAACGAATCAGCAGCTTAATAGGGGTTCTGCTTAATAGGGTTTTTATCTATTGGATTGGCTATCTAACTGAGATATTTATTTGCTTTGACCAACTCTGCCTATCCCGCTTTCCTTTTTACTTAATTTTTCCAGATTTAATACTGCCAGAGATACACAAATGCTTTCTTTTGTTCGTGAAGCTCAATGTCAATTTAAAGGCAGGTCCCTGGAGCGGTGAGCATTTGTGACTGGGTCATCTATTTCCCTGAATTTGTTACAGGTTTTGAGATATATGTAAGAAGGATAAAACAGATAAGCCGAATTGGCTTTTGAGACAAGGGGCACCTACAAATGGAGTACTATTGACCATGAAAATGTAGTGTATCTATTTTTTTTTGAGAAAAGATACATTTGATCATTTTATCCTATGTCTTGAAATCAAAATGTCTTTGTCCTGCTTTTATTAAAAAAAATTATTATAATGTAAGCCATTCCCATCCCCTTCAACCACACCCTTACTTACCCAGCCCCAGCTGTTTATTAAGTAAATTCTGTTTTGAGGTCATTATTTCCCCCAAGTTTCCCAGAATTACCACTCCCCCATCCCAAAACTGTTTTAATTTGTGTAGCAAGGCTACTTCGGAAGGGATATTTGCTAGCAGAAGTATTGATTCAGTAATGGAGTTGCAGTTCAATTGTGGTGACAAGAGGACCGATTTTTTTTTTTTTTTAAGTATCATCAAACTATTTAGACTTCAGAGGATAAAATTTGTACATGAAATCACCTGATTTTACTTGAGCTTTTTCTTTTTACTGCTTAGGTAATGCACTTGCCTTGGCAGTTTGCTCAAAGTTCACACATTTGCACCTTTAAATAGCTTTCAAAAAGAAGGCCCTCATTCCCTCTTTGGAAAAGAAAAATTGCTTTCTATCAACTAAGAAGGTGATATTCCCCCGAGACCATCGGTCTTCTCATGTGTGACATTTTTTCCTTATCATACTGGTACTCCTGCAGACTTTACCCGAAGCACACTGTGGTGAAAAGAGTTCTAATTGGGAGCCAAGAGCACTAGCTTTGGTATTCTCTTCTGCTCTTCACTAACTGCTTAAATCGGACCTGTACTTAACCTTTCTGATCCTCCTCTTTCTCTGTCATTTAAAGCAAGAATGAGGAACTACATGATCTTATGGGTCCCTTTTAGTTCAAAAGACAAAGGTATAACAAGCTTAAAATATTTAGCTTTGGTATGAATTTAGAGTGGGTATGAATTAGAAGTGTCAAATGTAACACTTAATTTTTTGTTTGTTTGTTTTAATGTACTCTTTGATGTCGATTTAAATAATTTCTTTCATCTAAATTTTTTAACCAAACGCTGCTCCTATTCTTCTTGATTCTCCCAATGAGACACCCCAAGAACCTTGCACAGGGTGTTACCATGGCAAGTGTTGGGCTGATTTCCTAGCTGCAGTCACCTTCACTCTGCATGGCAGCATTTCCAAGCAAACTGATGTTCACAGTTCTCCTTCTGGCAGCAAACTTCTTGGCCACAGGGTTCATATCAGTTCTCTGTTTTATTCAGCACAGCACTTTCCCAGTTCATGTAAACTTTGTGTTAATTATTTTGGCCATTAGCTGAGAAAGAAGAAAAGCCCACATTTACTAAATCAAGAATGACAAAGTGAATTCAGAAGTGTTCTCTCTACAAAATGGTTTACACTCTGGAGCTAATGCAGACTCTACATTTGCTTCAATGTGTTGCCCACAAATATTGATTAAATATTTTTCTTTGTTAGCTTATGCCCCTTGGTAGTATAATGCATTTGACTTTTCTTCTGTCTTTTAGGAGAGAGTGAGATGCTATAAACTGAGGGGGATTCTGTCAGCAAAAGGATTCAAGCAATTTCTAGAGTTGAAGAAACAGATAATATAATGTTACTCTCCTCTAATAAAAAATACAAATGTTAGAGAGTGGTGGTGTTTTCTCTTTTCACACTTATGAAATGTGCTGTAGTGATATGGAAGACACTTGGGTTAGAATCTGAAGATTCTGATCCCTCTGTTAGTTCCACACTGCTGCCTAAAAGTTTTCTGTGCCCTTTAAAGAAGGACCAGAGGCCAATTCTAAGACATGCACAGCTGTCAGAGTAATATAAGTGTCTAGGCAAAGGAGAGAATCCACACGAGGTATTTCCCTCTAACTCCTGCAAAGGAGAGATTTAAACTGCCTTATTAGGTCCCAATTGATAAGCATAGTTTTAACAGTCTGAACTCTGGCTCCAAGAATGAAAAGAATTGAATTAGTTTGCTGTTTTCTTCTCATGTTGCACACTGGCTTTTATCATTCAGTCAACACTATGGGGAAGAGAGGCGTCTCACAGCCCCTAGGATCATACTGTCTTATTTCAAAAAAAAAAAAAAAAAAAACCAGATCATATTAAACTGAGGACTTTTAGTCCTAACTCCAAATTAAGGAGAGAGAGGGATTTATTGTCTTAGCTCATGTCAGATGAGTACTCGTCCTTGCACTAACTGTGGCAAAGGGGTTTGGTAAGGAAACACAAGTCCTGGGAAGGTCTTCCCACCACCTCTCCACCTCTTTCTCCACTACTGTGAACCAGGGAAGACATTCATGCACAATTACCTGAAGACTTTTGGCCTTTGTCAAAGACCTGAACTTTCATGGTCACACCTATGAAAGTAAAACCCAATGTATGTTCTTAATTGATCTGCCTTTTATATGCTTGTCAAGAGAGATTTTTCCTTTATGCAGAAATAGGAAGGTCTAAACCTGAGGACAGGATTTACTTCTCTTACTATTTCTTTGCATTTTAGGCACTGCTTACTGATTTCACTGTGGAAGAGGGGGACTTTGTGCTCTTTGACACCAATATCTCAACTATACCAACAAAACATGCTTAGCTCCCCCTCCCCGTATAGCACTCTCACAAAACATATTTCCTATGCCCATCATATAGTTAGATAATTTTACACAGAACAGTAATTACTGTTTTTATTATGATAAACATGTAAATGTTATTTACAGTAGAACCATACAGAATATTGCATCAACCAGATGAGGGTAATCCATGTCACATAAAGAATAATGCTAGATTCCCAGTGGTTTTGCTCTAAGTTCGCTCCAGGATCAAGATACTGTCCCAGGCAGTTGTCCTTCATGCGTTGACCTAGCAATCCAGGATGTTCTCATTTTGTGGTGTGCCAGCTAAATAATTTCTAAGGCAAAGGACAAAGAATGTAGTAGAAAATTCTGGGGCTTTTCATTGCTTCAGACCAGAAGTGACTATATACCACTCTTGCTCACATTTCATTTACCCAGACTAGTCACCTGGCTTTGTCTAATTGCAAGGGTTTTAGGATGTAGAATTCTGAAGAAAATAAAATAAAATGGGAGAATGGGATTATTGGTATTGTTTACTACATATAAAATTATTTTAAATTTTTTTTAATTTTCTGAAGTTTGTTATACTTGTTTTCTTATTTTGTATGCTTACATACACCAGTTCTTCTTGACAATAGCTCTTCTTTATCATTTTTAAAACTTATTTATTTTAATTAGTTTCAAATACACAGTACATTGATTAGACATCTATTTAGTTCATAAAACGATCCCCTAATTGCTTTCTCCCTTCCCAACCCTCCGCCTAACCAGCGTATTAATGTTAACTGCGTTCCCTATGCCGTGCTCCCCATTCCTGTGACCATCCATCAGCTACTAATTTGTACTTTGCCCCATTCCCCCAGCCCCACAATCTCCCCTTCCCTCTGTCCATCACCAAATTGTCCACTATATTTTTGAGTCTCTTTTTGATCAGTTTGTTCTTTTTCTTCCTTAGATTCCGCATATACGTGAAATCATATAGTGTTTATCTTTCTCTGTCTGACTCAAATACCTTGTAGGTTCATCAGAGCAATATCTTTTTTCATTCTCTTCCTTTTAGTCTGTGTGTCTTTTAATCTGAAGTGTCTCCTATAGGCAACATATATAGGGGTCTTATTTTCTTATCAATTTAGCCACCCTATCTTTAGGTTGGAGCAATTAATTCTTTTCCATTTAAGGTAATTATTGATAGGAATATAATTGTTACCATTATTTATTCCTGTTTTTGATTCATGGTCTTTCCTTTTCAAGAAGTTCCTCCTACATTTCCTCTAACACTGGCTTGGTGGTGATAAATTCCTTTAGCTTATTTTTGTCTGGGAAGCTCTTTATCTGTCCTTCAACTCTAAATGATAGCTTTGCCAGATAAGTGTTCTTGGTTGTAGATCTTGGGTCTTCATCCTGTTGAATATTTTTTGCCAAGCCCTTCTGTTCTGCATAGTGTCTTTTGAGAAATCAGCTGCCAGTTTTATCGGTGTTCCCTTATAGGTAACTATCTATTTTTCTCTTGCTGCTTTTAATACTCTTTTTTTTTTTATTTAAACTTTGGCATTTTAATTATGATGTGTCTTGGTGTAGGCCTCTTTGGATCCCTAGTTTGGGATTCTCTGAGTTTCGTGGGTTTTATGTCCATCTTCTTCACAAGGTTATGGAAGTTTTCATTATTCCCATTATTTCTTCAAACAGCTGTTCGACATCTTGATTTTCTTCAGTTACGCCAATCAGAAGGATATTTGAACCCTTAAGTATCCAATATGCTCCTTAAATTATTTTTATAGACTTGGCATCTTATCTCTTGCCATTCTGATTGTCTTTGGCTTCCCCATCCTTTAGATAGGGCATTTGATTCTTTTCTTTATTCACTTTGTGTATTCCTTTGTTTATTCCATTTAATATACTTCTCATCTCAGATAATGTGTTCCTTATTTCAGACTGGTTCCCTTTTATAATTTCCATTTCTATTTTAATGCTTTTTATCTCTTTGTATAAGTTCTCACTGAATTTATCTACACTTCCCAAAAGTTCATTGAGTATCTTTATAACCAGTATTTTGAACTCTGCATCTGTTAGATTACTTGACTCCATCATATCTGGATCTCTGTTCTCTTCTCTCATATGGTTTCTGCTTCTTTGTCTTCCCATTCTGACTGCCTTTTCATGTCTGTTTCTATGTACTAAGCAAAGCTCCTAAGTCTCCCGGTCTTGAGTGTGTCCAGTGGCACAGTCCTGAGAGGGGTTCAGCTGCAGACCAAATTTAGCCCAAGCCTCTACGCTTCTGGGGCCACCTGTTAAGATTCAGCAAGCAATCCACAGATGCTGTGCTTACAGTTGCCTCAAAAGGCCACACTAGAAACTGAGGCCAACTGCTTCCAGTGTGAGTCTAGGTGCTGCTCAGCAAGGAGCAGCTAACTCACTGGGGAGATACCTAGACATGGCTTGGGTGGGACCACGAGTTGGGGGAGGGGAGGTTTTAAGGAATCCTCTGGGTGGAGCCACCGTTGTTATCCAGTTTGATGACATCATGGCTATGGCAGCTCTGTGTCTGCACACTAGGAAGCGGGAGGGCTCAACAGGGAACAATGGATACTGCTGGCCCTTCTGTACAGAGAGGGTCTTGCCTACAGCCCTCACTCTGACAACTCAGTTTCCTCCTGTAAGTCCCTGGTGCCCTCAGCACGCAGCCGAATCAGCACTGGTGCTCAGAGCGAGCAGACCCATCCCCTCACGAACTTGGCCCCTTTAAGAGGCATCAGCTGTTGCTGCAGCCTTCATCTCACTCTCACTCAGCCACTGGAGAGCAGGCCGCCCCGCGACCTTGCCCCATTTTACCTTCTGCCATTGCAGGGTGCTTTCTTGAACTTCTCCCTAGTTGTAAGGCTCTTTCATCAAGATCCTGGGTGATTTTTCCTTGCTGCTTACTCCTTGTTTCTGTCACCACTTTGATTTGGTCACCAGAGGGATGAACAGAGCCTCTATCATCTATGCTGTTTTCCCACACCCTCTTCTTTAGTATTTTGACCAGGCCAAATCTGTATTGGTTTTCTGGTCATCAGATCATCAAATTATATATATATATAAACTTTTTCTACCTCTCAGTAACTTGATTCCAAATATTATTAATTTTTTGGTTTATGTACTCATTCTAGGGGTACACATCTTTGGATTACCTGAGAAAGAGTACATTGGAAGTAAATTGTTTAATAACTTACATGCCTAAAATTGTCTTTATTTTATTGATAGTTTGGTTAGATATGCTAATCTAGCTTGAAAAGAATTTTCTCACAGAATGTTAAGGTCATTATTGTATCCAATGCTTCTATGGGCATATAAAAAACTGAAATGTTTGTGTATATATATGTGTTGGACATGCATGTTTATGACTTGTTGATTAGAGAATTAATCGTAAATTGTTCTTATTAGGCTATTCCAGTTGTAGGTTGCAAGTCAATATGTTTAGATCTTTTTAACTGTGATTAGTTTAGAATTCTCCAGTTAAAAACCTTCTCCTGTCTGTATGATACTCGCATCCTCAGGGATAGGAAGAAAGAAGTGGAGATTTCAATATAAATGTATAAGCGTTTACTTAATTTCTCTGTTTTTAGTATAGAGTATCATATTCAGATACCTGGTATTGGAATCTGCCAATAAAATGGTTTTCTGCAGGGGGTGAAGCTGACACAGATCTTTGGCTTAGCAGCATGAAAGAGGAAGTTGTGAAGTCTAATTGCTTCTCAAACTCAATGAATCCACCCATTCTTAGTTCACATTTCTGTGAACTACTGCCACATGTACATGGTCTCCCAATTTACATGTTTTTGAGAGTGTTTGGAGAAAATTGAATTATTTTTCAGATCTGCTTACTGCTAGTTTAGGATTTAGCTTCCTGAAGTCCCTAGATCATTTATTTACTCATTACACTTTTCCAAGTTTTGTGGCTATAATTTTCTTTATGTATTGTTTTTTTGTGATTTAAGCTTAAAATATTTATTTGACTTATGATTTTTATCATAAAATGTTAAAACATGTACAAAAGCAGATATAATAGTACAATCAACCTCCATTTACTTATCACTCAGCTTCAACAAATACCAACATATTGACAATTTTATTTCAGCTATTCTTTACTCCCTTTTCTCATTACTCTAAGTCCCCACTGGACTATATTAAAACAAATCCTGATTTACATTATTTTGTTTATAAATATTCCTCATGTTAATCTAACAGATGAGGACTTAAAAACATAATTGCAAAACAGTTGTCACCCCCAACCAAACAGTAATTACTTAATATAATTTAATGCCCAAATATATGTTAAATTCTTTCTGATTATCACAAAAAAATTTGCCTTTTTATTTTCTTTTTTCTTTTTTTTTTCTTTTGATCAAAATCCTCAGATTGTCTTGTTGAGCAGCAAACTGGCATAGTTGACCTAGTTATTAAACATTAGGAAATATGAGTGCACTGTTCCTTCTCATTTCTGTGGAGGAGTAGCATAGGTAGTCATGACCATACATTCAAGATCATTGTAGATAGCTTTGGTTTAAGCCTTTTGTCCAAGAAAAATTATTAACAGTGCCCCCAGTCATGATCATAAATGTCTTAGTTTAGAAAAGAAATGATGTGGTCATCCAGCAAGGGAGGAGCCCATAAGCAATGCAGTCCTTTAATTATTTTCTCCACAAATCTAAGATCCTCAGAAGATTTTACTTGTAAAAAAAAGGGGGGGGTGTTGCTCAGAAGGATCATTCCTTCTGCTGGTCTTCCCCCAGATTTGGTTGGGAAATTGCATAGCCAGGTGACTCCCCTTTATACTGAGTGTAGATTGTTCTTCAAGATATTGCTCAACTTTTTCAGCCCAGAAGTTCATCTGGGTGTGTATTTCTCATTTTACATCTCTGTACTTGGGGGTGACGTGAGATTCAGTAACTTTGGGGTGGAGAGGATTCCTAGCATGGCCGTTTTATCATTCCTTTATTAATTACCTGGACACCTCCCCATGGCCAGAACTGTCTTCAAAGCCTTGCTTCTTTTGTTCTTTGTGATGTGGTGCTTGGAAAACCATTTTGAGCTCCTTTTTATAGTTCTTCAGCTTTGTTAGGTTTCATTGTCAATCTCTTTTTATTTGCTTTATATCTTCCAGGATTTCTTTGCTTTTCTGGTTTGTGGTAGCATATTACCCAGCTTTTAAGTGTTTTTATGGATTTATTTTATCATTCTATTTCTTGTGTCATTAGAAAAGGGACTGAGGAAGGAGGGAAGCTACACTCAATAGTATTTGGTAAGCCATCTTGAGTGAGAGCCTCTATACCTTTTTTTTTACTTCTCTATAGAAATGGGTTTAATTATTTATAGTTATGAGGTGCAGTTCTATGAGGACAATAACATTCTACTCCTGACAAGACAGATTAAAATTGATGCGATTCAGGAAAATGAAAGTAAAAATAGTTATGAATTATTACTTCATACTTGCTTGAATGGCTAAATAGAACAAGACTGATTATCAAGTGTTGTCAAAGATGTAGAGTAGCTAGAACTCCTTTACCAGATAGTGGGAATAAAAACTGGTAAAACTATTGGGGAAACTGGTATTATCTACCAAATTTGAGAACACAAGACCTATGACATGGAAATTCACTTCTAGGTGTCTATCTAATAGAAATGCATCTGCATGTATACCAAAATGTTAATATTGGCATTATTTTTAGTAGTCCCAAACAGTAGACAACGTAATGTCCATCATTAGAAAAATGTATAAATATTTTGTAAACACTCACACATTAGTATACAGCATGTGACTACAGCAATGAAACTGGCAAAATACTGTTACATATGGTAGAGACCAATCTCACAAAAGTTACAGTGAAAAAGGGAGTCAAATAGAAAAGAGTATATATTGTATGGTTTCATTTAGAGTAAATTAAAAGAGATAAAACTAATCTATGGCATTAAATGTCAGAACAGAGATTACCTTTGGGGAGGAAGAAAGAGAGTGGGTAACTGGAATGGGTGCAAAGTAAGGCTTCAGGTGCTAGTTATGTTCTTTTTTTTGACCTGAGTGGGGATTTCATGGGCGTGTTAACTTTTTGATGATTCATCAAGTTGTACACTGATTTGCACACTTTTTCGAATACACACACACACACACACACACCCATATACATGTGTATGTGTGTGTGTGTGTGTGTGTGTGTATATATATATATATATATATATATATATATATATATAAAATACTTAAAATTTCAAAAGAAGCAAAACTGCTTGAAATAAATCTCATTATGTCCACTATACATGAACCAACCTAATCTCTAAATTATTATATTTCTGTATGGATTATATTGATACTCTTTATTTGCATGCTATTCAGTAATTTTCAGAGAACTCTCAAGTAAATTTTCTCATTTAGCTTTATAGCATTATAATGAAATATTCTACAAGTAATTTAAATTTGTTGACAAGTAAAATAACTCAGAGTTGTCCTTTGCCATTTGTGGCAAGTAAAAGTTGATAATGGAACCCAAGGCTGACGACTCATCATACAGCTTTTCACTATACTTACTGGACTTCAACCTGTAATCTCAGAACCTTGGATAGATGTTTTTCTTGTTTTATTCTCTAAAGAGTCTATCTGTCTCATATCTATCCCAAGAAACTAGTCTAGGCAATTTGTTAGTAAATGTATGAGTTAATTACTGTTTTAAAAAGAGCCGTCTTAGAAAAATTTTCTCATTCATAAGTGAGATTGGGCACCATGACAATTTGATCACTGTTATGTGAAATGTTACTGAAGTAAAAGGAGTCTCATTCATATGCCTGCTTCAAAGCCAAATAGGATACAAATAGCACTGAAACAAAGAAATAAAGATCTAAGGAAATGGCAGAGACAAAGGTGAGCTAGCACTCAAAGACCTGGCTCTTTGATGGGCTCTAGAGGACAGGTTATGTAAAGAAGGATCATTAGTCATGGTTACTATTGGAATTGGGGTCATGGGCTCTACTAATTAGTCTAGGTTAGGGTAGCAGGCAGTTGATCATGCACCAGATCCTGATGTCAGCTTCAAGGGGTTATGATCAGTGAAGGGGATGTTCCACCTTCATGGGTCTGGAGGGGAAACACAACTAAGATCAAGATGTTATCTTTAGTTTGACTGAAATTGTTTCTGTGGGCAACAGGCCTTAAGGCTTCATTCCTAAGACTGTTTGATGCTGACCTAAGGGTTTACTGATTAGGAGAGTAATCCTGCAGTATGTGCAAAGGTGAAAGGATAAGGAAAGAAAAGAAGCAAGTGAATCATGGTGTTATGAGAATAGAAAAGGCCAGTTTGAATCAAGGAAAAAAAAGAGAAAAAGTCATTTCAAAGAAGTGACATGTTTTTGCTTGGTTACAGGAATACTTTGTTATTTTGCTATGTTATCTTAAGATATGTGGCTTTAATATTACACTATAATAGCTAATAGACTCATGTTTGTTAGAAGGGAACAAATCATGACCATATGAATGTATTTATTGCTCTGAAATCTCAAAGTTTCCTGAACTCTCTTATACCAAAAGCACAAAGTATAGGGTAAGAGAAGTGAAAAGGTGTTCAATATAGATGTCTGCAACTCTAGCTGTTCATCCTGCCCCAGGTATCCTTGGGTTTTAAAATACCATCTTCCAGTTGACATTAAAGTTTGAGTAGCTGATAGTAGGTGGAACTAAGGAAAGCATAGAGAATATATGCCTTAATTTAGGATGTGGTTGGGAATGCTGGGGAGATGACATGAAAGAGGGCAGGTAGAAATGAGCAAGCAGGGAGGCCACATGATATTTCAAAGACTGAGGTTTGTACCCATCAAATAACTTGTAAAAATATCTAAAGACAAGGCTCATTGCCCTCTTCTTTCTGTTTCAAGTTCCTCTTTTCTCAAGCTGTTTTTTGTGTCTTATTTTTTTCCTTTAAGATTTTCCTTGATTCTCCTAGTTCATTTTCTTTATATGAATGATATATCTTAGCTCTAGCTGGATTTGCTCCAGACTCCTTAGAAATACCTAAATTTAATCATTTTTCTAACTTACGAAATCTCTAGAGAGGGGCTTGAAGACAACTAGACAAAGCCTTAAGACAATTAAAAAAAGAGAGATGTGTGAGTAGTGACTCATTTGCTTTGTTTACATTGTTTTAGCCCTCATCTAAAATTGTTTTGCAATCGTAGTTTTATAATAGAAAAGTGAACTAACAGTTTTCGACTGCTTTCTAAATTTGTAAACATAAAAGACTTCTCAATGGAAACATTCAGGTTGTAACATTCAGATTTAATGCCCATATGCTTCAGTCAGATTAATGACATAATCAGGAAAATAGTCTACAAACTAAGAATACATTTTACTCTAAAATATTACCTGAACCTTATGTTATCCACAGCAAAATTTTAACTGCTTTAATATGGAACATTTTTTTCTCCAATCTTTGCTGCTCTAAAGAAGCCATTTTAATTTTTTTGAGTAAACGATTGTTTAAAGTGCAGTATTTATTCTCAAATACACATTTGAGTCTTAACATTGTCTTTTTAGTCTAAATAAATGTAAATTTCTCATATTTAGTGCTAAAATAAGAAATAACCATGTAACTTTTTTCTCCCTTAGACTCTTCTTCTCTCTTGTAAAGGTACAGAAAAGCAGTTAACATTTGAAAATGGTGAGCATGACTCAAAACATGAGAAATTCAAACTACTCAATTCATTTTCTATTTTATCACAAATCAGTTTTATTTTAATATCATCTTGAGGGACTACAAAAGAGAGGAGGGAAAAATGATGAAATCCTATAAGCCATACCTGCCTCCAAAACCTCTGCTGATGCCACAGCTCTAGAACCCTGAATTCCTTGGCAGTGCCAAGACAGTCTGTGGGTTTTGCACCTAATTTAGGAAGAGAAAACAGATAAAAGATAAAAGAGTAAGTTCTGCTCTGCTAATTAACCATGATAGATAGAGTCAATGAGAAAAAATTAGACAAGCTTATCTTTTAAAAATTACTTTTATTGTAATAGTAATACCTGTTCACATAGAAAAATACAGAGAAGTCTAAAAACACAGTATCTATAATACCATGTCTTAGGGAACCACTATTAATATATTTTTAAATGTCTGTATAGGTTCTTCCAAGATATTCATACTTACAGTATGAAATGTATATGTGTGTATTTTGTATCTATATAAACACACCCATACACATATATGCATTAATACAACTATACATTTTGTTTTATAATTTTAATAATTTAATAATAAATGGTAGATATATTCCAATGTTGTTATATACAATCTGAAAAAGAACACACAAAAAGAAACAATCTAATAATTTCTTCATTCTGTATTTTAGGTTATTATGCATTTATTGTTTATTTTGGTTCTCTACTCAGTGCTGAATATGAAGTCTTTGCGTTAGAGAGAAATAAGGTTAATAGAGAGAATAAATAGACAATTTTGTAAAAGTGATAAATCCTGTAGTAGAGGAATTCCCAGGATTACATGGAATCATACAGCAGGGACTTTGACCCATACTCAAGGTATCTAAGATGTCTTTTCAGAAAAGGTTAACATCTGAGCTAAGCAATAAGTTAGGCTGAGTAGGAATTTTAGTTGAAGGAATGGGTGTTGATATGAGGAGTGAATGTGGACCAGTTCAAAAGGTATGAGAGCAAAGTACAGTGGAAAAATTGAAAGCAGTTTTCCATCACCAGAAGATAGGGTAATGAGGTAGGTGTGGCAAAGTGATAAACAATAAAGCTGGAGAATTAAGTAGGAGCAGATAATTAAAAATTAGTCTAAATGTTTGAATTTCATTCAGAAAGTACTTGAGAGCCAAGGAAGATTTTCAGCTGGGGAGTGGTATAATCAGGTTTATATTACAGAATAGGGAAATGGATTGGAGGAGATCAAGTACTGAGTTATGGAGATTACTTAGAATTCTAATGATAATGATTCGTGAAAGGAGATAATTACATGTTCTGAGGCAGAGGCAGTGGGGATGAAGGGAAAGAAATAACTGTGAAGAGTTATGTTTTGGTAGTAATATTAATGTGACTGAAAGACTGAAATACAAGGAACAGGAAGGGTCAAGGGCCATTTTTGAATTTCTAACTGGTATCTGGATGGATAATGGAGCACTGGTAGAAGATACAGTTTTGGAAAGAAGATGATTAATTTTGATCATGATGAATTGGAGACTTATGTGAGACATTGAAAATGTCATTGGGTGGAAGGGCTGGCCTAAAAATTTAGAATGGATAGGATCACCAAGATCATGGAAATATTTTTTCAGTTATCTTGGATACATACCTAGGAGTGGAACTATTGAGTCATATAGTAACTCTACCTTTAACTATAGAAATTGTCTTTTTTTTTTTATTTTTACTTTTTCAGTTATAGTTGACATACAATGTTGTATTACTTTCAGGTATATAACACAGTAATTAGACATTTATATAACTTGTAAATAATTACCCTGATAAATCCAGTACCCATTTGACACCATACATTATTACAATACTACTGATCATATTCCTCATGCTATACTCTACATCCTCTGACTATTTTGTAACTACCAACGTGTGCCTCTTAATTCCTCTCCCCTTCACCATCAAATCCACCCCCCACCCACCAATCTGACAACCATCAAAATCCTCTTCATATCTATGAGCTTGTTTTTGTTATTTGTTTATTCAGTTTTCTAGATTTTACACATGACATTTTTCTTTCTCTGTCTGACTTGCTCCACTCCACACAGTAACCCTTATGTTCATCTATGTTGTTACAGATGACAAGATTTCATTCTTTTTTATGGTTGAGTAATATTCCATTGTTTATCTGTACTACCTCTTTATCCATTCATCTATTGATGGAGAGCCTCTATATCTTGACTATTGTAAATAATGCTGCAAGAACATTGCCATTTTATTATTTATATTTTTTATCTTTTTTCCTTCTCCTCTTCCTTTTTTTCTTTTTTCCTTTCTTTGTTTCTTTCTTTTTTCTTCTTCTTCAAGAAGTCTCTCTAACATTTTCTGTAATGCCGCCTTAGTGATGACAAACGCTTTTAGCTTGTTCTGGTCTGGGAAGCTCTCTATCTGTCATTTGATTCTAAATGATAGCTTTGCTGAATAGAGTAATCTTAGTTGTAGGCCTTTGCTTTTCATCATTTTGAATATTTTCTGCCATTCCTTTCTGGCTTGAAAATTTTCTGTTGAGAAATCAGCTGACAGTCTTATGGGAGCACCTTTTAGGCAGAAAACTGCTTATTTCTTGCTGCTTTTAAGATTCTCTTTGTCTTTAACTTTTGAAGTTTTAATTATGATATGCCTTGGTGGGACCCTCTTTGAATTTATCATGTTTGGGATTCTCTGTGCTTCCTAGGCTACTATGTCTACTTATTTCCCCAGGTTAGGAAAGTTTTCAGTCATTATTTCTTGAAATAGGTTCTCAACCACTTACTCTCTCTCTTCTCCTTCTGGTATCCTTGTGTTGGTACCCTTGATGTTGTCCTAGATGCCACTTAAACTATCCTCAATTTTTGGATTCTTTTTTTTGTTGCTGTTTTGATTGGGTATTTTCTGCTATCTTATCTTGTAAATCTCTGAGTCAACCCTCCACTTCATCTAATTTACTGTTTTTCCTCGTAAGGAAATCTTCATTTCAGTTATTGTAGTCTTCATTTCTGTTTTGTTTATTTGTTTTTTACATCTTCCATCTCCACTTTTTCTATGTCTTTGTTAAAGTTCTCACTGAGGTCATCTACTCTTCCCTTAATTTCATTGAGCATCCATAAAACAGCTGTTTTGAACAACGCATTTGGTAGATTGCTTGTCTCGATTTTGTTGAGTTCTTTTTCTGGAACTTTGTTCTGTTCTTCCCATTTTGGCTGCCTATTAGTTTTTCTTTCTGTGTATTAAGGTTGCTATGCTTACCAGTCTCAGTTGAGTAGCCTTATATAGTAGATGTGCTGTGGGTTCCAGTGACACAGTCTTCTCTGGTCACCTGAGCTAGGTGCTTCAGCTCTGTCATTTGTATGAGCCTTGGTTGCTGTTTACCCATAAATGGGAGAAATTTTCCCTGGAGCTGATAGATTTTAATGACTGTCCATGACCACTAGAGAAGGGGCTGACCCTACAGGGCAGGATTCACTTTAGCAGAGCTTCAATGCCTGTCCTGTTGGTCCTTTGTGTCATCCTCAGATGTGACCCTAGGTGGTACTCAAGCTCAGACCAAAGATGGCCACTAGGCATGCAGGCCAGGGCCTCCTGGGAGGAGTTTTGCCACAGGACAAGTTTGGCTGTAGCCTGTGCCTTGCCTGGGGCCACCTGGCATGAGCCACCAAACAATCCGCAGATGGCTTCCACCTATGCTGGGCTTGAAAGTGCCTCAAGAGGCCAAGTCACAAACCAAGTCCGGCTGCTGCTAGTGCTGGAATTGAGGCTGCTCAGCAAGAGGTACAGGTATGCTGAGCCCAGACGCTGGTTATTTAGGTTTTGTGAACCTTTGAAAGATTTGTGGAAAGTCTGCAGTATGTGCTAAGATAGGTCATTTGTATGGAAAACCCATTGGAAATGGCTTGGGCAAGCCTGCATTTGGGAGAAGCAGGGTCTCAGGGAATCATCAGGGCAGTGTAATCAGTGTTAGCTAAATGAAACAGAGACTCAGATATGGTACCTGCCTGGATCTGCAAGTGGGGCAGGGAGATTAGGCTCAACAAAGGAACAATAGATCCTACCAGCACTTCTGTCTGGGGAAAACCTGCCTTTCCAGCCCTAGCCTTGAAACCAAACAACTGTTCCTCCTTGTATGTCCTTGGCACCTTTTAAGCTGCTGCCCAGAGCTAGAGCTCAGACCAAGAGAATTCTTCACTGAATATATTAGTGCATGGGTCCCTTCAGAGGAAAGTCTGTGATTTCCTGAGCCCTCCATCCACTCTGCTACAATCTCTGCTGGTTTTCACAGCCAGAAGTTGTGGGGACTTCTCTTCCCAGCACTTGAATTCTGGGCTGGGGCACCTGGTGCAGAGCCGGGACCCCTTGCTCTTCTAGCAGAACTTCCATAGTCAAGATATTTCTCCCAATTCCCAACTGCCCTTTATGTTTGTGGGACCAACTCATTTAGCTTCTCTGCTCCAGTTTTGAGGTGCTCTCTTCTCTGTGTCCTCAGTTTAAGACTTCTGCTTAGCTAGCTTTAGATGACTCCAAATGATGGCTATTCTGTAGTTTAGTCATAATTTTGAAGCGATTATGTGAGGAGGCGAGCACAGAATTTACCTACTCTTCCATCTTTACCAGTAGCCTAGAAGATCTCTCTTTTAGAGAACTGCCAAACTGTTTTCCAAAGGAGTTCATCATTTTATGTTCTCACTGCAGTGTGTGAGGGTTCCAATTTTTCCACATTCTCAACATTTATTATCACCTCCCTCTTTGACTCCAGCCATCTCAGTCAGAGTGAAGGAATATCTCAATGTGGTTTTAATTTGCATTCCCTGATCTCTAATGATACTGGGCATGTTTTCATGTGCTTATTGGCCATTGCATATCTTTGGAGAGATGTCTCTTCAAATACTTCTCTCATTTTTAATTAGGTTACCTATTTTTTTAACTGTTAAGTTGTAAGAATTTTCTTATTTTTTGTAGATACAAGTTCGTTTTCAGATATACAATTTGTAAATATTTTTCTTCAATCTGTGGATTGTCTACATTTTCTTGGTGGTATCGTATGAGCATAAAAGTTTTTGATCTTGATAAAGTCTAATTTATTGTTTTTCTTTTGTTACTTATGCTTTTGTATCATATAAGAAACCATTGCCTAACCCAAGATCAAGAAGATTTGCCCTTATGTTTTCTTCTAAGAGTTTTATAGTTTTAGCTTTTGATTTTTATCTGTGATCCACTTTGAGTTAATTTTTCTTTATTGTCTGTGTTACAAGTCCAAATTCATTCTTTGTCTGTCGATATCTACTTATCCCAGAACAATTTGTTGAAAATACTATACTTTCTCCACTGTATTGTCTTGGCACTCATGTTGAAAATCAAGTGGTCATAAATGTAAGTGTTTAATTTTGGACTCTCATTTCTATTCCACTGATCTATATGTATAACATCATGCTAGTATTTTGAAATCAGGAAATGCAAGTACTCCAAATTTTCTCTCTTTCAATATTATTTTGGTTGTTCTGTGTCTTTTGCATTTTCATATAACTTTTAAGATTAGTGGGTCAATTTCTGCAAAAATGGCAGAAGGGGTATTGGCATGGATTAAAATGGATGTGTAGGTCATTTGGGGGAATATTGCCATCTTAACCATGTAAATCTTCTAGTCCATGAATATTGATATTTTTTCATTTATTTAGGTCTCCAATTTCTTTCAATAATATTTTGGTGATTTTCAGTGTATGTGTCTTACACAGTTTTTTATAGTAAAATTAATTCCTAATATTTTATTATTTTTTATACATTTTACAAATGGAATAGTTTTCTTAATTTTATTTTTACATTGTTTATTGCTATGGTATAGGAATGCAATTGATTATTTAATATCAATCTTGTATTCTCCCACCTTGCAGAACTCATTTATTAGTTCTAATTTTGTGTGTGTGTGTTTTTTAAGATTTTCTATATATAAGATTATATCATAAGCAAATAGTCATAATTTTATTTCATTCTTTCCAATCAGAATGCCTTTAATTTTTTTTTCTAATTACCTTAGCTCAACCCTCTTGTATACTGTTAAATTGAAATAGCAAGAGCAAACATCCTTATCTTGTTTGTGATCTTAGGGAAAAAACGTTCACCGTTCACCATTAAGTGAGATGTTAGCAGTGGGATTTTTATTATACTATTTATCATTTTGAAAAAGTTCCTTTCTATTTCTAATATAATGAATGTTTTCATCATGAAAGAGTGATGAAAAGCATTTTGTTAAATGCTTTTTCTACTTATGTTGAGATTATTGAGATGATCTTTTTTTCTTCATTCTATTAATGTAATATAGATTGATTTTATTGCACTGAGCCAACCTTGAACTCTGGAACAAATCTCTCTGGGTTGTGATGTATTATCTTTTTATATGTTGCTGGAATTTTTTCTAGTATTTTCTTGAGGACCGCTACCTCTATATTTATAAAGAATATTGATCTATAGTATTCTTTTCCCTGTGATAACTTTTCATTTTTCAATATTAGAATAATACTGGCTTTATATAATGATTTGTGAAGCAGTCTATTCTATATTTGGAAAGATTTTGGAAATATTGGCGTTAGTTATTTCTAAAGTGTTTGGTAGAATTTGCTGATGAAGCTATCTGGTTGTGGATTTTTCTTTGTGGGAATTTTTAGATATGAATCCAGTCTCATATTTTATTATAGGTATATGCAGATTTTTTATTTCTTCAGTAAGTTTTAATAATTTTTTTCTAGGATTTTTTAAATTTAATTTCAGTTATTTAGTTTGCTGGCACACAATTGTTCATATATTTCTTTATATATTTTTTTATTTCTGTAAAGTTATTAGTTTTATTCCCTCTGTCACTTTTGATTTTAGTAAATTGATTCTTAATAACTCAGTCAGTCTAGAAAATTAGATTTATCAACTTTGCTGTTTTAGTTGACTGTTTCAAATAATCAACTTTTGGATTTGGTGATTTTTCTCTATTATTTTTTTTAATCTATATTTATTTATTTCTGCTCTAATTTTTATTATTTTCCTTTTTCTCCTTGCTTTGGGCTTAGTCTACTCTTTATAGGTCCTTCTAGTAGAAGGCTAAATTATTGATTTGAGATAACTCTTCTTTTTCAATATTGATATTTTCCCTATAAATGTCCCTCTAAACACGACTTTTGTTGCATACACTAAGTTTTGGTATATCTATTTTAATTTTCATTTATCTAAAGTTTTTACTAATTTTCCTCATGATTTCTTTTTTCACCATTGGTTATTTAGAAGTATGTTGTTTAATTTACACATGTTTTTGAATTTCCCAAACTTATTTCTCTTGATTTTTAATTTCATTCCAGCATGATCAGAGAGCATGCTTTCTATTATTGTAAACTTTAAATTTAATAAGACTTGTTTTGTCATCTAATTTTATACTGGAGAATGTTTTATATGCACTTAAGAATATAGATTCTGCTCTTTGTGTGGAGTAGTGTTGTATAGATTTCTATTAGGTTTAGGTAGCTCATACTGATATTGAAATCTTTAATTTACTTGATCTTTTGAATAGTTGTTTAAGTGTATTCTTTTTTTCTAATAACGATTTTTATTTTAAAATGTATTGGGTCTGAGATTTTAAAAGCCAGTCAGTTCTCTTTTGGTTAACTTCATACTTTCATCATCTTTTTACATTCAGCATATTCATATCTTTGAACTGGAAGTGAGTCTCTCATAGACTGACAATTTTGAATCATGATTTTTTTTTAATCTGCCTAATTCTATCTTTTATTTGGAGTATTTAATCCATTTATATTTAATTTAGTTACTGGTAAGGTAAGATTTCTATATGTTATTGTTTTTGTGTTCCTTTATTTCTCCATTCCTTCTTTCTTTCTTTCTTTTTTTTTGTTATATAGATATTTTAAATTATTGCATTATAATTCTTTATTTTACTAATTTAATTTTTTTCTTAATGGTTGCTTCAAAGATTACAATTATTGTCTTAGTTTTAAAAAATCTAGCTCTTATTATTAGAAAAAAATTTAAACAGTGTAAAGCTTATTCTAATATAGCTCTATTCTCTTCCACTTCTTTCATCTTATTATCATCATGCAAAGTACATCTTTTTGTATTATAAACCAATTTACAGTTTTATAATTATTATTTTATGCAATTATCATTTAAATTAAATAATACAAAGAAGAGTTACAAACCAAAATATGTTTTGACTGTTTTTATATTGACCTATGTGGTTATTTTACCAGTGCCTTTTATTTCTTTTTGTACATTTGTGTTATTGTCTAATGTCTCTCATTTAGCCTGAAACATTCCCATTATTTTTGCTTGTGAAGCAGGAATGCTAGAATATAATCTCTTAGTTTATGTTTAATGAGAATGTCTTACTTTCTCCTTCATTTTTGTAAGACAGTTTTGTTGAATTTAAAAATTTTGATAGTAGTGGTCAATAGGATTTTTCTTTCAATATTTCAAGCAGGTCCTGATTCATGGTTCCTGATGTGAAGTCATCTGTTTTTTTTAAGGAAACTTTGCATGTGATGAGATGCTCTTTTTTTTTTTTTTTTTTTTGATGCTTTCAAGATGTTCTCTTTGTTCTTGGCTTCTGACAGTTATGTTCTAATTTGTCTAGATAATAGATGTCTTTTAGTTTATTCTACTTGGATTTTATATAACTTCTTGGGTGTGCATATTAATGTTTTTCATTCAGTTTGGAACATGTCTGGCCATGATTTTTTCAAATAGACTCTCCTTTTGTCAGAACCCTAATTATGTGTATATTGTATTCTTGTTGATGTCCCGTAGGTCTGTAACACTCTGTTAATTTATTTTTCATTATTATTTCGTTGCTGTTGTTCTTCAGCTTGGATAATCTAAGTTGATCTATCAAATCTGCTACTGAATCCATCTAATTTTTATTTTAGTTTTTATACTTTTCAGATCCAGAATTTCTTCTTTTAACATTTTTTTTCTGTTTATTGATATTCTATATTTGATTAAACATAGCTCTAAAATTTTTCTTTAATTCTTTGGACATGGTCTTATTTAGTTCTTTGAACATGTCTATAATAGCTGTTTTAATGTCTTTGTCTAGTAAGTCTATCATCTGATATCCTCAGAGATGATTTCTTTTGACTACTATTTTTTCCCTTTGTATTGGCCATAATTTTCTGTTCTCTTAAATGCCTTATAGTTGATTTTTTTTTCTTTTTCTCAAAACCAGACACTTTCAACTTTATAAATCAGTTTTCCCCTCTTTCTCCTACACCCCCTGGGGTTTTCTTGTTGTTGTTTGGTGTTGTTATTTGGTTACTATGGGTGCTTCTTTGTTCATTGAGTTTCTGAATTAATTTTATAATGTCTGAATTCTTTGTTTTGCATACCACTTAATGTCTCTTCTTAGCTTAGTGATCACCTTATATGTCTCCCTGACTTTGCTCAGGGGCTTTGCATGTGTTTGGGAGAAATATGCCAACACTCCAGTAGGTAGTTTAAAACTCTACTTTATCCTTCACTTCCTGCTTTTGCAGAGACTCAAGAGTTATCCATGGGTGGGAGAATAGGGCCTTTTCAGGTATTTCCTAAGCACGTGTACATCCCTGCACATGTTTGTTGCCTTTTATATTTCCAGGAATGTGTTGGATATTTTCAATATCCTGTATGAAAATCTTATTTTCCAGTTTTTCCTTTAAATTTTTTTTATTAAGTCTTTCATGTAACACAACTGGTTTTACTACCTCAGGCAGCTGCACTCTTAAACAATTATTGACTTTATTGTTTTCATTAAACAATTATATGACTTTATTGTTTTCAACAAATACCTTAGGGCCAGGGCTGTTACCACTGAGCAAGATTAATCATATTTGATTCAGCTTTCGCTCAGGTCAAATATAAAGTCCTGAGATTGAGGTGCCAGTCAGGAAATCATGACGATTCTCTTGGGATGAAATTTTTGTCAAACTCCAAACCCATTCTGTTCCTTTGAGTGACTCCTAGACTGCTGGTTTTCACAGTTAGTATAGCTATATGGCTTTTGGATTGAAGGCTACCACAGAAATTAGAGGATGGAGGTGGATATAGGACAAGTTGAAATGCCACAAAGCTTGCTGTTTTTCCCAACATTCATCTGGGTTTTTTTATTAATGATCCTCATATTTTTGCAAACCTTTCATTAATTTCTCAAGTTCTGAAAAAGTTTATTTTGATCATTTTTGCAATTATTCTTATTGCTTTTATAGATGAGTATATTTATGGAGATCTGTATTCTGCCATTCAGAAGTGTTTTCTATTAGAATTTTTAAAGCTCCTTATATATAGTTTCTAATGTTTGAGCAAAGTTGAAACCCATTTGTTTTTAGAGAAAAGAAGAACAAGGGATAAATCATGGAAAACACAAGCATTTAAGATCAGGAATAGAATCAGAAGCTTATGAATGAATCAGATAGGAAATGGTTCAGAAATGAATGGGGCTTATAAAAAATAAAAGAGGAAAGAGTTTCAGGAAGAGAATATTCAAAGCTCTTTAATGCTGCCTACATAGTTCAGAATATGGATTGGAAAATATTGACTGAAATTATCTACGTAGAGGTCACTGATCTTTGTTAGAGCAATAGCAATGAAGTGGTGGGATAGAATCCTAACTACAATAAGTTCTGACATAAATGGAAGGTTAAAAAAAACAGAAAACAAGTTTTACTCTGAATAAACTGGACTATGAATAAATGAGAGATAATATAGGCCAGTAGCTATTATAAAATGTAAAGTCAAAAAAGTTGCTTTTTTGCAGACATCAATTTAACTGCTTTACTTATTCATAGATTTCTTTTTGGTCTTTACCTAGTCCAACAGACCCCAACTTTTTGGTACCAGGGATCGGTACTCCTATGAGAATCTAATGCCTGATGATCTAGGGTGGAGCTGAGGTGGTAATGCTAGCATTAAGGACTGGCTGCAAATACAGATGAATCTTCGCTTGCTCACCCATCACTCACCTCCTGTGTGGCCTGGTTTCTAACAGGCCACATACCAGTACTGGTCCGCAGCCCAGGGGTTGGGGACACCTGTCATAGACCATAAGGCAATCACTAGTAGCTTGGATTTGGGGATGAGAAGGGTGACTTTTCTCCCACTATATGTAAAAGAAATGTGATGCTAGACAGATAAATTATGCCTTCAAATAGATTCTCAGTGCAACTGTATGATTGAATCTATGAGGGGCAGTAGACTGGAATATACATAACATCTAAGAAAACAGAGCTTAATTCACAGCTCCATCACTACAGTTACTAGCTGTATGACCTTGGCCAAATTACTTGACTTTCTCAGCCCCACCTTATATAGA
This sequence comes from Cynopterus sphinx, assembly GCA_030015415.1. Lineage (NCBI taxonomy): Eukaryota > Metazoa > Chordata > Mammalia > Chiroptera > Pteropodidae > Cynopterus > Cynopterus sphinx. The sequence goes on from CM057380.1 coordinate 86,149,209, forward strand.
AAATGATACCAATTTTTCAAGATTCTTATGTGGATTAATTGAGATAATGCCTAGGCTTTACAGTAAAGAGGAAAATGCTATTTGATTGAAGGAAAATTAGCCTTTTAATGTTAGTTTTCTTATCTATAATATACAAGAATTGGATATTATAATCTCTGTGCTCCCTTCCAATTCTAACAAAATGGGCCTCCAATATTTTTTAATTCAATACTATTCTCCATGTACTTTGTGAGCTAGATAGATATTTGAAATTGATCTAGGATTTAAACTGTTCTTTGTAAAGAGTTTCCATTAGAAAAGGCATTTAGAATTCTAAAGGATTTATTTACAAATAAAATTGAAGGAGAGCTCTGCTCAACTGGGTTAGACTTTTAAATAGATGAGCTCATTTTAGGACATATAGAGAGCACTCATCAAGGCACATTTCATATCCTCTGAAATGAGCTTTGAGGAGTGGCACATCTGGCATGATGCCATATCCCAAAGATTAGGTCTGTGTTTTGGGGGCCCCTGGATTGATTATTCAGCCTGAATATTTGTGTTTATGAACGTTTATAACTGTTTTTTTTTTTTTTGGTGGTTAAGGAGACTCTGAAGCAATAAGTCACATGATAAAGAAGGGCAGAACTGGGGAGAGAAATAAAGAGGTGAAACAAGAGTGAGTGAGGATTGGTGAGACCAAGAGAGAATAATGAGATCAGAATTAGATCAGGGGCTCAGAGACACAGGAAAAGGGGGAGCTGGAGGCCCATTAAGGCTGAGCTGGGCTAGAACAGGAAGAACAAACCAAAAATGTTTCCTCTCCTTAGAGACTTTTCTCCACCAATGCTCTCAGCTTGTTTTGTTCAGTTTACTATGTACTTTGGTAGAATTTTATTTGGGTAGACATAGTATGAAATTTACCCTCTCATTTCAGGAAAGAATTGAAAACTTGCTCATTTTCCATTAGCAGATTAGTGCTTTAAAGTTTAAGGAAAATAAGCTCAGTAATTTAAATGGAGATAAAATGACTAGGAAATAAAAATACGAAACAATAGTATTGTATTTATTGTAATTTTATTAGAAGCCACTTTCCACACAACTTTTAACACGTGGTGTCTCAACTATAGCTTCTTCCTGAATTGTGAAAGAATTTCTACTTTAATTCTTTTTTTCTCCATCTGCTTATTCTTCCCACATGACCTGTAGCATAATTTTATTTTTATAATTAAAGATGGTTGGCAAATTTTTTTTAGGGTTGGGTGGTGTCCCCAATTCCACATTATTTCTTGAGATAACTGGAACTCTACAGGGTATCCTGGGAATTCTGATCTACATTGTCTACTTTACTGGAGATTCCATATTCATTCAAGACATTTTTCTCACATATAACTTTTGGCAAGAAAGAATGACTGGCAGGTCATTCGATGGACTTTTGTCTAAGTGGATCCTTTGGGTGGGATTTGGATCAGTGGGGGCTCTGTAGGCAGTCAGGCAGCATTACAGACTTAGAGATCTTCCTCAGCAACCTGCAAATGATACTAGCATTATGAAAGATTTCTCCAAAGACAGACATTTTCAATTAGCCAAATTACTCTTACAGGGCATAGCTCTGGAAGATTTAAGGCAGAGCTAGTTGCTGTGCCAGCCAAGAGGCTTGCTCTTCCAGTTGAAAGGGAATCAGATCTTTCCCTGCCAGCTTGAAATAAGATGGTTCTTGCAGTGACAGCAATTCTACCATGCACATTTGATTTAAGGCCCTTGATTACCATATCTTTATAATTATTATCAGGCATTGATAAATCCTGGGAAAAGTATGGGCCTCACATGTGAGGATCCTGGAGTCTAATTAAAGTGCAGCATGCAGAATGAATCTTTCTTCTTGATGTTTTACCTCTTTTCAATCAATTGTTCTTGGTATGAGGAAAGCTGTAGCACAACACTTTGCCAGTAATTGTGATTCATTTTCACTTTGCTAATCAAAAAGTTGTTTCACAAGACTTTGATTGCATTTAAGACACCTTATAGAGGTATGATTTTTCTCTAATTTGGCTGGTGTAGATCTCATATTTTATATGAAGTCATAGGAAAGATTTGTAAAGACTCCTTTAGCTTATATGTTTTCTTAGTCTGGCTAAGCACTCTCACAAGGTTTCTAAAAGGCAAACATTATATTATTGATTATATATCTATATTTTTTTCTTTTGTTGTTATTTAAGATCAATGATATGTAGACTAGTACTTCTACTTTTTTCATTCTTAGGAACAATAAGTTATTGAGAAAGCACAAAATTTGGAGGATTTGTAAAGGACAGAGAAGTTACTTTTTCTTGATGAGCCATAACTTTGATCAACTCTATTATGTTAAATATCCAACTTCGCCCCATGCTCTGTGTTTCACTTATGGTAAGTTCAACAGCATGGTATGAAGGAAACAGGCCTGAGCTTAATTCCATAAGATCTCAGTACAAATCTGAACTCCTCTTATTTATGAATAGGTGTAATATATATATATATATATATATTACATATATATACACACACATAAAAACACACATATGTATATATGTGTATATATATGTATTATATATGTATAATATATACACACATATACATATGTGTATATGTATGTATTATATATGTATAATATATACACATATATACATATGTGTGTTTGTGTGTGTGTGTGTGTGTGTGTGTGTGTGTGTGTGTGTGTGTATATATATATATATATATATATATATATATATACACACATTCCGACATTACAGTTAGATGTTAAGTCCCTGAAAGTCTGGGAGTATATGGGGTGCGGGATTTTAAATACCCCTAGCACCTACCATTTATCAGTTAGCACCATAACTAATCACTTAATATGTCATATGACATGACTTTTTGTAAGCAAAGCTTATGGAAATTATATAGGCTAAAAATTTTCTCTTAATCACTGCAGTGTAAACAACTTTTCACAAAAATCAATGAAAAGGAATTTAGAAATGAAGAATTTGGTCTATTGTGGCAAACTGAAATCCACTCTGATGTCATTAGTGCTTATTTGATTTTTAATTGACAGTACCTCCCATAAATTAAATTGTATGCAGCTGAGTAGTTATTACTCCATGGATAGCTTACCTAGTATATAATTATAAACTAAGTATCTGTCTGGTTTACCCCCAACCCTTAAAATTATAAATTGAGAACCAGAGCCAGGATATCTCAGTTTCTCACAACATTTAAGTATGTCTTCCTTCTCTGAACTCTATAGCCATTACTTTGTTCTGTGGGTTTGACAACTATGATACATCTCTTGTTGAAGGATTGTGTTGCTATTACAGTCTTTGGTATTCGTCCTTCTATCCCAGATAGATTGAAAACTGATTGAGACAAAAGACCACATATCTTACGATTCTGTATCCTAAGTTTGTAATAGAGTTTTACTTATCTAGAAAGTACTCAATTAATATTTGCTGGAATTCTCTAAGTAAGACAATAGACATATTACCCATTGAAAGCTCACAATAAAATCAACAAATATGAGTCTACTTATTAAATTTTCTAATTCATGAAACAACTTTAATGCAGAAATAGCTGTTTTTATTTTATGGTAATTTAACCACTCTAAGTTTTTGTTATTCTGTTTCCCATACATAAGTAAAAGTTATATTTAGGTCCTTTAGATTCTGCCATAGAGTTTAGTCTAGGGTCTTATGTAGGACTGTTGAAAATTTAAAATGCTTTTAATTCATCTAAAATAACAAATTTGTTGCATTACTAATTTTTTAAATCAACACAGCAGTACACATTAAATGTGAGGCAGCTTTCTGATTATTGAAAAAAGATAGTAGATTTTATTAAGAGAAATCTATGTTATGTCTAATTTATATCTCATAAACACACATGTAAATAATCCTTTGCCTAAGTTTCAAAGAGTTTTGGTACTTTTTATTCCAGGAGAAAACTATCCTAGACATCTTAAAGTATAGTATATAAAATATTTATAAAGGCATTATAAAAGGGACACTCTAGGAGAGTGTATAAATCAGGGTTCCTGGAGTCATTTTAAGATTCAGGATAAGGAAGTAATTTCTCTCATTACACTCCCTTGGTGTGAATATGATTGTTCAATATTTCATAAATATTTAATAAATTATTATTTCCTACAACTTAATAGTGTTTGAACAGTTGAAGCTTGGTTTGGAATAAAGTATATATCTGACTGTGTGGGGAAATGAGTGATTATAAATGCTTGACACTGTGAGTGTGTCTTGAAAAAGCCTGGGAAAAATAATTTCTAAGTTTTAGAACAGAAGGATATTTAGTGGGATTTTTTATGGTATAAATTTGAAAGTGCCTTATGGGAATGCTTCTTCATTCTTAAATCTTAAAGTATTATTATTGTTGTTGTTGTTATTATTAATGTCACTATTACATGTAATGAACCTTACAGAGGTTACAAAAATCATGCTAGGTGCTTTACTTGTTATTACTTGTTAAGCTAAATCTCTACAATGTCGGCATCAATGTCTCTTTTACACTGCAGTAAACTAGAGCATAGATGCCTAAGAACTTGAAGCAGGTAAGTGCTGAAACTAAGTCTCATCCTAAATATATCACATTTCAAAATCCATGCTCTTAAATTACATTGTGTTGATTTTTTATACTGAGAAAAAGTTATTTTTCCTTTTGCTACCAAAATATAAGTAATTTTTTGCATACTGGTTCTGGCACTTGCTCACACAGGAGCTTCCAATAACTGCCAGTCACATGGTGACAATTATACTTGATTAAGCAGATCCAGTAAGTACTTGATCGACTTTTTCCCATAAATGCTGATATTCTGCAGCCAAAGGAAAAAGAACACTTGCCATTATTCAAAGCAATCTGGCCATCTCCCCTTGTCTCTCTCAATAATACCAGGTCCAGAGTTTCCTAAGATCAGTGTTTCCAGATTCTTAAACTCAGCTTGGATTCCAAGGTTTCTATCAAATATTTCCTTGGATAATTTGAAATGTTGAGGTATGTAAGCCCTACAAGCAGATAGGTATGACAATTTGTGAGATTTGAGGAGATGCTTGGCAAAGTGTCACTGTTGCTATTAGTTATTCTATCCCTGATAATTCATTGCTATGGATTTTTAAATCTTTATAGTGTTCCATAATTCTCTAAAAATACATTAAAAAAGTGCTTCAAAAATTATAAATTCATGCTATTCTGAGAATATAAACAATGCCATGAGATAATATCATATATTTATAGTCCACTGAAAAGATGACTTTAGCAACGTTTCTCAGAGGTGTATCAGAATTGCTTGATGAACTTGATACTGCTCTGGGAATTATGGTCCCTGCCTCATACTACCATACTCTTAAACATAGAATATTAGGGTAGTATAAATGGTGTAAGACCATAAAGTTTAATCTTATGTGGCTTTTGAATGTGGTCCAGCACCATTCCTGAGTGGTTCTCCAAAAATGACTCAGTAATTCAGGCATTTTCTGCAATGGGCTTCTCCACAATTCAGTGTCCATTATTTCCAGCTATAGAGATTAAAAGGTGGGAAAGCACAGGAAAGAGTAGGGAAACCCTAGTGAGGGAGGACTTGAGCCTCAAGCCCTAACTTTGGCCAGAACTGGTCGCATGGACCCAACAGAATGTGAGAGCAATGACAATATGCCCAGGAGGCTAATAGCCACAATTTGTTGGGCACATAGCATTTTCTCGGCCTCATAGTTTATATGAGTAAAGGCTGGATAGAGCAGAGAAAAGCAAACTCAAGTCAGAATGAAACATGTCGATTCTAACAGAATTTAATGGGTGTCCAACATGTCTTTATAGTTAATATGGGTCTGTGCAAAGAATATGTGACTTATAGGCAGGTCTTATTGTCATTTTTGTAATTTAAAACATGGTCCTTGAGAAGATCCAAATATGGATTATTGATAAAGAATATCTGAAACCAGGGCTAGCTGAATGGATGTGTACTTATGTTTTTGCACAGGGCTCTACTCTCATAAAAGCCCCATGTTTGAGTCAATGCTCTGTTATTGCTGTTTTAGAATTTTTAATAATTTTGAGCAAGAAACTCATATTTTCATTTTACACTGGGCAATTATTCTAAGCATTCTGGCCATCTCCCATTATGTTGCTGGTCCTACCTGAAACACATGCCTGAGCAGAGACTAAAAGAGGGCTCAGTGACATAAAGAAGATACAGTCTTTACGATGCAGTTAATTCTAATTGACCTTCTAAAGAAAACAACTTAAAATAAGAAAGCCATGTATGTGTGTTTGTGTGAGGGTGTGTGCATGCACGCACACATTAACATATCCATGCAGACATATGTTTTCTAGGACAAAGATTATTGGGAGCAATTTATTTTACTTGATATTTATTGAGTATCATTCCATTGTGTATTGTTAATTACTCATGTGAAGAGTTGGTTGATGTTCATAGCACAAACATTTGTTTCACATACATAGGTGTTTCAGTTGGGTAAGTTTTAATTAAGCAATTTTTATTGTACAAGTAGTTGTTTTTGAAACCATGAGAAAACTGCTATCATTTGGTAATTTTGTTATCCTGAATCTGAAGGTGTTGCATATTGTCTACTATAACCTTGAATGTGATTTTGGCTATGAACGTACCAAATATTTGTCACTAAGAAAAAGGAATAAGAAACTTCCAGTGTAATGTGTTAAATTCCATTTCTACAATACCTGGTACAATTTAACTCTTCTCAAGCTCATAGAATCATTTGATTCTGAAACAATTTATTTTTAAATCTTGCTTCTACACAACTTGCCTATATTGCTACTCTAGCATATCACATTTCATAAGGATTTATTTATTTGCACATTTGTCAAGGGGACACATGAACTCTTAACTCCTTGATAACAGGTGCTATTGCCATTCATCTTGATATTCCTAGAGCCTAATAGAGTTTCCAGGCACCTAGAACATGTTCAATAAGTATTTGATGAAGGAATGAAGGAATAAATAAGTTATAATAAAAATACCATTTTTTTTTCAGCAAAATATCTATGTCCAGGTCCTAAAGAAAACTTGTGCTCTTAATAAAAACAAAATCAGGATATTTTTGTTTTGCAAGAACATTTTAAACTTGCATTTTGTTGTTTAGCTCATAATAGCTATAATCTAGGTGACAATTAAAGAAAGCATACTTTTATTAAGTGAAATTAAAACATCTAAAGGATAAAAATATTGTGTACCTAACTGTCATATTAAGAGGGTCATTATTGTATTGAAGGAGTTTTTGTCCTGTAAAAAAATGAGTTGCTTAAATTCAGTCACACAGCATATGTACAAGAAGAACAACGTACACAGATTTCAAAGGATAGATATGTTAGTATACATTTGTTTTAAACTTGCTACTAATGATGTAATTTTTTCTATAGTCTACTAGTAATGGCCATGAATAAAGGTCACTATTTTGTTTAAAGCCGGAAATGGTTTGTTTATTGTCTTAGTTCTCTGTAGCTATTATAACAAATGATCACAAATTTGGAGGCTTAAAACAACAGAAATTTATTCTCTCCTAGTTCTTGAGGTCAGATGTCCAGAACCAGTATCATTGGGCCAAAATCCAAAGCATGTCTGCAGGGCCACACTTTTGCTAGAGGCTCAAGAGGAGAATCTATTTCTTTCTTTTCCCAGCTTCTGATAGCTTCCAGCAGTCCTGTGCTTACATCACCCCAATCAACAATGCCAGCCAGCATCTCTAAATCTCTCTCTGCCCTGCCCACATATCGCCATGTCTTTTCTGTGTACCAGATATCTCTCTACCTCTCTTAGAAGGACACTCATGATGCATTTAAGGCTCACCCAGATAATTCATGATTTCTCTATCTCAGGATCCTTAATTTAATCTCACTTGCAAAGACACTTTTCATAAATAAGGTAACTTTTATGAGGTTCCACAGATTAAGATCATCTGTCTGGAGACAATTATTCAGCCTGCTATATTTGCCTTGCCCTCTTTTACATTAATGACTAAGTAGTAGGATTCCAGATGAAGTATAATAGTTTATTTTTCTCACTGACACAGGAATAAGGTGCTGTGTAAGTGAGTGTTGGAGAACTAAAAAACTAAATAACGCTAAAGGAAATCCTGCCTGAAGAAGCAAGCTTTAGCAAGTAGGACTCAGAGAGGGAGCTCATAACTTCATGATAATACTTGACATGAATTAAAGTAATGTTAATTGACTCCCCCAAAGCATGGCCATTAAGCAGCTTATTGCTTCTACCTTAAGAATTTATTTTGGCATTTTTGTGGTTCTACATTTTCAATGGTATTTTGCTTTTTACCCAGTGGGGCTATAAACACCTCTCTGACAGTCCTTTCTGGTATATTTTATCTCTAAGTATAACAACAGGAGGAAATAAATGACCAAATAGGTCCTGATAAGCTCTGCAGCAATCAAAGACAAAGGGCTCTATAAAGATGTCAGTAGGTGGAGCTCTATTTTGAAACACAGTTCTTAAAAGTGGAAAGAATAAGTGTGTCTATATTCCCTAGTTATGAACAGCTAAACTGTCAGTGACCTTGCAACTGACTAGGAAGAAATTTTCTATTTTATTTTTTCTTCTGTGCTGAGGGACCCACGAAAGAATATGTTTCAATTCCTTCAACACATTTTTATTCATTTCCTACTATGTGCCAGTTACCATGCGCAAATCCTTGGCCAATACAATTGCTTTATTTCTCCCTGTCAGTAGCTTTCTGTGTAATTTTCAAATTTCTCAAAACTTTGCAAAGTTCTGTTCTTGGTCATTTACAACTGAACCAATGTTACAAAAAGACAGTTTAGTTGGTCGAGGAAAAATAGGAAATAAAGCAAGAATGCTAAGAAGTTAATATAAATGTCCTCTAGCACATTCCCTGTTCTGAGGGTTAATGTACTGTAGCAATTCATCAGTCATTCTAATAGTTTTTAACTTCTGTCAAAAAGCTTACTAAATGCTAACATTTTAAATGTTAATATTCTAAACATATTTTCATTAATCATGCAAATTATTTGGGCATCCATGTTCTACAATAACTTTTTTGAGATTAAGCGGCCTAAGGCTTTGTGTTTAAGAAACCTATGTTAGCAAGTGACATTATAGATGAAATATAATTTAGAAGTAAAGAATTTAGAAATAAGAAGTTGTTAGTAAAATCCCAATATCTATGGGCTATCACATTTATAAAAAACAACCCTGAATGATGTTAATGTCAGATACTTCTGTAAGCAGCTAAAATATACACTATTTTATTATATAGTTGGTGAATGGATATTAATGTTGGTACATAGTGTATTGTCTAAACAGAAATGACCTTATGTTTTATAGAAAAGTGGACTATGGGTTTGGTCGTTAGTAAAGGATAGAACACGTGTTTCTCACAGATAGGTTGGCCTGAACTGCATCATGAAAACCTCCATTTACGTGCTGCCAGTCACTCCAGTTCTAGGAAATCTTACTGGCTTGGAAAAATAAGAAATATGAAATAGATGGATAAGGGATTGAAAGAGGTAAAGGGCATGAGTTTTGGTAGTGTTAGTGGAAATAATTTACCCTGAAACCATTTGATTATCAGCAGGAATTTTCAACAGCTGTTCATGAAATAGGTAGAAATGACCTGAGATCATTTAAATGTAATTATACTGAAGTCACAGAACAGTGCTCATTGGACTCAAGAACATGTCCCAAGTAACTGGAAATCATGAGTAATGGTGGAACCCAGCTCTCAACAGGAAACAGCATAAATTGGGATAATCCAAGGAAGGTTTATTTATATAGACACAAATTATAAAGGTGTGGGCAGGGTGGAGGGTAGGGGAACCATTAAGGGCTGTGCAAGTAGTGAGTGCTAATGGCTACAGAGCCGTTATTAAATCTAGGCCCAAAATGATGAGAGAAATGAGTAATTATCAGAATCTGAAGGAAAGAAAATTATGTACAAAGTCACCTTTATGGATTGAGTTTTGATCATGGGAAATGGCCAGCACAAGGTGATCTCATGGGAAGAATAAATAACCTGGTCTCATTTTCCTCTTTTCCTCCAGCCTCCTGATGGGGCTTTCCATTCATTGAGTCTAACAGAAACCTGAGGGTACAGATCAAGAATGTATGGAGTACATATAGCTATGCCTCACGGAAGTGGTACCAGCACTTCACATATGGGGAGTGGATCTGAAGGAAGACACAAGGAGTCAGAAACATCTAATTTTGGTATGAATATTGCTTCTTTCATTATGTAACCAAAATTTATACGTACCCTTTGAATGACTTTTTTTTGACAATTTCTTATATTTTTATGGTTATTTTATTTCACATTATCTCCTGATGCTCTCTTTGTTATCTTCACAAAATTTTTAGTTTCATTGTTGTTTCTGCAGTACATGTGCATGAACCACCTTAGCCTCTAAGTGATCAGCTATTAAAAAACAAACATAGCTAAATGCCATCCAGACAGTTTGTTATTCCCCCGTGTAGCTTTTTTCAGTGTAACAGTGTGCTTTTAAGTATCTGTAGTGTGTATTACTAAAGAAGCATTGAAGTCTTCACTTTTTAACATGGTTTACCTTTTAATTGTATTTCTCTAGTAAAAGATTTAACCAATGCTTTCTTAATCATAGATTCTAAGGTGCAATAAAAACCCCAAGGGAAATATAGTTGTTATACAGAGAGACAGATTTTTTTTCTCGGAACATTTTTAATGATTGCTACAGGAATGAATGAGGAAAGGTTTCAAGAATGAATAGTTGTGGAAAACCAACTTACAGTTGTATGTAAGTTCATGCAGCTCCTTGGTCCAATTACTTATGTATCTCCTTTTGTTGAGTTCTCTATTTTTTTTATGAATATGCATATGGGGAAAAACTTCCATCTGCTCTTTTTTAGCTGATTCTATCACATTTTTGAGCTGTGCATCATTTTGGAGCTTCAGAGAAAGATGATCATTTACATTACATATGGATATAAAGGAGAGAAAAAGTTGATGAATTGCAAACAAGTATAATTTATATGGACAAAGTGTGCCAGAAGTGCTTTTCACCCCATTTTACTCTGCAAATGGAATGATTCCTGCCCATTCACTTGGCCCAGTGCCCAAGAACTCAGAGAGGAAAACCATCCTGTTAGTCATATGCATCAGGATTCTACTACTTTCCTGTGAAGAAAAGATTCTGTGCACTCAGGCCCACCAGGGACACCAGAAAGTCAAAAGAGATTTCAAAATTTACTAATGTTATTTTTTAGGTTCTTCCATCATGGCTTCTTAATTTGTAATATTCATCATGCAAAGACATTGATACTCTCTCCGTTGGTAATTCAAATGTAAGGATTTGCATGATGAAAAAGGAAAGGGGAGGTAATGAAAATCTCACATTTTCCTGGTAACCTCTCCCTGCACTTTGATTTCCCATGGCAGATCATTTGCCTAAATGTCCATAAGCTTCATAAATATGTAAATATCTACATTTAGGGTGTCTTCCTAAGAGTTTCTCTTTTGGCAGTAGCACAATCAACCATGACTCTGTATTGTAAAGCCCAGGGCCCATGGTGTAGTAATAGCACTAATAATCCCAAATCTTTTATTTATTTATTCATTCATTAATATAGGCATTTATTTATTTATTCAATCATGCAGTCTCCAAAAATAGTTATTCCTGTCTTGTGCCAAGGATGAGGAATCAAAGCTAATTACAACATAGCCTCTTTCTAGACTGTTAGCAGTAAAGAAAGAAATGTTCTGTCATGATAGAAGGGTCATTTATCTGCCAAGTTCTGTTAAATGAGCTGATTCTCTTCATTTCTGTGGGACATTACAGTTGTCTAAGCCCTCAGACAATTTGTCTGAAGAATTTAAAATTACTACAAGTCCATGCCTATGTTATTGTAGCATGTGCACTGCTTCCATTTTATTTTTAGATATCAGTTTTCATGCACATACTGCATGCACTGTGCTGAGTGCTTTGCCATATTATCTTTTATCAATACAGTAATATAAAATATTAGTACCATAATTATTTACATTTTGTAGAGAGAAAAGCCTAAGCACAGAGAATAAGTGTCACAAGTCTTCAAACAAGGACCTCCAGTCTGTGTGAAGGTCAGCGTTGAGTGTGATCAGATGAACTCAGCAGTAAGCTAGGAGGTAAAATAAAGTGAGAATTTTGTCTGTCTTATTTCCGTAGCCAAAAAACCTGGTCAGATTTACAAACTCTTGTTCTCTTGCCTATATTTAGTTTCTATTCATTCTGATCTCAACTTCCACATAATTTTAGCATGACTTCCTACTTTATAAAGCAGCACATGAAGTCTGCATGCTGATTAGTTACACAATTTTCTTTGTTCATGGTGGAGGCATGGAAGTGCGTGCATGTGTGGGCAGATGGAATATCTAAAATTTCTTCATATTATTTTTCTCAGAAGTTATGCTTGTAACGGAAGTTTCTCAACATGAAATGTCATCAATTTGGCCCCACTCAGGAAGTTACAAGGCACTTGACTCTAACCTCAGTGAATTGTATGTTCTCTAAAACCTGATAATCTTTAGCTGCCTGTCATTTTTAAAGTTTTAAAAGTTGTTTTCTTTCTTAACTAATTGTCTTGGCAATTTCTTTGATAAAAAAAATGTCTGATAAAGTACTTTAGGGTAAAGATATATTTGTGTTTATATCAGCAATAGAATGGGAGTGGAGGAGGGCAAGAATTTAAATGATCTGAATTTTGCTTTTACCAAAAATGTATTGTGAGAATTTTATTTATTTACCTGGAATAAAATTTCTCTAACCCCGTATACCATCACAACATATTTGAATTTGTAAATATAGGATTACCCTGGGATCAGAATAATCATTTTATCCCAGAACTGTATCTTTCTATGCTGAAAGATAGCTGGTTACAATAAAGAGGGTATGGGGAGAATCTAATGCAGATTACCTAATCCAAAAGGCCTTTATTGACATGATCTCAGGCAACATATATGCTTAATGTCTAACTATTGTTGAATGAACAAATAAGCTAATGAGACTAAGACTCCTACCAGGTTTTAGTCTAGAAACACAAGCCAGTGTGATCATCTGTAAACATTAAAACGTCAACCCTCTCACCACTTTCACCTCTACTCTTTAAAGGCTTGGACTCATGTCTCTCTCCTAGCCAAAAGAGCAGAAAGTCTAAGTTCCTGAGCTATTTCACCACCTTGGATGGACTAATTTTAATTTCTACCTTTCCACTCCTCTTTATCCAGCTTTCCATGGTTAAGAGAAAAACTTGAGAAAGAGATGCAGTAGGTACAGTGAAGGCAGCAGCATTCCCTTAATAGAGTGTATATTTTTGCTACAAATGTATCCTTTTTAGAACTGTGATCTATGAAGGGGCCATCCTTCCATCAATTTGAGCCTCATGGTGTCTTCACTTTCCTCTCTCTTTCCCTTTTTGCAGTAATTCAATCTCTCTTCCTATACTTCAGTCTCTTCAAGGCCTCTGCAACACTTCTACTCAAAAATATTTCCCTGAATCCTTGATTGGGTACCAGATATTCATTTTGAAGGGACTGAAGTTGTGGCTGAGTACGCTCCACAAAAGATTTCTACCACTTCACAATCAAGTAATTCTTTAGGTGCTGCCTACACCTACAATTTCCTGATATTATCATAAAGCAGTTGTACTCTCTTGACCTCCCTTAAGTATTACGTTGATTTAAGTTTTAAAATTATGGTCAGTCAGTGGCTATGATATGTCCAATGAGTCCAAATAGAATAATCTCTTTGGAGCAGTAGCCATACCAGGAGTGGGGCCATAATGGAGACAGCATGTTGGAAGTTTGAAATACTTTTTACTGCTGTGGAAAGGGAAGAACAGAAGTAGGTGTGCTTTACTCCTGACTGAGGCAGTGCATGTGGAATTAAATCTCACGGATCTGAAAAAAAAAAAAAAATGCATTAGAGATTAACAGTTGTCCCACAGCATTTGAAATAACACTTTATGTTTCTTGATATTTCCTTAGGTATTATGTTTTATGTATTTAAAAAAAAATGTTTAGGTCATTTTGGAAGGTATTTACCTGTAGGCTAAGTGGATTGATTTAAATAGAAATATAGAATATGTTATATGAGAATCATTATTGTATTCAATGCACTCCAGCAAACATTTCCTAAATGCCCACTCTGTACCCAGTGTAATACCAGGCATCAGAGATTAAAGAGGCTAAACAAAATAATCTGGCACAAGGAGGTCACAGTCTCATGGAAGGACAAGTATCATACAGATAGATAAAGTATAATTTGATAAGTGCTATAATCAACAGAGATGCAAGTTGCTATGGAAACACAAAGAGGAGAATACCAAAGGAAATCATGGAAGGGCTTCACAAAATAAGTGACTTCTGAGAACTTTAAGACGTAAACGATGGGTAGCTTCTGGGTGTAGAAAATAGCAGGAATAATTCTAGAAAAATAAATAACAAAAGAAAAGTCACAAAGGGAATAGTGAATTCAGGGATTTGAAAATAGATTGTTATGGCTGGAGAGTGTGAGAGGTGTGAAAAGAAATATATGACTCACAAAGTAGGTAAAAATCAAATGGTTGGGAAGGACCTATGTATCCTGGAAGAGAGTTTCGATATTATACTAAAGATGAGGAGAAGCTGCCAAAAAACTTCAAGCAGAGAAGTACATGATTCGATTTGCACATTGGAAAGATCTTTCTGGAAGCTGTGTGGAGAATGGACTGAGAAGGAGGGCACTGGAAGAACAGAGGTCAATTGGAAAGCTATTGCTATATTTTACACATGAAACATGAGGTTGCAAATCAAGACAGCAACCATGGGAATTTCTAGAAAGCCATAAATATGAAAGCATTCTAGATGTAAAATCTATAGGGCTTGATTACTTTTTGAATCTATATGAAGAACATGTATGTCAGATGAAGTGAGATTTTCTGCTTTAGGTAACTAGCTGGGTGTTGGTACTACTAAAGAGAGGTAGGCTGGGAATAAAAAAGGAGAGACAAATTTGTAGAGGAAATCAAGGATTTGGACATATTGAGTTGAAGATTCCTAAAGTGCTATGGACTGAACTACATACCCCCCACCCCAATTTACATGTTTAAGCTCTAACCCCCAAAGTATTTAATTTAGAGATGGGATCTTTGGAAGATAATTTGGTTTACATGAGGTCTTGAGGGTGGGGCTTCATGATGAGATTAGTGGCCTTCTCAGAAGAAACACCAGAAAGCTTGCAATCTCTCTGTGCCATGTGAGGACACAGTAAGAAGATGGCTCTCTGCAAGCCAGGAAGTGAGATCTCAGCAGAACTCAACCACACTGGAAACCTGATCTTGAACTTTTAACCTATAGGACTCTGAGAAAATAAATTTCTGTTGTAAGGCACCCGTTTATTGTATTTTTTTTTTCTTTCTTTGTGGCAGCCTGAACTGACTGATACATAGAAGCATTTAGGAAATTGGATAACACAGATCTGGGGCTCAGGAGACAGTATGAGGTGAGGCATATGATTTGGGAATCATATATATGTATTTCTTTATAAAAGTAAGGACTGACCATAAGACCTTGTCTTGTAGGAGGTATTCTGTCTGAAGGTCTAATATGAAAATAATTTAAGTAAAACTAGTTTGTAAAATACCAAATGCACACAGTTCTTTTTATTATTAAAATTAGGACATTTCAAAATTAAAAGTATTTACACTTAAAGGTGAAACATCTGTACATTACTAAAATTAGTTTTACTAATTATAATTGACAACATTTATACTTTTATATCAAATAACAATGAAGAAATCAACAAAAAATAGTTACTAAAACTCCACTGTGGATCAGCGTAAAAGTCTCCAAAATTAACCTGCACTTTCCCAATAAGTATGAGTGTAAATGCTTCTTAGACAATTGGCTTAACTTAAACACACACATGTTCCACTGCTATTCATTCAGTAATATACACAAATTTAAACCTGGCAGGTATGAAAAAGGTGTTTTTTTTTGTTTCTTTGTTTTGTTATTTTGCAGAATTTATCATTTTGCACTTATAAAGTCAAATAAAAGCTTATGTCACAGATACCAAAGATTTATACTGTACATTTCTAATACAGACATGTGAAATATTAATATGTAGAATTTAAAATAATAAATATACATATTGTTTATAATAATTGGGAATATTAAAGATATGAACTTTTATGTACAATTATTCAGATTAAAACATTTTAACTTGAGGCTGTATCTGCAAATATTTCTCTTCCTCTCCGATTTAATTTTTTATCTCAAGAAAAGTTAAAATGGAGTGCATCTGTATATATAAAGTTCAGAATGTGTGTTCAGTCACTTGTTTCTGTGATAATTATCTTCTGTACCATGTTGGAAAGATTTTCAGACTCCAGATCTTCTTTGCCATTATCTGAATTTTCCGATGAGATGTAACAACCAGAGTCCCTTGGGCAGTCATCTATCTGTGACTTATTTAAGGAGATGTCTGAGCTTAAGGATAGGGGCACAGATTCATTTTCTTTCTCTTGAACATCTGTTAATGGAAAAGAGGGCAGCAGTTAGGCTAAGCCAAAAAGGCTTTATTCATGCACCCATTTATCTTAAAGCTATTTTAACTATTTCAAACCTGACTTCATTATAATTGAAACTTCTATAAGTAAACACATATTTTTTTTTATTATAAAAGAGATATTTACACCAACTATTCAAGCCACTGTTTTCTTAGAAGACAAAGTTTCCCCTTTGTTGCTCACTTGCAGTTTTATGGAATTCATGTTAACTGCTTGCATAAGCAAAGATCAATATGGACTCTCATTTTACATTAATGATGAGTTGCCAAAGAAAGCAGATTGTATCCACAGTGTGACTGATGCCTTGTCCAAATACTCCTTAAAGAAACATTACAAAAAGTAATTTGTAGATTAACCGTACAGTCCATAGTCCATAGTGAACAATTCTAAAATTATGATAATGTGGGGTAGTGAATAAAGTATCACTGTGGGCAACAATGTAAAGCAGGACTTCACTTACTTGGAGTTTAAATAATAAAACTTGGAATATTCAGGATTTTTCTATGTTTGCATTTATCAGAAAAATAGACATAAAAACCAGATTTCTTTGGGTAGTCATTTCCATTGACTCTTATTTAGTTTGTTTTGTATATCTGCGTTTGTAGTTCTAAGAGTCATTTATATTCAGATTGGTAATTGTGTCATACAAGCAGTATTTTAGATTCAACTGGTATTATCTTTTTGAAAAAAAAAACATTAGTGATATAATAAAAGATTTTTCTAAAGAACCTAAGTAGCCCTGTTAAGTTTTACTCTTCTCAAGAATTCTTTAGCATCAGCTTTCTTTTTGTTAACTTGATGTTTCTTTCTTTGCCTTCCCTGATACCAGCAAATGTGTATTTCTCTGCATCATGAGATGGGCTCCTCAGAGAGGAGATGGACCTTAGCCAGCCACCTCTCAGCTATATCAACATGTTTTATTTTTTTCCCTTCTAACCTTGGGACTTACGTCACTTTGGACATTTGAATAGCCCCACATTTCAAAAACCAAATACATACATTTCAGGGTGGAACAAGACCTCTGCCTTCAGTGGCTACATACTTTATCCCATTCCAGGCAGAACAAAGTAAGTACTAACTTCAAAATACGTGAGAGAAAAAAAATGGTGTAGTTTTTCTCAATAAACTCTTATAATCTTAAGTAATTTATCTTTAGGAAATCCACCCTTTATCTTATCTACACTTCTACTTTTTAATTGCATTTTCCAGGCTCTAGCTATCTTGCCAACATTAGTTTCTGATCCATCCATTGTGTATCTAATTGTTGTCAACCCTCCTTACAAGAGAGAATTGAGCCCTGGTGCCCCACAGCATCCTGTGTTTAATGAATTAACTTCTCTTTAGTGTATCTAGAATGGTACTAGTTATGCACTATCTATGGAGGAACTGAGAAAAGAGTTACTTATTTTCTGTGGTTTAGATAATGAATACAAGTTGAGAAAGGCTAGAAAAAATGGAAAAATATTTTTTTTAGTCTACTCATCTTCAAAATGAGTCATAATGGTCTTTTTAATCTTTTCCTCAAAGCTTTAATTTGCAACAATGAAAACACATTTATGCATTTTCAAATCTCCTCTACATTTGTACAACTGTTTTTAACTATGAATTCAATGATCAAATATTTAAAGCTAGTAATGTTATAAGGAGTTCTAGGTATAAGAAGCTTTAATTTTAATATACATCTATTATGATTGTTATTTAAAAATTTTAGCTACATGAAAGATTTTCTGTTTATTAGTCATAACATTTATGTTTCGGGAATCTCTTAACCTACTTGATATTTGTTAGTCTTTATGAGCATCCATCTCTTCACTTTTGTTTCCAAGTCTGTGTGTATGTGTGCGTGTGCGTGTGCGTGTGCGTGTGCGTGTGCGTGTGCGTGTGTGTGTGTGTGAGAGAGAGAGAGAGAGAGAGAGGAGGGAGAGAAAGAGAGAGAGAGAAAGGCAGCTCTGAAATGGGACTTTATTCTCTGAGCAGATGGGACTTTATTCTCTGAGCAGAAGCTTTCTCCCTTGCCTCTGCCTGTCTATCTTATTGCCACTGAAATGAAGTAAGCCAGCTCTGTGTTCCATTATCCAAGTGTTTCTGGAAAAGGGAAGAGGATAATTCCTTTTGTTTGCTTCCTGTGACATCAGCAGTGACCATCGTATATGGAGTGCAATCCTTTTAGAATGGTTGTGGGGAAAAAGCCATGTTTCTCCAAATTATATTTGAGCCTATCGCCTGAACACAAAATTAAAATTACTGAGCTACTTCCCTTCAGACTGACATCTAAATGGGATTTGGCATAATTAAAACTGCTCCCAATACCATGTTTTATTTAGGTTGATTACTGATTGTGGGGATGTCTTCAATATATAAAATTTAGGCATAAAGAGCTCTAATTTCCAAAATTAATTCTTTTCCTTTCAAAAAAGTAATTGCTTAGCTTGCTGTTTTATCCTCAGAAGGCTTTATACATTCATCTCAAAGAACAATGAAATAAACAAACAATAAATAAAAATCTGACTTTAATAGAGAATATTATTTTTAATATTAGTAATAAAATGTATTTATTTTTATTCCTGAGAAACATTATATCACATTTTCTAAATTCTAGGAATTGGTTTGTTTTAAATACAGGTTACTTGTTGTAGAAACCTTTCATCTGCAGTTCTTATGGAAAAAGAAAATAGTTTCTCAGTATGAAAGTTATGCAACACTGTAATTTACAGAACAGCAGTAATTTGCTAAATGATTTCCTAGTGGAATGAAAACATGACTGTGCCTCCTCAAATGCTTCCCACCAGGCTTGCAATAATTTCAGGCAGGTGATCAGCTGGAGTACCTCAACAACTATAACTATAAAAAGAAAAGGCAGGTCATTATGTTACATTATGGAAATGAAAGCTAAATAGCATTCAGTTTTTGTATGTGGTGGGTCAAGATTTTTTTTTTTCTACTTTTTGTCTTATTTTTCATTCTGATACTAATGACTTAGAGATTGGCACACACCTAGTATTTGTGCGATGGATGGGGATGAGTTCACAGTAATGCAACCATATTTTCTTTCTAAGTTATTTAGTCCCTTCACATGACCATGAAACAGTAAAGCTAACTAACCTACCCAGAAATCTCAAGACTATAACCTTTATCCCATGGTTTAATCATCTGAGCTAACTACGCAAGTGACATTGAAATAAGAAACAGTTTGTTTCCAAAATTACAGACTTGTAATAGGATAGCTGAGTGCATCTTTTTTATACCAAAATATGTTAACTTAAAAATTCCATATATATATTTGAATATTCTGTTATTAATATTATATAAAAACACATATGTGCATATAATTCACAAATGAAAGTATTAAAATTTTGATAGTTTTCCTCTGTAGTCCTCAGATCATCTACAACATTTTATAATTGATTATAATAAAAATCACAAATTAAAATGCTACAATTTTTCAATAAAGCCTTAAATAGTTTGCAGATATCCCAACGGCTGTACATTTTCAAATCTGAGTATATTGGAGGATTGTTAAATAATTTGAATAAGGATATTTCCTTTTGCTGCCAGCAAGCAGCAGACATAATAAGAAGTCCAGAAAGCATTCTCAAATCATCCTATACTCTATATAATGAAAATAAAATAATTGTGCTAAAAGAAATTATTTAGTAAATATTTTGTCATAAAGAACTAATTTAAATATTAAAATATTTTATTTTTATTAGATTTTTTATGTAATTGTATAAGTCTATGGTTCAGCATTTCAAGATAGTTAACTGTGGAGATAAAAATGTCATGGTGATTATAAAATAATTATATTGGAATTGTGTCTTTTAATTAAGTATAGGCAATCTCAATTATACTAGAAGTGAAGAAAACTTTAAGGAAATCAAATTAGATCCTAATTGTGTGAAAAAGTTCTCATACTCTCAGAAGAGAAATCTGTCTTATATTCACATATTAGAAAGTTAAGGATGTGATAAAAATGTAAACTACTAATTTTGCTTCACTTTCTCGTTTCTGTACCCATATTCCAGATTTTGACTTTACTGTCTTGTTTGCCTTAGGTATGAAGCCTCTGGTTCTTTGGGCCAAGTATGATAAAATAATGCATTCTGAAGGGCATAAAAAAATGCCTGGTCATTCAAAGTACCATTCAAAGTAAACAATATTTTATATTAAAAGAATATGATGTTTAGATTAACTAAAGGAAATATGAACTAAAGAATATTAAATATGGAATTTTGTGGGAATTAAAATGAAAATACCTCGTAGCATTTTGAATAATCCTTCAATTTTTCTCTATCCTGGTGCTGTTTTTGAAGAGGAAAAACCAGGGATATACCTCTTAGGATGGCTCAAAACCTCAGACTCATGTTGTAGCTACATTTGAGTCACCCTAACCAAAACTCAGGCATTCTTTAGGTAATTGTGGCTGGATTTATTTGTCCAGAGGCAGCATAGTCCATGGAGGAATATTTGGTAGACAATATGGTACAACTCTTGGTTATTTCCAGTTTCATCTTAAGCACATCCTGAAATCGCATAAAAATTTAATATCCTAATTATAGTGAATATTTGGTATGAATTTCATTTGAATGCTAACCCGTCCTTTCGAGAAAAAATGATAAACAGGAATCCCCTCATGGAAAATCAGTGAGTCACTATTGTTTTGCTTAGGCCCTTAGAGAATATGGAGTTGAAATGACTATTCCCCTTTTTGTACAGCTCTCTTTGTATCTCACCATTATAGTCTACCCTCTAATGAGATGGGTGCTGGGGAGTAAATCTTTTCACTCATGCATACAGCAACCTCCACTTGTACCATGCTGGCTGCTTCAGTAAGGGCAGAGACATACTCAAGATTACAATCACTCAGCATTAACACAGAGAGCACTGTTAGACTGCCACTCTGCCCAACCACACATCCCATGAACAGCTTTGGTCCCAGGAAATATTTACCATTAGTTGAGTTGTTGTCCTATTGGACTATTTTGATAGTGACCAAATAAGATGAAAAACTATCATTTTATATTGCTTAATTAAGAACCTTGGGAAATCATTTTTATTAATCCAATTTTCTTGATATAGCAAAAATTAACCTAATTTTATTATTTTAAAAATTATTATTATTTGACAAAAATGGGATTACCCTTCATATGACTGATCTTACCATTTAATATGTTTTGGACTTCTTTACACATCAGTATGCATTTCATTCTCTTAGCATCTTCATCCTACTTTATTGTTTGTATATATCAATTTATTTGACAAATTAATTAATGATGGAAGTTCACATTGGTTTTAGTTTTTTACTAAAACTATTAGTATTTTAATTAGTATTTTTATACATTTGTATGTAGAAGTTAAGCAAATTCTTAGCACTGGAATTTCTGGATGTAAAAATATGCACATTTAATCTTTGATAGTTTTTACATTATTGACCTCTAGAAATATACTCATTTGTATTTTAGCATACACACATGTTTACTATTTGAAAATCTCTTTACTCCCTCACTCAACATTTATTCATTTTACAAGCACTTGTTAACAATTCCTTTAATGCGAAGCAGAGAACTAGGGGCTTTGGGAAGACACATGGGAATAGAAGATTCAGTATTTTTCAGCTGGAGTAATCATCACAAAGCCTCGCCTAGTACACAATGCAATACAAAAAGCACAGGAGTGCCCTGCACGCACAGGCACTGCCAGTCCCTTAAGTGACTGAGGTGAAAATTCTATGAACTCCTTTCTATTGGAATTGTTCTCTGGTAGAAGAGAAAAATGTTTATATTTCATTTTATTGTGTGTGTGTTTTTTTTTAATTACATAAAATATGGCACCTATTGTGATTAAATCTTATGAGTAAAACCAAAAAGAAATCTGAAGAAACTATATTGCATAAGGACAAATAGTTATGACTAGAAATAGATATTAAATGCATATTTATAAATACAGAAAAGTAAAATGCCTAAGTGCCTTCTCTACTCTGTGTATGTGGATGGTTAGCATATCTTTTCTTAAAAACTGTATGTATGTTTCTTTAATCCAGATTCAAATCATCTGGCAAGTGGATTGGAAGCACCAGGTACGCATGTCAGGGACTAGGGCACCAGACTACCCTGGCACATTTTCAGGCCAACTGCTGGACTGCTGCTTGGCATAACTATAAATCTCTCCTGCTGGCAGCTCATGTTCCAGAATCCTGACTGGGCCTTGCCATTTGCCCTGCCTCGTTTTGGGCAGATAGGCAGGTAGGAAGGCACAACTGGGGATAGTTGAGCAATGAGGAGCTGCTGTGACCACAGCTGGTGCCAACAGCCTGGCACACAACGCACTCTTCCCCCTTCTTCCTCTCTGAGCTCTGCAAAGGTTTCAGGTACTAAAAATGTATACAGATTCTAGTACAATTGCTTATTTAGTTACCGAGTTTTTTTTTTTCCAGTTTAAAATTTAATTATTTCTGTGCTAAAGGGAAAACAAGATATTTCCATCACCCATTTTCCCCAAGGACAATAGTACACATCATATAGATACACTTTTAAGACATATCAAAGTGTTTCTAAATGTGGAGAAAAGGAACAAGTTCAATAACTATTAACAGCAGTTAACATACTCTAAAGAGATATTTCTCATAAGGCAAAAAGGGTCTTGAAGGTTATGTTTTTGGAACAACACACACACACACACACACACACACACACACACATATTCTCTGATCTTTTTTTTTTTTTTTTAACTTGCTGGGAATGTTTGTTCTAACTAAATCGACCATTTTAAAATTCAGATGATAGAGAAATCCTAAAGTGAACAAAATAAACAGATTCTGCTCTTTTGCTCCTTCAAGAGCCAAGTCTCACCCTAATCTTTTTCTCTTTCTTACCTCATCTAGATTCCTAGCTGAGGGAAGCCGGTGACCTAATTCTGCTCAGTTCTAATGCAACACAGGAGCAAATTCAGAATATTTTCGTACTGGTCTTGCTAGGATTGTAGAACCCCAAAGTCATTCGCCGCCTCCATAGGTAATTCTGTGATCAGCCCTAACACCACCTTGCCAGCCCTTCTATCAGGTTGTTGGAGAAACGTCTTTGCCTCTTGTCAAGCAGTGACCTAAAAAGTTTAATCTGATTTACATTTTCCCGTCAAAGTGGGTACAATGTTTCTGTTCTTCCCTAAGAGAAAAGGAAACTTGCTTGCTCTACGTCTTAAGCTTCTGTTTTTGTCTCTGTCCCATCCTCATTCTCATGGTCTCTCCAGATGTATAATTAAAGGATCACATGGAGGTTGAGGTCCCTTCCACATTATTTCAAAAATTTTACTCTTATCCTCAAAACAGGTGCCCACTCTGATCAATTTTTATACTGAATAATTGGCAAAGCAAAACTTTGCAGTTCCCAACGTAAGAAGCAATGAAGCTCTAAACTAGGAATCATTGACATACCCAAACTGACATTATTTAATGATCAAAATAAAATGCATACATTAAATCCTGGCCAGTTTTCATTCCCTATTCTTCCACATACACACAAAAAGTTAATTATTTTTAACCTATGACTGATATATCCATTTATTTTTAATAATGTCTTAGTTTTATATAACCATATTTTTAAACAACCATATAGGTCTTTATCATTCAAGATACATGAAGGTTGCGCATTTAATCTTCAGCATGGTTGTAGAAGGTACGATTCACAGAGTAGAGAATAGATAAAGATAACCATGCAATGGCATGAGACTGAATCATCAGAACTCTATATCTTATCAGCAAATAGAAGTCATTTTTCTTTATTTCTTGAGCAAAGTAGTTGCATAGAAAATAAATAGCTTTCAGTCAGAATAGCCTAACATGCAATATGCATCTTTTTGACATGTATATTCTAATAGTACTCTAGACTATAAGATTAAAATAAGAAAAGTCTCTGGGTTGTATACTGACAACAAACACTAATTGAATTTTCATTTTTCCATTTTTCATCTCCCAGAATTTGGTTCAGTGTTTATATCTTTGTATATTACTAGCTATTATTAAATGATCAACTGCTAGTGACCTTCAAGTATAGTTTTCTAAAGTTTTATGAGAGAAATAATTTGGGGGGTCTATACTTCTTTATTTCAGACATTGAATGTCACATCATGCTTTGGAGATATTTTTTTTGTTTGTTTTCAGAGAGCAGGTTATAGTAGACTGTATTTCTAATATTTGCATTTAAGAGACTGGTTTCTAAGTCAGTGACCTTGAGAAAACTGCTTGCCTTCTCTAGTTTTAGTTTTCCTACCTTGCAAAGGAAAAACTTGGGTTAGATTTTTTTTTAATTACACCTAGCTCTAATATGATATCATCTACAAATTATTTCTTTGTTAACATAAAGAGTAGATGGGTGATGAGGAAATTGGAATGAAGAAAATGAGTAGAGGTCAAAAGTGGTCCAATCCTTTGGCACTGAACTGATCTTCCTTCATGGGTCTCTGTTGAAAACTGTTTCATAGCTGAAAGCCTTGCTTGCCAAAGGCCCCTTCCACTTACAGTCCTGTTGTAATGCAACCATAATAGCCTTCCACTTTTCAGGGAATCAGGCTGTTGCAAGGTTTCTGTTCCACTTAAATGTTAACTTCCTCTTTCTGAGTTGGAAAACTGAACCGAAGCTCTTGTGTAAATTGGCAAAGTAGTAGAAATTTTCAATTTTCTAATATTCATTGTTCTTTTCATATTTACTAGTTTGCAAGTGTGGAAGAAAGAACTTGTGTTATAGCAGACTGCCTTGGGTTAAAACTCCACCTCTGCTATTTATCTGTTTGGCCTCTTTGAAATTTATCTCTGAAATGCTTTCTTATCAGCAGAATGGGCCAAATTCCTACCTAGATGATATTGTAGAAGAAAAGTTATTATGTACAAGTCTTCAAAAAATACTCAGTCTTCTTCCTTCCTCTACTTCAGTATCAAATTATTTGGGAGAGAATTGACAATGATACTGACCATTATCAATTTTGAGAGATCTACAGAATCTATTTCTTAGCTTCACAGTACTTAGTGAGGAGATATGTTTTGAAAATGACAAAATGTGAAAAATGTATGTGGGGGGGGGGCCCTGTATCTTTACCTGAAAGATATTGCTACCTCAGTTTACAGTGATCAGGTTTGTTTGGGCTTGTACTGTTGAGTACATTGGCTATTTGAGTCTGACCTTTGTCTGCTTCTGTGACTCTTCCCTTCTTTGCATCTTCTAGCCTTCACAACTTTAAAGAATGCATATAAATACCTAGGCCCAAGAATAAAATCATTCTGAAGGTGTTACATAGTCATCCATGTGAAAATTCTTAGAAAAGGATGAAGATCTGTGCAAACTTAAGACAGTGAGCAAGAAGAATGTGAGGTACAGTTTCTAAAAAATAAATTAATGCCTACTAGATAAAAGGCCAGTGCCTATAAACACGTGCTTGCAACTATGCCCATTTTGTGTGGCATATGACAGAGGATATAGGGAAGGCCACAAAGGATCAGTCAGGAAGCCTGAGTCTTAAGTACAGCTTTCCTCCTTACTCTCTATTTGGCCAATTATTTGTTGTGTTAGAAAGTATAGCATAACATCTCAAATACTGGTCTTAGCTCTTCAATTCAGGTTTGTGAGCTTAGGCAAGTAATTTATCTTTTTGATTTCTCATTATAAAAATATGGAATGTACTATTTAGCTCACAGAATTTCAGAGAGCATTAAAGAAGGTAATAAGTGTGAAGGCTTTGGCTCAAAGTTTTACTCAGAGAACATGTTAAAAAAAAAGTAGTTAGTAGTTAATATTACTTTAAAAAGAGAAGATTGGATTAGATGATCTAAGTTCTTTTTCATCTTTAAAATTAGACACTTCCTCCTCCTCCCTTTTTTTCCCCTAACGAAATACTCCTTGCAGAGCTTGGCATGGCCTAAATTTAGGGTTCTGGGAGCCTGACCAGATTTAGTAAGTAGAGTGTTCAGATTGGGCAACTGTAAAAACAAAAGCTGTCCTCTCATCACAAACCCAGTTGGTGTAGCCAATATTCTACCACAAGTGAATCTTCATGTATTACTCTATCTTAAGTTTATACTTACAAATACATAGAACCATCTCAGATAATAAAACTGAATATTGAATATTTTTGCAAGCTACTGTCACATTTTGAACAAATATTAAAAACACATACAAGATATGACTATATGGTAATGAAACGAATCTTCTTGTGTGGCACAAAAGCTCATTCGCTTAGAGCCATGCTCAGTGATGTTCTACAGAAGTTGCATATGACATTTCTCGTAATGGGTCTTGCTGTCACTAAGTATTTGTCTCTGCAGAATCTGAATGAGTTGCCCAGAAAAGTCTTTTCATTTTCTGAGTCCAGCAAGGAAAAAAAGGTCCTCTTCCTAATTGTGTATTTGACTACAGTTGTTTACAAGTATATAAGAAAATATTTATTTTATGAGAAAGAATGCTTTATATGATTCTCAGTAAATAAAACTGGGGCTTTGTTTTTAATGATTTTACTATTTAATTTAAACTATGATTATCAGCTAGAGAGAAGAGTAAACTTACTTTCTTCATCAAGGAGACTTTCAGCAGCTGATAGTAATCTCATCCTGTCTTCTGGGTTTTTAATGTTTAACTCAATGAGATGACTCTCTTTTATATCCTTTAAATCTTCTACGGTCTCATAACCATTCAGCAAAAGTGTTGATGTGTAGTCCTGTGTGGGAGAAAAAATATGAATAATATAAGGTAGTCAGATTCAAATGTTTTATTTGTAGTTCTCTTTAGATTTAAAGAAAGTATAGAAATACATATGGAAATCAAAGGTGCAAATAGAACTTTTGCTGAACTTTATTTTACTTGTGCTAGTTTTCTACATATGAACTATAGGGCATTTAAAATAGTATGCTATATAACTCCGACCTTCTGGAAGGACAAATATTAAGAAGAAAAAATTACCTTAAGCTGGGCAATGCTAAATCATGGATCAGTTAAATAGCTGGGATATTCATTCCTTTTGGCACTTTTTCACTTCTCAAATAGTTATATTGACAAAACTAGAGTGTCCTTAAGTCTATCAATAAAGTGCTTCTAATAGAATATATTAGAGTAATATTTTTGAATCTGCATCTCTTCTTATTTGCTTGATTGCAAAAACAACTATCCTCGTTAACTTCTTGGAGTAGGTTAAAAAATGAATTTGAAATAGATACAATTTATATAAAAAGCGGACTTAGCATTTTGGTTATAAACCTAAGGAATCCAAGACTTTCTATTTAATTAAAAGCTTTTATTAAACTTTTACAAAAGCACCACAACTGGAAAAAGTATTGTTTTCTTTTCTCAGCATGTATATCTTGCCTATCATTTACATCAAGATCAGTTAGTTCATAGGCTTCTGATTTCAGTCAGTATGCTATTTATGTAACCTCTATTCTAACAAATTCAAAGTGAAGTTGAATGCTTTCCAACTTCCTTAAAAATTCCTCCCATTCAACCTGATTATTATTTTAATATCCTAATTTTAGTCATTAAAATTGAATAAGAGAACGTGTTAAAATTTTAAGTAATCAGGAAGAACTTATTACCAGCCCTTTATGGACAAAAGAAAAATAAAAAGTAGCAATTCTTTTAAAATTAATGTATCCTTGAAGGGACACTGTATTAGAACACAGAAAACAAAATTCCCATTCTGACATAACCATCTCACTGTGGATTCCTGAGTAAGTTATTTCACTTCCTTAGATCTTATTTTTCTTATACAACAAACAAGTCGTAGAGACAAGATTCAAACCTGTACTTCCTGCAAAGGGTACTAGTAGTAATATAGGAAGGCCTGGAGCATGTGTCTACAGACAAGAATACAGATAATTCAGAACAAACAAGGAGGGTTAAATTGGCAATTGCCTTAATGAATTTTCAAAACTAGCAAAGTACTACTATGTTAATTTTAAAAGTGGATTGCAAAACAGTAAGTTGAGTAAAGCAAGGTATACTGTATGTACACACCATTTAACAAAGTAAATATTTCATAAAAAATTTGCTGATATAACGAGAAAGTATTTGGATTATAAATGTTGAGAACAATTTCCTTAACACAATTATTATGTCAGCTTAATGATCACTGTTTCCTAACAAATTATTTTTAAAACAATTATATTGAATTAACTTACTTTTGATCTGCTCTATAGAGAATACAATTTTCTTTTTATTTGTTTCTTTTAATTTACTGGACTTTTATTTTTACTCTTCATACTCTCTATCATTCTCATTTACATATTTTCTCAGAGCCTTTTATTCTCTTAGGTATTTTTTATTTTACACTGCACTTTCTCAACATTAATCTCTGTTGTCATTGTTAAGTACCATTAGAGTTTAGTTCAAAGGATGTTGTATCAAGACCTGTTATTACATAGTAAAAGTAATAAAGGAGAAGCAAGAACTGTTCTTGGAAAACAGGTTTTCTTTTGTTCTAAGTCATCTATTTGTTAAACAATTCTGCACAAACACTGATCCATTCCCCTCAATTATTCCTTCCATATGCAACCAAAATCAAATAAGCACAGGTTTGCTAACCTGAAGGTGAATCTTCTCTAAGAACTCCTGCAGAGTCTTGGGTTTCTCTCTTCCACTCCTTCGTTGTGCCTTTATTTTCTTGGGAGCTGTTTCTTCTTCTGAGATGACATCCACATAAATAAATTTGAAGTTTCCCACCTTATTGTTCAACATTCCTGTCCACATCCCCATTGGTGTTTTGCAGATAATGTCTATGACGTCTCCTTTCTAAGGACAAAGAAATATATAAATCAGACATTAGAGAACTCTGGTGGTGTGACAATTAGTAGAAAAAAATGGAATCACAGAAAGTTAGAATAATGAGGGCATTGTGCTAAGGAGACTCTAAAATAAAAGAAATCTAAGAGGAAATTTCCTTTAAAAGTCCAAGGAAACTATTTACTAGTAATACTGAAGGAAATGTGCTTGAAGTAAAGCTTCTACATGCATTTGATTACTTGTTTGTATTTTTTATATCATATCAACTTTTCAACTTTTATTTGTAGAGCACAATGCAATTCACAAAACACTTTTGTATACGTAAAGTCATCTTATGCCCAGAACACACTACTTATGTACATATGTGAGGTGTCATTATTATTCTAAATATTACCGAAAAAAAAGAAACATGGACTTAAATAATTTTCCAAGATTTCAAGAAGTTAATGTCAGAATCAGAATTCAAGCTTAAGTTGTCTGAATTCAATAGTGTTGCTCTTTTTATTCATTCTTCAAAGCAATGTATATATAGCAAAGCTCAAGCCATCATTTCTAGAGGAGCTCCCATATTGGGCAAGGAGAAGAGAAGTCTGTAACTATACCCATGCTTCTAATTCATCTGAAAAATTCACCTACAGTATAAAATAAACCCATCTAAAGTATTGCATCTATCTAACCTAATGAAACTGTTCAGAACTTTGTACAAACCAAATATGTAACAAAATTATTTGTGCATTAAGGATAAATTATGCTACTTCGTTATTCTAAAGGAGAAAATACTTAGTTTGAGCTCCACAACAGTTTGAATTGAAGTATGAATGAAGCATACTGGGGTGGACAAACCAGTTGGTCTTTTTTCTTTATTCATGTCTGAGACTCTAACTGGCTGCCAGTTATTGACAAGACTATAAAACCTCACAGTGGTATTTCTTTGCAAATACAGTGTCTACATTTATTTTGATTTTTATTATGGCGACATTGGTTAACAAAATTCAAAAGACATAATTATTCCCTTAAGACATAACTTCTTACTCCAGAGAGGGGAGGACATTATAGTTTCTGATATTTTTCCTTTTCTAGGGGTCTACCTTCAAACAAAGTGTTAATTAAGTCTGCTACTAAAAATGTTTTTTTATGCTGCTCCATGAATGCATATTCTTCCACCTAAAACACAAATTGTATTTGTAATAGTAGAATTCAATGTGATTAAAAGATCTGCTCTTTCTGACTTGTGATTGCTAATCTGACTCTATGAACTGTTCATCCCATTCTTCTCACTTTTAACTATAGGACTAGATGGGATCAGCTAAGCAGACCCAGAAAGCCCCCCAAAGCTCTAGACGAAGTTTCTAAGCATGGCAGCTCTCTGCTGCATCCTTCTATTATTCTTTAAACTTGTAAAAGAGTATACATTTCAGAAAGTTCAGCCAACAGACACCCATATATAAGATGCTTTTTGGAAAGAGTAGTATTCAATCTTCAGTGTTAACTACATGGTTCTTCTTGTGTGTTAGAAACACTACACAAATATGCCTTACTTAGGCAGTACCAGTGGAGGTGTGCTGGCATAATACTGTAGGGAAGGTGAAAGCTATCCTGAGTCAAAATGTATTCAGTTCATTCCCTTTCATAGCCTTCCCCTCACAATGGTTACTAGGCTACTACCATCCCAAGACTTGGACTAAGAAATGACGAAGGAGCTAATCATGGGGAAAAATGCTTTCCTTAATCTCCAGCCAAGCTCACTCTGATCTGATATCACAGAATGGATAAAAAGAACAGCTTAGTGCCTTGAATGTGAAATAATAATATCAATACTTCATAACATCATAGTTATTGGTTAACATTGCCATGGTATTGACAGTATAAAAAATTCATAAATTTTGTCCTTTTAGCTGCATAGCATTTTATGTTCCTGAAAGGAATAATTTAACATCTATGAAATTTTTTAGCATTAAACCTTTCTCTATTTGTGCTTTTGTAACCATATCCTCCTCTTGAGTGAAAGCAGGGCTATGAAAATGATGAATTTCTCACACATGACCATGTTGTGTTATATGACAGAAGGGACTATGTAGATGTAATTAATGTTCCAAATTAGTCATTTTTGTAATTAAAAGGGAGATTATTTAGATATTTCTGACTTAATCAGGTAGGAGCTTTTAAAAACAAAGATTTGAGGCATGAGGGAGCTTTTCTCCCACAGGCCTTGAAGGAGCAAATTTCCGTATCATAGAGAGGACCATGGCCGGCAGCCTCAAGATGCTGAGAATGGCTTCCAGTTGATGTTTAGCAAGAAAGCAGGAGCTTCACTCCTATAACCATAAGGAACCAAATTCTGGTAATGGCCAGTGAACTTGGAAGATCTAGAGACTTAGATGAGATCACAGTTCCAGCTGACACCTTGATTTCAGCCCAGTGAGACCTTAATCAGATAAGCCATGCCCAAATGTATGACTACAGAACTGTGAGATAATTAATGACACATTTGCGTCAGTCGAAGCCCCTGAGTTTGTAGTAATTTGTTTCACAGCAATAGGAAATGAATACAGAAGACAAGAGTAAGAAGAGGGAATTCAAGAAGGAGTATCATCAAGAGAAAGATGTCTGTTTACTCCTGGTAACCAATTTAAATGCCAAAATTGCTCAGCTAAGTGTAGTTCCCAAAGCCTTTGCTCTGTTGGACTCTTGCCTGATATCTCTATCTCTCCCCTCTCTCCTGGCTTTATTATTTTTACTCGAGCAAGTATCAGGTAGAGCTACACAACTGCTTTCAGGAAAATGTAGAGAATTCTTGCTACCAAATAGGCTCTGATACTGCATTACATACATGACAGCAACTTACACTAATAACTTCAACAGACTGATTCTCCTCCCGCACCTGACGTGTTTTGTTCTAAATCTTGCCTCAGTAAACCAGTCCCTGCCTCAGTAAACCAGTCCCCAGTTTTATTATCAGGAAGAATACCCAGTTCCCACTGCTTGTACTTCTAAAACAGATCCTACAGCCAGCATTAGACAAACCATGCAGAATGCAGATATGATGTGCACGCACCTTGATTTTGAGGGAGTCAGTGTCATAGGGGCTTGGTGTGAAATCGGTATGCACTCTGGCACGGCCACAGAAAGGGCCTGAGTAGGGGCCATCATCATCAAGTCGAAAGCTGTCCCGGTTGCTTGTACCATCTGAACAGCTTGTTATTCCACCTGATGAAGGCAAAGCGGAGGTTGACAGTTCTCATCGAAGGTTCATAACCATCATCTGGACACAACTAGTCATAGATAATGCTGAAACATTGGATGGCAGTCTCCAGAGGAAGTTCTAAGTGACTCATCCTATTCCTGCTTCCCAGTCACTCTCTATCAGCAGTTTTGTCCTCTGAACCGCTTCTGACCTTTCCCCATTCTTTCCTCAACCACTCTCTCCACAACCACTAACGCAAACACCCTCAGACTTTTGTCTCTGTGATCTGACCCAGAAATGCAGTGTTTTAACTATTGGATACTTATTTTAAAAGCAGAGGGTGTAAACTTAACTCCCTGTACAAGCCAGATAATTATGTACATGTAAACAAAGAAAGTGATAGCAACAGTTTGATCTTTGCGTGTTACTGATCAAAGCATGAGACATAAGGTTACCTGCAACTTATCACAATGTAGCAAAATGCTCTCTCAGACTTCCTACTGTATGCCAAAAACTATTCTGAGGCAACATCTCTGCATATAAGGGAGCCCTTTTGCTTATTGCATGAGGAAGAGGGAAGGAGGAAGTGTGCTCTAACGTCTGCACTCCCAAGTGCTTTGAAACTGTTGGCAACTGAGCAGTTTAAAAAACTACCCCAAATCCTTATTCCTTGCTCTTCTTCTGACCTTGAACCTCAGGGGTAAAAGAGGAATGTGATTCCATTTTGCTTCTTGTCTGGAGACAAGACCAGTTCCCAGTGGAGGTAACTCTCATTTTCTCCATCACTCTCAATTATCACTTCACTTTCTCCTTGATTATGGCCTTTCAGTGCTTGGTTTGATGAGGTGAGGTGCCTCAGTTTCTCTACCATTCATCACAATAATTATGGAAACAAAATAAAGATCTTTATTGATCCTTATATGAACTAGTGTAACAGGAGGGTGAGTCTCTTCTATCATGGAAAGTAAGTTGTAGATGATAATAGCTAAGTGGGCCAACATCTCACAGCCTCCCTTCAATGACCATCCCAGGCACTGGCTCTCCATAGTACTTTCTAATTAATAAAATTCTTCCCACATTCAACATCACAATTTAGAATTTTAAAACTTCCAGCAGAAATGAATGCTAATGATATCTGAATTTTATACATGCAAAAATGCATTCTTTAAATGTTTGTGCAGTAACTTTTTTTTCCCACAAAATCACTGTTGCATAGCCAATAGGAAAAGAGGAATAAAACTTAGAATATTTGAAACATCTTGTCTTTGCTATCCATCTCGAAATAACAGAAGCAGTTAATTTAATAAGAAATAACAAATAAACTTTGTAAAAAAAATGTAAAGCCCTTAAAAGATTAGAGGGATGTATAACAGTGTACATATAAAAAAAAAGTTATAAGAAATCCTACAATATCAGTAGTTTCATCCAAATATTGTAACACGATATGTGATAGAACTCAGGGATAGCCTTCTTAGAAAATATCAATGCTTTTAGAAAATCCTTATTGAACATGAACTGGTGATATGCCTATTATTTAATATTATAGATTGCTTTATTCTTTATTCACTAATGCTGGATGGAAACCTAAAACATAATGTCAAAATTGATGTAAATGTGCTGCTTCTTTTGAGAATATTGAAGTATAGAAGGAAAGGAAGAAAAAAGTAAGAGATAGCAGGCTTGGAGAGGAAAGTAGATGGAGGGAGGAAGGGAGGGAAGGAAGGAGAAAAGAAAGAAAGAAAGAAAGAAAGAAAGAAAGAAAGAAAGAAAGAAAGAAAGAAAGAAAGAAAGAAAGAAAGAAAGAAAGAAAGAAAGAAAGAAAGAAAGAAAGAAAGAAAGGAGAGAGAAAAGAAAGAAAGAGAGAAAGAGAGAGAGAGAGAGAGAGAGAGAGAGAGAGAGGGAGGGAGGGAGGGAGGGAGGAAGGAAGGAAGGAAGGAAGGAAGGAAGGAAGGAAGGAAGGAAGGGGAGAAAAAGAAGAGAAGAGAGTGAGGGAAGAAGGGACAGAGAACAGGATTTTATTTATCTGCATACTTTATTTTAGAATTTTTGACTCAAGATAATGCTAGTTCTCCTCAGCACATATTTTTATTTTAAGGATGCAAGTTTAATCACCCAACATGATATTTTTGAAGCATATCCCCAAGAGCCCTGATGACTAGTGTTAAAATTTTCAAAATAATAAATAATTCTAATATATTATGTATCATTTTAAACAATATCAACTCATTGATTCAACACATTCTACATTTTTCACAATTTCTTTCACCAGGTAACTTCATTGCTAATTTGACAAACAAGTCCCAGAGAAAGCAATTTGTTATTTTTTCATTAATCTAACCCAGCCCTCTCATCTAGGACCTTCTTCCTTCTTCCACAGGCTTACTTGAAGAGCTCTGCCCACTGTAGAGACTGTCCATGGAGTCACTGGCTTTGAGGGTCGTCTCTGTGTGGGTCCCAACCATAGGGTCACTGTTCCGATACGGAAGAGCTTCCTCTCCATTTTCTTCATCCTTCAGAAAAGCATCAGAGTTTAAGGTCAGAGAACTGATTTCTACAGAGATGTTCACTATGTGCATTGACTTCAGGAGCAAGACCATAGTTTAGCAATAAAATGCTTAGGAATACATCTACACAAAATATGAAAGTCATTAATCTTTAGTTCAATTTAAAGCAAAACATTTTATACTTGAAAATATTGTTTACATGAAATATTCCAGATTATGGAATTAAGCTGAAATTATAATGGTTTATTTTTAAAATTAGGATGACTATCTGACCATGACTATTTAACCAGAAATGTTAAATTTATTGAAATCTATGCTTTACCTGTTTAAGCACTTTTGTTTCTTCATGTTCTCTTTATCATCTCTTTACCACTACCATTACTAATCCTATAAGATCTGATATTACAAGTTTAAACTCTGCATAGTTGTTTCATTTCAGTTATATGAACCCCACTAGATCATTAGATATGAATGAAACATTCACATTTTGCAATTTAAAAGAAAACCTTATCTAAGAAGCTTTACAAATCTCATATCAAGCTTGCCACCTAGTCAAGTGAAAAGCAAATCTGGTGTAAAATTATAAAGACAATTTCAAAACAAATTACATCTGCTTGAAATCATCTCAAATGTTTTTTTATATTTAAATAGTTTCTACAAAACCTATGGATTCTTTAATGTTCATAAAAATGTAGTTTAATCTTTCTCATTTTTGAGCCTTTCTAAACATTGATGAAACTTCAGAATGTACATTTGATATACACTCAGTCTGATTCTCTGTTTTTATCCATTCCTTTATTAATTTTTCAGTCACTCAGTACAAGTTTATAGAACATCTTCTAAATACCTGGCACTATTTGAGGAAATAAGGATACCATAGTAAACAAGATAAGAGGGTCCTTTTTCTAATGAGGTACATTTTAGTGTGTTGGGCTTTGTGTGCATGTGTGTGTGTGTGTGTGTGTGTGTGTGTGTGTGAGTGTGTCTGTGTGCACTTGCATAGTGTTTGGGAAAGTGTGTGTAAACAAAATAAGCAAGATAATTTCATAGAATAATAAGTGCCATGAAGAAAATGAAACTGGATGATATGAGGGGATTAGCTACTGACATGAGAGTTGCGGAAAGGTTGGCTACTTTAGATGGAGTAGCATCCAGAGACCTTCCCCATAAGGAAATATATGCTCTGAATTCTTGACCTGAATGATAAGAAGATATATCTTTTGTGAAGTTTTGGAGACAGTTTTCCAAGGAAAGGAAACAGCAAGACCAAAATAGCTAAATTCAGAAATCACTTAGGTTATGCAGGGAAGAACAACAAGGCTAATGTCACTGCAGCTGAATGAAAGGAGTAGGATATGAGCTAAGGGAAGTAAACTGGAGCCAGATCATCATGAGCTTTACAGACCATATGTGGTGGTCATGGAAATGTGCTATTCAGAGCTCTTGCTGTGAAACCCTTCTTTACTGACTGCCTCAGCTACTGCCCCTCTTTATCCACCACTATGGGTGCATAGAAGCTATGCTCTCTGCCAATGACTGCAGCAGTAGGGTACTAGTTGAGTCCATACAGGTAAGATGTGGGACTCCTTTAATGGAAAACTATATTTCAAGGACTCCCCGTCAACCTGACTAAAGCTTTCTCAGAACAGTGTTGAAGTCTGAGACTATAGATTCTCCTTTTTACTTCTTCTCCTTATACAGATGTCAGGCTTCCATGCCCATTTTTTTCACAGGTATTTTACTCCCAAAATCTTTGGTGCATCTTTTCCTTTCTTGGGATTTGCTTCTCAGAGGACTGGAATGAACATGCCACAGTAAGGGAAGCATTATAAAGCATTACGAAGGTACTGTAAAATTTTAACCAGGGGAGTGATGAATTCTGAATTCCACTTCTCATAAATACTTCTGAATTTGGTGTGGAGTATGGAGAAAAGTGGAAGAAAGGAAATCAATTAAATGGTTATTACAGTAACTAGGCAAGAGAGATTGATTACTTAGTCTAAAGCACAAATAGTTTACATGGAGAAATCAGGGGGTTTAGGTATACTTTAGAGTTAGAACTGAAAAGATATGCTAATGAATTGGTGTGAAAAGTGAGAAAAAGATGAAATTTTGAATAATTCTTAGCTTTTTTCTTTTCTATTTTCCTCTTTCTCTCTTTCTCTTCTTTCCTGCCTTCTTTTCTTCTTTCTGCTCATTTATCTGTCCATCTATCCTTCCTGGCATCTAGAGTAATAACAGTGTTGTCTATTGGCATTAGGGAGATAGGACAAGAAAGAAATTTTTTTTGTATAGCACAGGGAATAATTCAGTTTGGGATATATCAGGTTCCAGATAGTTACTGTACATTCAAATGATGACATTAAATAAGCAATTGGTTGTGTATATATAACAGATACATAAAGAGGTCATAGCTAGAGATATGATTGTGAAAAACAAAGTCATGAGACTGGATAAGAGAGAGTAGAAGAGAGTAGATTTAGTAGAACAACCATAAGCCTCAGGAAGTTTCAATATTCGAAGAGATAAGACAGAAAGTAGAAGCAAGAAGGGAAACTGAAAAAGAAGGAAGGCCAGAAAGCCTAAAGAAACCAAGAAAAGATACTGTTTCATATATAATAAAATAATCACTTGAATGCAGCTTAAAAGTAATGTAAGAAGAAAGAAAGGCAGCCACTGGATTTGCAATACAGAAGTCAACACTGATTGTGATGACTGTTTTAATGGAACACTAGGGACAGAAGTCCTATTGAAGTGGTTTCAAAAGATAACTAACATAGAATGTGTAGGTCAGTGGAATAGAATTGAGAGTCCAAAAATAAACTCATATATTTATGATTCATATATTTATGATAAATTGATTTTCAACAATGGCGCCAAGACAATACAATGGAGAAAAGACTATCTTTTCAAGAAAGTATTAGGACAACTGGATATCCACATTCAAAAGAATGAAGATGAATTCCATCCATGCACCATATGTAAAAATTAATGAATCCTGCTCCAAAATTTAAGAACTACAACTATAAAACTCTTGGAAGAAAACATAGTATTATATATATTTTTTAAACTTACATTAAGCAATGGTTTTCTACATACAATATTAAAAGCACAAATAAGAAAAGTAGATAAAATGTACTACATTAAAATTATAAACATTTGTGCTGCAAAAACCATGAAGAAAATGCAAACAAAATTTACAGAATGGGAGAAAATGCATCATATTGCAAATAATATATCTGGTAAGGAATTCTTATCCAGAATATGTTTTAAAAATGCTTCAAAGTCAACAATAAGATAACCCAATGAAAAAGATCTGAACAAACATTTCTCCAAAGAAGATATGCAAATGACTAATAAGAACATGAAGAGTTTTTCAACAAAATAAGTCATCCAGGAAGTGCAAATCTAAACCACATTGAGATTTCATTTTGCACCCATTAGGGTAGCAAAAAGACAGACAATAACAAATGTTGGCAAATGTGAAAAAAATTATAACCTTTATGCATTGCTAGAAGGAATGTAATGCCAGTTTCTCAAAATATTGGAGTTACTATACCTAAGAGAAATAAAAAATATATATAATTCCAAACAAAAATACAAATATATTCATAGCAGCAGTGTTTATAACAGCCCAAAAGTGGAAACAACCCAAATATCCATCAACTGATGAAAGGATAAATAAAATGTGACCTGTCTATAAAATAAAATATTACTTGGAAATTAAAAGAAATGAAGTACTGATGTTTTCTATAACATAAATGACATGTGATCTTCACATACTGCATGTATGATCTT
Organism: Cynopterus sphinx; assembly: GCA_030015415.1. Lineage (NCBI taxonomy): Eukaryota > Metazoa > Chordata > Mammalia > Chiroptera > Pteropodidae > Cynopterus > Cynopterus sphinx. The sequence goes on from CM057380.1 coordinate 86,188,008, forward strand.
TTTCAATGTCAGTCTCCTCTTTCAAAATGTGAATAGCAATACTTTCTTCTGGGCACAATTATTGAGGGAGAAATAGATGTCGAACTCCTTCATAAAGCACAAGTATTTCTATGTCTAGAAGAACATGTTAAATATTTTAAGAAAAAGATAATAGAAAAATACAAGTGATTAACAGAGCACACCTACCTTTTCTTCAGAAAGGGCTTTGATGTACTTTTTACCCACTCTTTTCTTCATAGTCCAGGAAATAGCTCTCATTTTTTTACCTAAACTTCCTCCATGATTTGCAGTTTTATTTTGTTCTTCGCTTTCATTTATAGGTTCCCCCTCATGTATCTGGTTAGAATTGTTTACAGAAGACAAGATAATAAAACAGTAAAAAGTATTAATCTGAACATTGTTCTATTAGCATAACATAAAATAATGTGATTAATATATTTTGTAATATGCAAGACATTATATAGAGTGTTTGTGAAATAAAATATATTCACACTTCACCCTTAGCTACTTCTCATAGTTCCCTTGATCCCCATAGCAATGTTTCTCAAAATGTGGTCACAAAAGACCAGCAACCTCAGCATCACTTGGGGACAATTTGCATTTTAACTAACTCTTCAAGTGATTCTGGTACATGCTAAAAGTTAAAAAAAATTGTAATTAAGTATTGCCATATTAATCCCTTTGCTGTTTCTCTATGTTCTCATCAAAGTTTGTACTTACTTTTGCCATTGGCTTCTTCTGGAGATCCACAAATATATTCCTTCCTTCATTCACATTTCTAATCACATGCCAATTAATAGGAAAGCAATTTTCTGATTGGTCACCCTATTTAGAATAGCCCACCCTTGCCCATACTCCCTAAATGGTTACCCATCTTCTTCTAAACACTTAACATTACCTGCTAATATATTTGTTTTTTTCATTTGATTACTGTCTGCTTCTCCAACTATGATATATGCTTCATGAAATTACAGACTTTGTTTTATTTATTCTGAGTGTTTAGAATACTTCCAGGAACATAACTGACCCTCAATACATTTGAATAAGCAATATTTCTCATGTAAAACTTTGGAGTGATTTTATTTTTCTTGGAAGAAGTATTTGGGTTATGTTTCCTTCGTATGTTTCTTTAGTATCTCAGTTTTTCAAGAAAGGACTATTGAAAGTTATCTAATTTAGTGCTGCCCCCATTCCAAGTAGCCAGTCATTCCCTGAGTATAAAAAAATCATAGGAAACTTTTCTTTAGTGAGCTTGAATATTTTAATATGAAAGTTTAACCACATAGTTAACATCATTATTAATCAACATTATGTTTTGCTTCACATCTTACTCCAGATTGCCCATGATAAATATGAATAGACAGCCAATTTAAGCCCTCATTGCACTTTATTAATTTGTACATTTAAGGTTATAAAGGCAAAGATGCTTTGCTTAATTCAAAAACCCTGAATAAAATATAACTTGGAAAGACTTTAAAATTTTAGAGTTAACCTTTTTCTTTTCTATATTTAAACTTACTCTATATTCATGTAAAATTGCAAACTAAAATTAATAAAGTATATTATTTTATTACTACCTGTGTTAATTTACCATTGTCTAAAGTTCAAAAAAAGTCCTACAAATATTTTTAATTTCAGATTTTCCTAGCACATTTACAAAAGCTTCAAGAAAACATCTCAATAGATTTTTAACTTAAAATTTTTCTATGCTATTTTCTTTCATTGCTTGAATCACAATTTTTAGTTAGTTAGTTAGTTGTTTTAATCTGCCTCCCCCAGACTTCGGACTTCATGAAGTAAAGATTTTCATCCGTTATTATAACAGTACTTTCTGAACCTAACAGAAATCCTGTCATAGAATAGACATTCGATAAATATTTATTAAAGGAATGAATGCTGGATCACTAAAATGTGAACTACTTTATTAAGTGGAGCTTCCATTTATATGCATAGATTACATTGTATTATTTACAATTATGTAAATGTTGATAGAACATATAGATACATGCAAGTTTATCTATAGTGTGTGTGGGTATACATGTATAGGTGGATAAAAGGGGTATTGATAATATATATCTATCAAAGGGGATGTATTATACACAGACCTATATGTAATAATGAAAATAATTCTAAAGTAATCATAGGTGTAATTTTATTTTCATTGCTTTTATTTAGAATACCATTATTGAAATTAGCATATTTCAAATATTATAGAAAGATTTATATAGGAATCTGATGAGTATTTTGAAAAATTAGATCCAATAGAGGAAAAAATTGTTTATAAAAAATTGAGATACACTAATTAGAATGAAATATTAAGACATGCATAAAGTCTAAAACCTATTGCTCTAAAGTGGATGTATCTCATGTGCTACACATGGGAAGCTTTTCTTAAGCTATATTTAAAGTGTGCATGGTTTGCAAATGTGTATGGAATGATCACCACTGAGATATTTCAGTACAGGTGGTAGAAGTGTGAGAGTACAATTGAGTAGCCATATGCTTTACTTAACAAATTTACAATTAAGCTATTTAATCATTTCTAAATTAAAGCAATTATAACTTAAAGATAATTTAACATATAGATTGTTTTATAGTGAAAATGCTCAGAAAATTTGTAATTATCTGAGTTAAATTAAGATGTAACTCTCTAAAGTTCATGTTCAGCCTTCTCAAAGATCTGTTAGGCTTTTTAGATAGCTTTTTATGCCCAGTGTAGTACTAGATACTAAAGAACAATTTTTTCATTTATCACTAAAATATATGCAAGGTTATGATTTTTAATTTCATTTTTATTGTACTTTTCAAAAGTGATATTGGCTTCATAATTTTTCACACTTTGTTTCCATATCATTCATAAAAATGTAATAAATACTAACCTCAGTTGAGTCATCTGATTTTGATATGGAATTATTCCGAAAACGATCAAAATTGCCAAAGCTGCTGCTGCGCTATAAGAAAAGAAGGAAAAGGAAAGGAAATTTAGGATTTGTGACTTTCACTGATAAGAGTAGAAAATATATTAGATTATGGTTTAATAAACATCAGTCTCGCAAATACAGGAGTAAAAGAGTTGTCTCTGGAATAGATAAAGGCACTGAAGGCATAACTATTATCAACATTGTAATATTTATAGTTGATAAAATGTCTTCATATGTTTTATGTTATATTGTTAAACACCTTGGAGAAAATCTATTAAATTTTTATTGTATAATGTTACTTTTGCTCTTAGGAGTGGCATGTATTACTAACCCAACAACCAACTAAGAACAACAAAAAACTTCATCTGAGTAGATCAAACATTATGCCTCATAAAGATCATATTTGTCAAAAAAATGAACACAAATGCATTTCCACCACTCTCTTGATAATTTGAAATTTTCTACTTGATGTCAGGAAGAGAAGGCATACACATATATAGACCTACAAATAAGTAGAAAACAACATTTGGGCATGCACAGTCTAAGGTTTGGAGTAAAACTGAATTTTCCACATTTAACATGAAATTGCAATGAGACATCTGGGTCAATTTCATGCACTGATTTTGAGAAAAAGCTTAATATCTTAATAAAAGACTTGTGCCCTTGGTTACATTTTGTCCTATAAAGCTAAATTTTTATTCTTATGCAACTTACCCTAAGCAGGTAATTACAAACAATTCCTGATATGCCATAAAGTAGATGATTCTCCTAAATCCATTTTCAAAAATATTTAGAGTCACTGAGTCAAAAAATTAATATTTCTTCACTATTTAATTTTATACATCATTTAGGAAGGTGGATATCTGATATTATGTCCTTTAGGTACCATACATTCCAAAATATGTTCTTTCTTAAGAACTTTATCTTTTTCAAGCTTGTATTTTCAAAATAAGCTGGTAGTACTAAAAAATATCCTGGTTATCTGAAGAAGTTAATAATGAGAGTCAGTAATCTATAAAACTTTGTATTGTTCTTTTAGAAGTCATAACCCTCTTCAAGTCCTTACAAGCACTGTTAAACTCACCAGCTATCTTTAAAACTCCCTGTTTCCCTTTTAAATGAGCTGAAATAAAAAGATCCTGACATGTGACAAGGGGTTAGCTTGACAGACAATGTGATACTGAATATTACCCCAAGAATAATGGCTGTGTTAGACACAATTAACGCCTTTTGCTGACTTGCCACCCCTACTGAACAAGCCCTTCAGCTTGTGGCAAAGGGAGAGAAAGAAAAGTGCTGAAATTGAGAACCACCCTCAAAAACACAGTCTCCTCATGCTGAGCTTACGAACCTAGGATGACTTCTCAAGGCATTAATCACCTCATCTTGCCTAGTAGGCATTTCCACCAGGCCATCGCTTCCTAGAGATCACAAAAGGAAATTGAATGTATTGTTGTCCTGCTTATAAACTATCTGAATACAGGGAAATCTGTTACTCTTTTACATGTTTGGAACATTCAAAATTGCCTAGAGCAATTTTGTAACCTACATCCAGCCTGTGTCCTGCCTATTAAATATTAATGAGGGTTATAGCATGATTTCCACCACTGGATAATGAGTCGTGTTGCCCAGGAGGGCACAGAATAGGCTCACTTCAGCATTTCTCTACACTATCTTCTGCCATTAAATAATCAATAGTCTTCACCTTTTAAAATCAATTCCCCCTCATTATATCAATAAAAAGAGGCAGATTTCGGAGTGGTGGTTTAAGAAAGCTTTAGGACTATTACTATGGTTTTGTCAGTCATCTCATTATGAATCACTCAACAGGTTTAAGCCAGAGGAGTATAATGTCTGCCCATGCTCAGACACCCTTAAGAAGCTAGTCTACATTTTTAAGTGAACATTTTAAAAATTTTTATTATTTGCTAGTCTAGAGCTAAGTAACTTGCTGAAATAGTTTCACTATATGTAGGTTATGGCTAGTGATGAAAAAGGGTTAATATCTACTATGAGGTATGAACAATGAATAAATTTATAATTTCTACTCCTGTTAAATTTCTAATGAAAAGGTGAATCATGTAGAAGCTAGTGACTTTATAGATAATGGTCCTTTATAAATGAGAATGTATTTGAATATTGATGATTGCATAATTGTAATGGTTAGATTTACCAAATACTATCTGTCTCATTGAGCTATTACATAAATAAATAGCTATCATTGGAACAATAACAAATAAAAAGGCAATTCATGTTGTAGATAATTCTTTGTTTCTGTTGACATTAGATCTAGACGCTATGTAAATCTATATAGTCTTTCGTTGTCTGATTAGATAAGTGTTTATAAAAGGGCACAATGCCTGTGGAGGGTAATTTGGCAACTTGAAAGATTATCTTTGTATTTATTTACCCTTTGACCCTGCAATTATATTTTGAGACATCTATACCAGAGATACACATGGATATAAATTGTCTTACACATCCACATTCATTGTAAAACTTTTATATTATCAAAAAGCTCTACACATCAGTTTATTAAGAAGGGACTGATTGAATAATATATCATAAAACAAATAATATGTGTGCTGCTCTAAGAATTTGAAATACATCTGTTATACTCCTATGGAATGATCAGGATACAGTGTAAGTGAAAAAAGCCAAGTGGAGAAAAATGTACATAGTAGGCTGCCATTTTTCTAAGGGTGGAAATAAAAGTGTGTTTTAATTCAAGCAAATATATACTTTCCTTCTTAGAGAAATTGGGCAAAATAAATAAAGTAAAAGAGAGGGGAAAGAAAATAGACGTCTCTGAATATACCTGGTTTTGTAGGTTTAACTTTAAACCATGTAACTGTTTTGTATATTATATTTTACATATTTATAAACATGTTAAATAAAAATAAAAACAATGCCTACGTATTCCAGATAAAAATGAAACAAACCTAAATCCATATTGAAGTGGTGGCTTCAAGAGAGTAATTATTTTAAGTGACTTTAAAAAACAGTAATGTGATTTTCCAAAGGACAAAAAACAATGCCAAATTAAATTTTAATTTTTTCAGTAATCACATTGTTATTAATAATATTAGTATATATATATATGTATGTTGAGGAACAATAAAAATAAGTAATGATGTCAACGATATTTGGAGTCAAGAGTCTCAGAATTCTCAAAATTATCATCTTGTCACACCATAAAGCAAGTAAGCTAGCAAAGGCTACTGGGGCCATATAAAAACAATACATGGACCATATTAAAAATATTCTAACTGGAGTAGATTATACCCAAATATGAGATAATTTTAGTATTAATAAGAATAATAACTGAACTATGTTAAAATACATCTAATATATCAAAATTCATGAATTCTTAATGATGTTAAAAAGGAAATTCAGCAGTTACCTTTGGAAATGATACAGTGATATTATTATAACTGTCAAGTAAAGGGAAAGAAATATTTAATCTGTCCTTGTTTGAAATATATCTCAGAGTCACTAAATACTTAAAGAAGAAAAACCTCTCTCACTCATACATATATATTTATGTACAGACTAGCTAATCAATGAATAATTATGTAATTACAAAATTACCATTTTGTAAACACTTAATGGCATAATGGATCTAGGAAATGATTATCAATGGCTACTAAAAATCTCAAAAAGAACTAGAACATAAACTTCATGATGGAAACACCTAATACTACCAATGAAATATTCTTTAAAAAAATCAGTCACACCAAGATTTTGTATCTCACTATCAGATTAAATACAGAGACAGAGGAGCATGTTAAATAAAATCAAGAAGATGTAGTCCATCAAAAATCTAGAAGATGAGAAAATCTATAGGACAAATAACCTGCTTCTTAAACTAATTAATAAATCCAAATAAGGAGTCAGGGAAGTATAGATTAATAATCTTTAAGACTTTTATCAACCTAATATAATCCATGATCTTGTTTGGATATAGATCAAATAAACCACTAGAACAAAAACATCCAGGAGACAACTGAGGAAATTTTTTAAATATCTAGCTATTTGGTGATGTTTAAAAAATACTTTTATTTTTTATTTGTAATTCAAAATAATTTAGTGAAGGGTAGCAAGTGTGTGGGCATAAAGAGGAAACATGACTGGCCATAATTTTATGATTAACTGGGTGATAGATATGAGAGGCAGATTGCACTACTCTCTACTTTTACATATGCTTCAAAATTTCCATAACAAAATGCTGGGTTAGAAAAGAAGAAATGTAGCCATATAATAGCTAAAAAATAATTTATAGATATAATAATGTGTAGGGACTGGAATATATATGAGAAAACTTTATACTTTCAATTTTACTGTGAACCTAAAACTGCTCTTAAATAATCTTTGAAAAAGACTTGATGGTAGCATAAGTTTCTAAAGAACAAATTTGTAAAAATATCATTAATATTGCTTAGGTTATAGTTGTTTAGAAATACAGACATATTTAAGGAGAAAATAAACTGTTTCTATATTTATTTTAGTACAACTAATTTTCTGATATAAATGCATGTTATTAGGTTACATTTCGAAGACTGTCTGAGATTACATGGTGTAGATTCTTTCACACAGTCTACTTGGTTTTCATAAAAATAAGACTGTACAAGTGTCAGTTGGGGTGTTTGAACACATTTGTATATGCTTCTACACAATGCAATGTATAATTAAAACTTGAAGAGGATTTATTTTTTTGTTACTCACATTTCTTCATTAGTTTTGTAATAATTTGAATTATTACAGAATGCCATTTCACAATATAAAGCTGGCTGAGTTTTCAGACATCATCTAGACTTTCTCAATGAGAAACTGTTAAAGGAACCAGAACTCACCCCACTAGCCACTCGCCAAAAAAACACTTTTTTAAAAAAATTCTCTACCCTGATGTACTCTTCTCTCTGCCATTTCATTACAAAGTGTTCTTTCTTCTATTTTTAAGGAAACTTGCTATCTAAGCAGGATGGAAAGTGTAGAAATTTAGCTTGATAGAAAGAATGGAACTGAATAGGTTTCTTAAAACAATAACCAGCCTAAATTTATCAACATGAAGGAGAATTAGGAAGTCTTTTGTAGGAAATGTAAATTAATCTTTTGACCAAAATCAAAAGAACTTGACCCTTATTTTCACTTCTTAACTACCTACCAGCTTTGGGGGTCTTCAAATAAAATTTTACCTCCAGCGTGTGGGTAAGGCACAAGTTGAAAAATTTCAGTCTATTTCAAAGAAAAAATTTGCATGTGTGAGTCAGACATTCTCAGTATTTTGAAATATACTGGCAAATTAAAAATTACACACACTCTGCCAATGAGTTCTCACATCATCTCAATATTGCGCAGAGAGTGCTGGTTAGTAATATGCTGTAGAAGATCGGAATTTCATTTCAGCCATAAGCTTGTATGAATATTCTATAATAACAGTATGTTAAATCTCAATAAGCTTGTCAGCCTTTATCCAAAAACATTCAAGGATTTAATTTTTCTAATTAACTCAGGTACTGAAATGTTTTGAAGAGTGTGAAACAAATTTAACTCACTTAAAATAATCTGTTAGGATTGCATCAGTGTTAAATAATTACTCTATCATGTGGTACCAATAGAAGACAGTTGTGTGGGGCATCAGGGAGGCTGAAACCTAAAAGACAAGCAGAACTGTGAAACATGGGCTTCTACACAAGCATTTAAACTTGGAAAAAGGCAACCCAGTGCTCAGATGTATATCAATGCCCTAAGTATTTTTAATGTACATCTGGACTCTTAGAACAAAAGTTTGTTTACTTGATCTGTGTGGTTCAGTATCCTGTCTATCAACTAAAAAATATCTAAAGGAAGTTCAGATTCTGTTGCCACCACAGTGCTTTAAAGTTTTGTCAAAATTTCCATGCTAAAGCTTTACTTTTGGACATCGATGTGCTACCAGAGATATTTCCTGCAAATTGAAATTGCCTCAAAAGAAAGAAACTAGAACAACAACAACAACAACAAAAAATCAAAATCAATGAAGAATGATCCATAACCTGTAAAAGTGGTTATTCATATCAGTCCATTTAATGTAACAAAAACAAGTTTTATGAGTAAACCAGACTCAAATATTTAAAATTATCACTTGCACCTCTGCATGATTTATTACTGTATTTCATGATTTACATTATGTCCATAAACTGTAAGTCATTCTGTGCTTTCAGGAGCTTAATAGAAATTAAGATATTTTCTTTCAGCTTCAAGGAGTTCTTAAAATAAGTAGTATATTCTTTTTTTTTTCACTTAAAAATCATAATGTGCAAAAGTTCAGTCACTTGATATCATCAATTTTTAAAAAGCTCTATAGAATGTAAAGGAAATTAAAAGCTTTTGAAAATGTGACCATGATCAGGCAGAAACCTATCCTCAAAGAATTTACATTATATTGGTACCATCAACCAAATAACTTCAATCAATGAGAGCTAAACAGAGCCATATTCAAATGAGTGGTATAAAAATGTAGAAGCAATCCTAAAAGCTGGTTAAATTTGTATGATCCCCAATAAATTTAGTTTAAAAGCAGATTAAATTTATACACAAAAAAATGAAGTTAATAATGTACAATAGATGTCAACCTGGAAATTTATATTTACTCATTTACAAACACTAATTTGTACTCACTACTTAGTACATTAAAGGTATTTTGTGTTTATATGTCTGTACCTACATAATTTATAGTAAATCTATAGAAAGGTTCATTAAAATGATCATAGATTTTGGAAGTAAAATTAGTTGAAATCAATACAATTTGAATCTGCTTAACCATCTTTAAAAAATTATTTACTCTAAGAGATTGTGTAGTAATTGACTGAGGAATTCTTTAGAAATCACCATATTAAAAAATGATGATTCCTTAAGTGATGGTAAATAATAAAAAGGTGATGAACCACAGACTGTATAATAAAAGGAGTAGTAGAATACAAAAAAAAAAAATCTAATATAATTATCTCTTGAACTCTTCAAGGAAGAGAAAGATTGTCTACAGTAAATGTAATCATTTTGGGCACTGGAAAACTATTGTGTATTTGGTACAAGAATATTTCACTAGCATTTTTTATTGTCTGGATGGTCTATCTCTCAAAACCAAAGTTGGCAAGTTTTCAATTCTCGCACTAACATAAATAGTTTTTGAAAGCTCTGATGGAGGGCTGTGTTGAAATGGGTTCTGAAGCCACTTTCAGGCTTAGAGTTAAAGAGGTCATGGTTAACCGTGTCCAACATGGTTACAGAAGATAGCATGTGTTTTAGGGAGGATAATGGGGAAAGAAATGAGAAATTACAGGTAATGTATTCCTTGCATTTACCATCTTTATTTTAAGATATTTCTCTGACCAAATTTCCATTACTAATTCTGTTTCCTAGGTACCTTAATAGAGAGAATTTGGTGCCAAAAAAGTATGACTTACATTTCCAGTTATTGGAAATATGTATCATCTTCTCATAAATTTAGAAATTGACTCTTTATTGTATGCATATTATTCTTCTTATAGCCAAATATTAAATGATTTTTAATTATAGTCAGATTATCATCAAATATTTTCTTCTGACGACTAAACTTCAAAAACAAATAATTCTGCATACAGAATTCTCCTGTATAGGATATGGTAACAAAAAAAGATAATGTGAATATCATGGTAAATAAGACAACAGTTATTCAGAATAATAACTTTGAAATACTAATCTTAACTGCCCATACTACATTGACCATAATCTTACATATCAAATATTCTGACTTTCTTAATAAAGGCCTGATTCTACTATTTGTTCTACCTAATAATGAAATTATATCATATACTTTATGTATATAATATAATCAATTTAGAAGACAAGCTATTAAAGAAATATAAAAAGAAAATGTCTATTCAATATAATCATAAAAGAGGTTTTTAAAAGCAAGAACTTACTATTGACTGTATTAAATTGAACACTTTTTTTCAGGATCTTAGCCTTAGGCCTTTTTTCCTTTTCAGTAATCAGAAAGAGAAAAAGTCTTGAAAATTTTTCATTACTTAACACATGGTGGAAGAATGTAGAGTATATTTAAGTCCATTAAGATAATTTTAACATATTTAATAACTGATTATGTTGACTCAAACTTTAGGTTCCTAATAAGTTTACTTGTCAAATGTTTATATCATTAAATCCAGTTAAAATAATTTTGCCACATCACAAAGAGGCAGTCATAGTACTCACTGCTTTGACATCATGGTTAAATAAAGAAGTAAAAATTAAGTACGAAAAATAGAATTCATTTAATAAACTTTCCCATCAAATTCTATGGAACAAAAATTCCTGGTTAGTTACCTCCATTAGTGTTAAATGTCCTCCACACTCACTTGGCCTCTGGATACATAATAACCTTTCTAAAAGTCTCCCAAGGGATACTTAGTCATGCAGTAATATCCTTGAACAAAAGTAATGACAAACAATAAGCTAATTTTCAAAAAGTTTTTTTAAGTCATTTTTACTACTTTTAAATGAGAGTGTTTGATGCATGAATTTGGTCCCACTGATTAATGGTCACCGCCAGCCCAGCTTCTGGAGTTGTAATGTTTCTGTGAGCTTCCTTCCAGCAGAGCTCGACCATTAATCCAGTGGCATATGTCAGCTCAGCAGAGCAAGGTCACTCTTCTGCTTCAAGGGGAACCTTTTTAGAAATAATAAAACTGACAGAAAGTTCTTTTTTGCATGCTTTATGCCACCTGAGGTTGAATGCCGCAGTTAATATCATAAAGCTTATAAACATTCCCATCTCAGGCAGTACCCGCTGCCACTATGCTTAAGAATTTAAATGTTTTTTTTCTTAGTAAGAACAGACATGTTTATGTGGGGTAAATATATGGTATGTAATCCCAAGCAGGGAAAGAACAGGTGGAAAAAATTTGCAGTATATTTATGCTAGGATATTTGGGAGAGATGTTTGAGTTCTCTAAATTCCTCCTTGTCTATTACATTTATTTTCCTTTCAATTAAATTGGATTTGGCTATATGAATATTTTATTCTATTGAAAGGTTAATAGTGGTGTTGAAATGTCATAGTCGTGGTAGAAATAAACTCAATTTATGATAATTCCTAAATCAATAATATAATATTTGATAACTGTACAGCACTTATATTTGAAAGAATTTTAGTTTTAACATTATAAACATTTGTTTTATTAGTGATTGCTGCTCTAAAGTTGATAAATAATTATAATAAAACATTCATAATCCTAAAGTAATCTGAAATTTATTCATGGCCTAATTCAAAACTATTGAAACTAACAATATAAAGAATTTATACTCATAAGCATTATAAAATTTAAATACTAATTTATTTATTACTTTTACTTAATTTAAAAAAATCAAGGTTATGTAGTTATTACCGTGTGAAATGTTCAGAAAAAAATTTAACCAAATATCCAGACTGTCATCTCACTACGAATTATTAAATAGAATTTGATACAAGGCAAATCTGCCTTGAATCTTATTCCAAGAATTTAAATTATTAAAATTATGAAAAATAAAGAAAATAAAGTGTATAATTTCATTGTCTTTATTTTATATAGAGAGAGAAAAGGCAGAGCCAGTTGGCAATTCCAGCCAGTCTTTCTAGGAAATCATTTCCTGGGCCAGATCTTTATGTTCAATATTGGGCCCTCTTTTTGACAAGTATAGGAACTTTATTTTTCAAGCTTGCAGAAATAAACAAACTTAAGTGAGACTGACTTGTAAACTAAACTGATAAGATACCAGAAATTGCAATACCAGGTATTGATTAGGTATGAGACATTCAACTGCCAAGAAGAATATATATTCTTGTTGAATGAATAAAGAATTGTCTCCTCTGGGAGAAATACATCATGGAACGCAAAATCATGGTTGAGAGTTTGTTTAGCATAGTAGAGTCACAGTAAAGTGGATTAGGTGATACTAAGGGCTATAGACGTGAAGTTGTAATAGCCCAAAATACATATTTTACCTAAGTGACAAAATCTGAGCCAAATGGAATATTTGCTTCAGCTCATCTGGATTATTCTGCAGACAGAGTGGCAAATTTCTACTCTCCCACTCCTTTTTAGGCTCCCTGAAAAGCAACACCATTTACAGATGCTTCTCTCCACCCCCAGATTACATTACAACTTTATTTTTTTTTCTTTCATTTCATTTTGATTCTAAGAATGGTTACTTTGTTTTATGTGGGTGTTGCTCAGATCTTTATCAGTGACCCTTTTAGAAACTGTCTTGAAGTAGGGCTTTTAGATGACTAATATTATCCATTAGTCATTCCACATTTATTGTACATGTATTGAGAAGTCACAACTATGTTCCATATTATAAATGTTTTTGATAGTAACTAAGGTGGAGTCTAAAAGCCAGATGGAGTTCAGTCCCCCTTTTTTTTCCAACAAAAATTTCAGGGATACAAATATGAGTAATATACACCCCCTGTTCTTGATGGTGACTCTAGTTGGAAGGACATATTGGAATAAACTACAGTAAGAGAAACAACAAAGGTGTGGAACAAGCGCTATCAAAATAGAAAGGAGGGAGAGATTACTAGTCAAACATGTACTATGTGCTAGGATGTTTACCTGTGTAATTAACTTAATTCTCATATCAAGCCTATGTGACATGTTTTAACACATCCCATTCTTCAGAATAGGCACATCAAAGCTCAAAAGAGATTTCATAAAATGTTCAACATCCTGCAGTTATGACACATCAAAATAGGACCTCAAACCAATGTCTATAAGACTTTAGTTCATGCTCCCTACTGCTCTGTCAGAACACCACCCTATGCACTGCCTTGGGCTAAGTGGTGGAGGTTTTTTGAGAGTTCAGTGACTATTAAAAGACAGATATGTATGTATGTATGTATGTATGTATGTATGTATGTATGTATGTTTGTGTGCAATATATATATATATATATATATATATATATATATATATATATATATATATATATATATATTCATATGTTGGTAAAAATGGGCAAAGACATTCTAAACTAGGGGAAGCACAGAGAGAAAAGCATGAGAGTGGCCAGAACCACTCAACTCAAAGATGAGATCTGAGTATATAAAGAAAGGCATCAGGGGTTCTCATGTACAGAGGGACAGCTATGTGAAAAGGCAGCAGATGGTGGCCATCTGCAAGCCTGAAACAGATCTTTTCTTTATGGCCCTCAGAGGAAACCAACCCTGCCAGCACCTTGATCTTGGACTTCCAACCTCCAGAACTGTGAGAAAAAAAAACTTCTGTTCTACAAGCCATTCTGGCTCTAGTATTCTGTTATAGAAGCCCTAGAAACCTAACAGACTAGGTGAAGAATTCCAAAGCTCTTCATATGAAGAGAGAAAGAGGATATGGCCAGATGTGTGGACAAATGGCTCTATCTATCAAAGAATCATTTTAACTACCACCAGAGACAGCTTAAAACCCTCTTCTATTTTTATTAATCAATTCTTAATGGAAGATATTTTTATTCTCTACTTAGAAGCTCATTACAAATGTCTGGTTTCTAGAAGTTCGTCTAAATCCTTAACACTAGAAAGGAAGAGAAATAGATTAGTTTGGTAATGCTAAATTTGGAAACTTAGATATGTAGAGTATGGATTTAATTCCATTAACACACACACACACACACAGTCGCAGGGATAATGATGCCCTTTATCTCTAAAGCAAGGCAAGAAAAATGTAAAGAAGTGTCTCATTAAATTGATTTTTTAACAAATCCAGATTTTATACTCTTTCTCTAGACTATAATATTCAAATTTCCAATGGGGAGTTTATGCTTTCATCATTTCTCTCAGTGATTTGTCTCCTGAACCTTCCGAATATGTCTGGGCACTGTTTTTTGTTTATTTGTTTTTCAAATAAAACCAATCTATTTGGCCCCAAACCTTTTGCTACTTGCTTGCACAAACAAAACAAAACAAACAAAAAACTGATTACGGTTTTATATTCTGTACTGTAGAAAAGCTAAAATGAATTAGTGCTTTTTTTGGAGAGGAGTTTTTAAGACTAAAATTATTTAACTCTTTAAAATAAGCATGGTGAAATGAGACATGGGTGTGTTTTATTCACCACTATATTCCTAGCATGTGGTCTCTATTAGTTCATCTCTTCTGATTTGAGGTGGCCTAGAAATGAAAATTAAATCTAATGTATTTTGAAGAAACAAGCAGAAACCATTAGGAAGTGCTGCATCATTTTGCATCATTTTGGGGGTGAATTTCTTGAGTAGAGGATGAGGTACCCCTTGGGATAAGGATAGCTAGAAGCAGGAACAGAACAGGGCAGTGGCAGTCTTTCTGTTTACCACCTTTCAAACACATATAGTAAGTTTCTTATGCATATTCAAATGTGTACAATAAGTACAAATAGATCTCAAATTCAACATCTCTCAACATCCACCATCATCTCTCTCCTAGTTTCTGTAATAACCTTCTAATGAGTCTCATCCTTCTGCTTCCTTCCTCACTCCCTTCAGTGTATTTGAAATACCAAAGACAGAATATAACTACTAAAATGTCAGCCAGATCCTTCTCTTTTCTTAAAAAATGCTGTCAATACTAGCTAAAATCCTTATAATGACCAAGAAGGCTTTCCATGACCTGGCTCTGGGTGACTGCTCCTCCCCTTGTGTACTCTGCTTCATTGTTTCTTGTACACACCAGGGACATACACACCAAGGAGTCTAGAATTGCTCTTCCCTCTACCTGGAATACAGTTTCCTTAGCCAACCTCTTGGCCAGCTCCTCCATTTACTTCAGGTCCTTTTTTGTATGTCTCATTCTTCTCTAGTTCCTTGTATTTCATGTCTCTCCTTCCTTTCTTAGCATTTATCAATACTAGCATGCTATATATTTAGCATATTTATCTTGTTTATTGTCTGTCATTCCTAGTAAGTGTAAATCCTTTCAGGGCAGGGATCTTTGTTTTATTCACCACTATATTCCTAGCATGTGGTCTCAATTGTTCATAGTAGGCACTCAGATATTTGTTACTTTGAAGAATGAATGGACAAATAAACGAGTTAATGAATTAACTTCTAAATCTTTTTAAAAGATTAGTAGGAAAATAAATGGCTCCAGATTGGGAAACTTTAAAAGTTCTTGATGGTCAGATATAGTCTGTGTGAGATAAATCAAAATATTTGAAGGTGGATCCCAATCATCAATATTTCTTAAAGCTCTTCAATGATTCACATGTGCAAAACCTAGACTGAGAATCATCAAATATGGACATTATTTCCAAACTTTAAAGTGTTCACTGAACTCCTACGTATGTTTTTACAAGGTATAGTCTGATTTCTAACAAACTCTTGGGATGCCTCTGCTGCTAGTCTGTAGGACCACAATGAGGAGCAAGTCCTTATATCCATATTCTACTCAACCTGAATGGCCCTGTGACACTTTTTAATCATGGTCTGTATTTGTTTTCTCCTGACTTGACTTACTTAGTTTTAGGTTTGCATTATAATTTATTTTAAATATTTCTTGGGAAACAAATATAGAATAAATACTAACTAAATTCATAAATGAAGAGAACTTCTTGAGATTATTTTCTGGATGCAAAGTAAAAATAAACATTTATTTACACCTACTACATTTTAAATAAGAAAAGTGAATTTAAAATATTACCTACAATGTATATTATATGTTTTATTTGATATCACTTTGTCTGAAAAGCCAAAATATTCAACTAAATTCATATCAATTGAAACCTAAAAATTATACTGCAGATGAAGAAGCTAAAAGAAGTATTAGGGTGGAAACCCACAGGTTTAGAAAAAAAACTGTCCCATATAATCCCAATTTTTTTAATAGCTGTAATAACTTAGGTAAAATATTTCACATCTACAGGACTATTTCCTGTGAATTGGGGAAAATTTTTTTTCATAAGCGCCTTGTGCAAATGCCTGGCCTAAAGTAAGTACCATGTAAGCACTTCTTTTTTTTTCTTACAGTTGGTTAGATAAGAGTTAAAATGTATCTTAACAGTCTTGATAGGAAAAGCAAAGAAAAAAAGCTCTTTAATGCCACAACTAAGTGTCATTCTTGTCTAGGAGCATAAATTTGCACAGCGGGCAGTGCAATGAAAACAGCTCATAATCAACTCATCACCTCTCATCATTGCTAGGATCAAATGCAAATGGGAAAGAATGCCACTTCAGTCATTGCTCGTGAAAATTAGCATCTGTGACACTAATGGTGTCTCATTTACTATGCACTTTAGGTTTTAAAAAATGGTAAAAAAAATAAAAAAAGCTATTTCTAGAACTGCCATTATTACAATGTTTCCCTTTATAATAACAGTGGTATTTGAATCTCTTTTACTCAAAGAAAAACTTTAGTAAAAATTTATTAACACAGATCATTAATCCCAGCCAAGGAAAAGCCAAATTGTTCAGTTTAGGATTTCATTTGTAAAGTTTATTCCTTTTCTGTTTTCTAAGTTTCTACCATATTCCATGACCTGGAAAAAAGGTCTACTGTTAAGTAATGATAGCCCTCTCTAGAGATTCTTACACATTTGCTGTATTGATATTCTTCTTAAAATGAAACTTAAAAGTGAATTAATTATATTTATACACATATGTACAAACTTTCTTATGTATACACTAATACACTTGCTGCCAGGAATAATGAAGGTACATAGCATTAGTGAGTTAACATGAACTGGATAAATAAATATTTTTATCATTTTTAAAGGTGCTCATTATCTATTTTAAATTTACAATAAAACACAAGGAAGTCTCTCTCAGAAATTCTGAAATAATATAACACAAGGAGTGTATGTTTCTGAGTCAAGAGATGTGAACTATTGTCTGGTATGTAGTTAATCAGCATAGACATTGATTCCCTATATATCAGACTTATTTTATCTTGGTTCTATTCTGTCTTTCTAGACACGAGCTCCACGTTTCTTTCTGGCAGATGAAGAAATTTGCAATCCCCTTTCTGCTACCTATTTATTTGTAGGGATCATCTTGACATCCACCTCTGCTATCCTTTATGAATTTTGCTCTTTTCCCATAAAATACACAAAGAAAATTACCTAGTGAAATCAACGTTTCAAAGACATAATTGTAATAATTGGGAAAATATCACTTTCATATTTAAAGGAAATGATTTAGTTAACCCTAAATGTTGAAAAACACTTGTATGTGTACACCTACATACCTCTTTAAATTCATGTAGAGTGGATAAAGTAATAATATGGAACATATATACAATGGATATTTCTCAGTCATGAAAAAAGTGAATCTTGGTATTTACAACAACATGAATAGATCTAGGAGATATTATGCTAAGTGAAATAAGACAGAGAAAGACAAATAGCATATGATTTCACTTATATGTGGAATTTAAAAAGCAAAATAAATGAACAAACAAAACAGAAACAAACTCATAGACACAGAGAACAAACTGATGGCTGCCAAATGGGAGAGGAGTGAAGAGATGGGTAAAAGGTAAGAAATATCAATTTCAATAATAAAAAGTTATGGGGATGTAAGGTGTAGCATAGGGAATACAATTTAGGGATATTGTATGATGCCAGGTGGGTACTAGACCTATCAAAACGATCACTTTATAAGGTATATAAATGTTTAATAACTATGTTGTACACCTAAAACTAATACAATACTGTGTCACCTGTAACTGGAAAATAAATTAATATAAAAATTATATAGAATGAAACCATCCATCTCAAGAAAATGAGAATTTATTCACAACAAAATTTATCCAGCTGTATTTTTAACTAAAAATGCTTGTTTATCCTTTAGCAGATCTTTGTGTCAGAAAGATTTAATATAAAAAATAATTTATTCTTTGTTTCCAAAGATTGGAAATTATTTCATTTTAGTTTCCTTCAGATAGGTTTCCTGTAGCTTGAAGAGTTTTAAAATATTGACCATTGTTCAAATGCCACATTGATTCAAAAGTTCACAGTCAATTTCCAACTCTTTTCTTTCAGAATGGGTGCTAAGCAAATCAGGACCCATAAATAGATTATAAATCAGTCTTTAAAAAAGATATTTGATGTCAGCTATTGTTTATTGACAGATTAAAAATGTTATTTACCTAAGAAACTCAAGAAATGTACAAGTATTAGAGAAATTCTCTCTACCAGTATTTCATAAATCAATAACTAATTTAGACTTCTAAAACAGTATCTAAATTTTGTTATCTTGTGCCTTATTTTTTAAATAGCAATTATTGTCAAGATGAAGACTAGAAAAGCATTCCAAATAGAATCAATTTGACAAATCTACCACTTTATGTGATTTCGATGCTTTCCAAAACTCGAGCCAATCTTCTCTTTAGTAATTGTGTTAGTTCAAGAGAAAAAATAGAATTAAAAAATACCATATTTTTATTATACCATATTTTAATATAAAAAATGAAAAAAAAAACTTATAAAACCAAAATATCTACTTTACAACCTTGTAAATTAAATGCATTGTGAAGAGTTGAGCACTTATGAGATAAATTACATTCAGTAAATTTTTAAATAGATATTGATAACTTTATGGTCATTCAAAATGTGCAAGAAGATTTTATCATTTAAACCTTTCAAAAAGAGACCATCAAATTGATTTCATGAAGTGGATAATCTGAGCTCAAAGTTCAGTTACAGATGTAAATGATCAAATATGCCCTATAAGATAAAATTACAAAGATAGTAACTGTCTGGTATTATTTAGCAACCAATTTGTGATTTAATTTTTTCCATGCCTGCCACGAGGCATTCAACCCTCTGATTGAATTTATTTATGACTGACAAATAAGAACAATGTGTGCATGCATTTATTAAATTGTTTAGTTTTGTTGACTACATATGAAATTATCTTACCTTTGGTTTTTGATGTTTCTCCTTCTCTGAAGCATTGGATGGTTTTCTTTTCAACATCTTGAATTCAGCCTATTCCAAGTGAGTGCAGTTTCTGTTGTTTCAGAAACAACTGAGGACAGTCTACAGTGTGCTGTCTACGATGTACAGCAGTAAATAATTTTGAGCCCTGTGACCTGCCACTTCCTTCTTTTGTCAGGATATGACTTCACATCTACATGGGTAACGTTTTTTGGCTTTTATTTTTTTACAATAATTCATTGGTAACTCTTTAATGTTCTGTCTCTGCTATATTCTATGAGGCAAATTCCTAAATTTCACACTTTGATATGCCTGCAGTTATCATAAAGTTATAAAGATTTCAAAATAAAACTCATATTTTCAGTTTATATAAAAATAAAAATCTATAACACATTCTATAGGTAGAGGAAAGAAAACATCTGAGGCAATAGATAAAATGAAATGAGATGTGGACTTTTTAGTTTTCTAAAAAGGGTAGGCAATTTTACATTTCTAGGTAAATTTTGTTAGATGAAATAAACTCGACTTTATATCATATTTAAAGAATATATACATTTACTTAAAAAATTGAGCATGGATAAAATTTATATAAATATAATTGGGAATATGACCCCAGAAATAAGTGATTTATGCATATTGTTATTTTTAAAACATGTTACTGTGTTGTAAAAAGCTCGGATTAATGTGGAAATCTATTAAACAGAACACTCAATGAACCAGATGTTTTTCTGCTACAAACTACAGAGCCATATACTAATATTTTTTGTTCCAGTGATGATCCAATGTACCAGTGGTACCTTCAAATGAAGCATCCAGAATCGCTATTTAATAAACCTGGAATAGAGCTAATATGCTTAGAAAGACTTTCTTCCTCAAAATAAAGGGTTTAACATTTTTATTATAATGTCAAAACCAAGACACCTAGGAACTAAAAGCAAGAAATTCAAGCTTTCTTGTTAATTAGGAATTTACCAAAGAAAGACTGTGAAATGTCTGTTTTAGTCCTACTAAAACAGGATTGTCAAAGAAATCAACCTAGATTTATGTTTATGAAACTCATATGTTATAATTCAACTGACTCTATTTCCCGATCTTCCCTCACATCTCTAAGGCCCTCTTCCCTGAGGCCCAGTTCTTGTATTCAGATTTTACTGGTTAATTTTACACATACTGAATTGAGTCTATTGTGTTCTGTCTGACAGTTTGTCAATCCTCTTGACTAGCTAAAAAAAAAAATTGCTTTTATTCTCTAACAGAATTGAAGGACTACACTTATCAAGATTATGGTTAGTATGCTTCGAGAGGATATTAAGAGCAGAATTATATTTTCAAGAATTATTGGGCTGGTATTTTCAAAATAATGACACAACAGATAATATTGAAACACCTCAGAAGTCTGAGTTGGGTAATTCCCTTGAAGTATGCCTTCTTTCAAGCTTTCTATTTGGGTTCAGGTTCAGTCAGTGGCCTAAGTAAAAATTTTGTTCTTCCTCAAAATTGAAAGTCTTGAAAAAATATATTTTTAACTAAAATATCTGCATCCTCTATGTCACCATTTCTTTATATATAAATAGAAATTTAATTCAGTTGTGTTCAGTTAATAATATAAAAATGATAATGTGATTATGACATGAGATGGTTTTGGTGAAGGTGAAAAAAAATACCAATAAAGAACATACTTATTATTTGACTTATTTAACTGATGTTTTATGCCAAGTAATATTTGTGGATCTTAGAGAGGCAAACTTCAAATAGTTATGTTTAGGATGGTGTTTGCTATACATTTTATTTCTACAACAATAACTAAAGAATGAAGAACACTCATGTTTATGATGACTAAGCTGGACTACATGCAGTTTAAAAACGTTATACAATCAGTTTTTGAAAATCTTAATTTATGATCTCTAGACATTTTACCATCATTAACTCTAAAAGAAATATTTAAAATGTAAATCAAACTTAAATCTTTTCCTTCAGAATTACAGATGAGAGAAACAGTTTTACAAACTTCTTTTATCAAATAATGTTTTCTGGAGGTTAAAGACAAATATGATATTTGAAGTCCTTTTACAATCTGTATTAAACTCCTTGGTCCTCAAAATATTTCAGGTAACAAGATAGAAATTATTTTTATCAATTATCTATTTATGAAATTCTGGGTCCACCAAGGTATTTAATAAATGACCCGGAATGGTCCAGCAAATTCAAAAGTCTACAGTAGACAGAACAGGAATGGGGTAAATAGAGTCAGTTTTGGGCACACCTAACTTCCTATAATGATTCAACCACTAAGCCACGTGTTGCTTAAGATATGTTCTGAAACAGGGAAATTGCAAAAGAGCTAAGACTCAGTGTACTGTTTTTACACATTATCTAAATGATCTTATAAGCCAGGCAAGGTGAAACAAGGTTGGGACTTTGTGGCTTATATGTGCGTCATAGAGATGAATCAAAACTTTAAAGAAATTGCAATCAAATGATAGCTGCTGTGGTAAATGTGAATGTAAAGTGAGACATAAAAGAGGCCAACAAATATTTATTGGTAGATTTCTAAAACATGAATTATGAAATTCAAATATAGATATCAGAAAAGTATAGATATGAGAAAATGCTGTCTGATGTTTTTGATTCTGACATCTTTTTTTTGAGGTTTCCTATTTTATTTTATTTATTTATTTTTAATTATTATTTACTTTTAATAATTAATCATTACTTTTTACTATGGTGATATTGGTTAAAGAGATCCAGTAAGTTTCAGTTGTACAATTCAACAGTATATATATATATATATATATATATATATATATATATATTATAATATATATACACATATTATACACACACACACATATATACATATATATGTGTGTGTGTGTATGTATGTGTGTGTGTGTGTGTGTGTGTATATATATATATATATATATATATATATATATATATATACACCTTGTGTGTTCACCACCCCTGGTTAGACTTCTTTTCTGTGTTCACCACCCCTAGTTAAATTTCTTTCTGTCACCATATATTTAACCCATTTTACTCCATTTACCTCCCCTTTTCCTCCTCCATCCTGATTCTGACATCTCAGTTGCTTGATGACATCTATCTATATTTCTTTTCTTTCTTCCATCAAATTGAATAATAATATTTAATAGTAATGTTTAGATTAATTCTAATGTATATATTATTTCAAGGCACAGTTGTTCAATGGATGAAAGATTTTCCAACCAAACCTTTAAAAAAAGAACTAAAATTTCCATGCTGCTTTAATATTTACACCTTCTCCAGCATGTAGATTTGGTCACAGTAAATCTAATGCTTCCATGTATTGCTTTTGGGTCAGCCATGACCAAAGCTATTATTTTAGTAACTATGACCTAAAATACTTCTGACTAAACCCCAAATGCATTGTTGGGGGAGGAAAGAAAAGTGGTACCTTCCAAGAACTCAAAAAATAAGGGTAATAAGATTGTTATCATGGAGTACCATTCTGAAATTGTTTGATGTAAAATATAATTATTACAGAAAAAAGGTTGTATTCCATATATACATCTACAGAATTTAGTCACTTATGATAAAGAAAAGAGTAAATCATAAAAGCATCTTAACCTTGATAGTTCCTATCTTCTCTCTGGCCCCTCAGAGTAAGCTTCCCTCTACAGAATGTGGAAGAGAATTGTATAGAAAGAAGTCCAGTTGGGGGTATTGTGTCCTTGCCTGCTTATGGCTTGCTGGAAGTAGAGATCCACATTACTATACAAATCTAACTCTACTCAGGATTTCTTTGAAGCAAATATACTCAATAACTCATATATTACTTAAAAAAACATATGGCCATATATGACATATTGGGCATTGTCCCTCTTCTAGGTATCTAGCTTATTCTTACCATATGGTAGATTAAACACCTTGTTTAGATGTGGGGGTTTATAGAAAAATAGTGGGATGAATATTCTCCCAAGCCTACAGTGGGAGTGAAGAGATTTGGGGGATGGTGGCTTTCATGTGAATCTCTTGTATTTCTTAGGTCTCTGAAGTCATGTTACCCATTCTCTGTCTCTGGAGTCTCTATTTACTAATTCTATTCAATAAGGGACCCATCTCCTTCTTCAAACTCTTGAAATCCCTTCTAACGTTTTACTTGAAAAGTCTTACAGTTTGTGTGTTTGTGTTTGCTTTGCCCAGTGACCTGCTTTAGGTAGCGATAGCTTAAATTTTAGTAAGATTGGGAGAAGAGAAAATTCTGTCCCCATTAACAGGGTATGTAGAGAAGATGGGACTATTGAAGTTTGTTTTTCTCAACAAGGCTTGAAATTAAAGCATATCTATCATAGTAATTAATTTTCTTGCAAGAACCTACATCAAGTCTACATAAGAAATTAATATTTTATCTACTAATTTCTTTTTGTGGTGTGGTGCTTTGCCTGAATTTTACTGCAGACTTCTCATACACTCACTAATGGTAACAGGGGTGATGCCCAAATCACTTAGGAATGTAGATGTGTGTGTGTGTGTGGGGGGGGTCTTAATCCATTCTGCCTTACACAGAAAAAGGAGAGTAACAGAGGCAAATATTGGTTGTATCAACTCAACCTGTTGAGTTCAAAGAAGAGTGAGCTTCAGTGAACTTTTAGATCTTAATTCTCCTGAAAAAAATAATCCATCATCAAGCAATTTTAGCTGAATTTCATTAAATAGCAGATATGTCAAACTGCTTGTCTTTCTAATTCATTCTACAGTAACTTTCTAATGATGACATCTTCTTAGGTAGCTCTGTTTTCAGGAGAATGCATTGTTCATATGGATATCAAGCTCCTGAAATTCTATAGTTGCTATTTCTCATTATAAATTAATAAATTGCCATGGTGATAATTGGAGTGTGTCTCAAAAAAAAGATTGGCTTTTGGTGTGCTCAAAACATTATGCTTCTGAAAGAGAACTGCTGATCAGGCCCTAGATATCTTGGGAAGCCTCTTGGGAGAGAGCCTGGCCCTGTAACATTACTTCTTATATTAAATTCCTACAGAGATGATACAGCATATTATCTTATTATCTTAGTTGTAGAGTAAACAGAGAATTGAGATAAATAAAAAGTATCAATGGTCTAGGATGAATGGTGAACCTGAAGAATTGTATAGGAAGAAGCTATCTAGAAAAAGACAACTTCTTACGTTGCATTCATGCATGGCAAGATGTTTGAAAATAATGTAAGAGAAGATTTAGTAAACAAAAATTGAAGAATACCAATTCAACAGTAACTTAAACAATTAGGGGAGTTGATTAAGTTCCAAATAAATACAAATTACTCAGATTATTTTAATAAATTATGAATATGTATTAAGTGATTGACACAATAAGTAATGACAAAATTTCATCTATTATAATTAAAAGTTACAATTTTCATGAAGTAATCTTATTCTCAAAGTTAATAAAAGTAATTATTATCATTTTTGAGTACTTATTACATGTCTGGCAGTGTGTTGCATGCTTTATACATATTTCCCATGTAATCTTTATTAAATCTTCGTGAGCCAGTATTAATGTTACCATTTTTAACTTCCAAGTGAAGTTAGGTGATGTGTACAGTTTGTGCAAATGGGAAGTGGTAGAGTCAGGATTTAACCCAAAACTTCAGGTCATAAACATCACTTTATGTCATAGCTATGCTTTTGCATACCTGAAAACTTGGCATAAAAAGAGAGTGATTTATTTGGGGGTATAAGTGAAGAATTGGTAAGGCTGGGTGGAAGGTAATGTTGAGTTACTAATGGGAAAAAATGTTTCAATCATTATATGTATATAAAAATTTAAAACCAGTTAGTGTGCAAATAATCTAGAACTCCTTTCTTTAATTAAGACTCAGCACCACAGGGACAAACCTGCTACCACTTAACTACCCTTCTCCAACCCAAGAAACCCTTTTGTGATCCTAAGAAGAGTCAAGAGCCCCTCAATGCATTTTAACTAATCACTCTCTCAAATTTCATACTTACAAAAATCAAAGTAAGATCACAAATTAGACTTGTCCATACTTTATGAAATTCCTTAGGGTCTAAAGTTCCTTCTGATGGCTTTTTGATAAATTATCAATCTATGAACTAATATGATTCTATTTTCTTTTTGACCCAGAGCTATAGCTCCCCAATTTATCTTTCTAAAACATATTTATTATTCTCAACCTTTGAATATTAATTTTACCAGTTTTTGCTTTCCTTAATGTCACATCCAAATTATGGCCATAATCTTCACATTTCTATAATACCTTCCCCTTCTTCACTTTAAATATCATTTTAACTTTAATAAAAACTGAAATACTTATCCTAAAAGATTTAAAAAAAACAGAAGCTCCCTATCACATTTCATTCTGTTCTCAGACTTATTTCAATTCTTTTTTTTCCCTTTAGTATAAAAACCATTTTTTCTCATTGATTAGATTTTCTATATGATAGTCTCATAATTTCTTTATTTATTATTAGATATTATCTATTGATTCCTGTTTTTGTTCTTGAGCATTCTGTACTCTTTATTTCCAACTCCCTTATAATTATGTAGTTAAACAATTAATCACTATTATTTTGTAAATATTGTTCACAGATAAGTGAAATTGTGCTTATGTTTCCTTTATTGTCCATTTTTTATTAGTTTAGGCATACAGCACAATGGAAAGGCATTTATATAATTTATGAAGCAATCCCCGCAATTACTCTAGTACCCATCTGGTACTATACAGTTATTATAATATTATTGACTATATTCCTTATGTTGTACTCCACATCCTCATGACTGTTTTATAACTACTGATTTGTACTTCTTCATCTCTCCATCTTTTTTGCCCTGACACCATCGTCTTCCCCTCTGGCAATCACAAGTTTGTTCTCTGTATCTGGGAGTCTGTTTTCATTTTTTTTTTTTTGTTCATTTCTTTTGTCCTTAGATTCCTCATATATGTGAAATCATATAGCTTGTCTTTCTATGTCTGACTTATTTCACTCAGTATAATACCCTCTAGGTCCATCCATGTCATTGCAAATGGTAGAATTTCATTGTTAATAGCTGAGTAATATCCCATTGTATATATGTACCACATGTTCTTTATGCACTCATCTATTGATGAGCACTTAGGTTTCTTCCATACCTTGGCTATTGTTAATAGCATTGTTGTGACCATTGGGGTGCATAAATCTTTATGAATTAATGTTTTTGTTTTCTTTGGATAAATACTCAGAAGCACAAAAAATAGTTCTATTTTCTAATGTTTTGAGGAACCTCTAAACTTTTTTTCATAGTGGCTGCACCAATTTGCAATTCCGTCAACAGTGTACAAGGGTTTCCTTTTTGCACATCCTCATCAATACTTGTTTTTGATTTATTAACGATAACCATTCTGACAGGTGTGAGGTGATATCTCATTTTTTTTTTAATTTCTATTTCTCTATGATTATTGACCTTGAGCATGTTGTCATGTCTATGGGCCATCTATATTTCCTCTTTGGAGAAATATTCAAGTCTTCTGCCCATTTTGTAATTGGATTGTTTGTTTTTTGGTGTTATATGAGTTCTTTATAAATTTTGGACATTAACCCTTTATTAGATGTGCCATAGGCAAATATCTTCTCCCATTCAGTAGGTTGCTTTTTGTTTTATTGATGGTTTCTTTTGATTTGCAAAAACTTCTTAGTTTGATGTCATCCCATTTATTTTTTCTTTTGTTTCTTTTGCCCAAGGAGATATATCAGCAAAAAAAATGACTAAGAGCAAAGTCAGAAAATTTACTGCCTATGTTTTCAGGTCCCACATGTAAGTCTTTAATTCGTTTTGATTTTATTCTTGTATTGGCGTAACTTCATTTTTTTTTTTTGCATATGTCTGTTCAGTTTTTCTAATACCATTTATTGAAGAGAATTTCTTTATCCCATTGTATATTCTTGTTTCCTTTGTCATATATTAATTGAGCGAATAGGCACAGATTTATTTCTTGGGCCTCTATTCTTTTCCTTTGATCTATATATCCATTTTCATGCCAGTACCATACTATTTTGATTGTTGTAGACTTGTAGAATAGTTTGATATCAGGTAGTGTGATACCTCAACTTTGTTCTTTTTTCTCAAGATTGCCATGGCTATTCAGAATCTTTTATGGTTCCATTTAAATTTTAGGATTATTTGTTTTAACTCTCTGAAAAAATGCCATTGGTATTTTGGTAGGGATTGAGTTCAATCTATAGGCTGCTTTGGGTAGTATGGCTATTTTAACAATGTTGATTCTTCTTACCTATGAGCATGGTATATGTTTCCATTTATTTGTATCTTCTTCAATTTCTTTTTTTCAATGACATAATTTTCCACGTATAGGTCTATTATCTCTTTGGTTAAATTTATTCCTAGGTATTTTCTTGTTTTAGTTGCAATTGTAAATGAGATTGTTTTCTTAATTTCTCTTTCTGATAGTTCATCATTGGTATATAAAAATTCAGTCAACTTCCAAATATTAATTTTGTATGCTGCTACTTTATTAATTTCATTTATGGGTTTTAACAATTTTTTGGTGGAATCTTTAAGGTTCTATACATATATAGTATCATGTAATCTGCAAATAACGACGATTTTGCTTCTTCCTTTTGAATTTAGATGTCCTTTGTTTCTCTTTCTTTTCTAATTGCTGTAGTTAAGACTTCTAATACTATGTTGAATAAAAGTAGTGAAACATCCTTGTCTTGTTTCTGATCTTAAGGAAAATGCTTTTAACTTTTCTCCCATTAAGTATTATTTTAACTGTAGATTAGTTATATATAGCTTTTATTGAGGTATATTTCCTCTATTCCCACTTTGCTGAATTTTTATCATATATGGATGTTGGATTTTGTTGAATGTTATATTTTGCATCTATTGATATCATTATATATTTTTTACCTTTCATTTTGTTAATATGGCATATCACATTAATTGACTTGAAAATATTGAATCAGCCTTGCATCCCAGGAATAAATCCAATTGGACCATGGTATATATTTTTAATGTATTACTGAATTTGGTGTTCAAATAGTTTGTAGAGGATTTTTGTATCTATATTCATCAGGGATAGCAGCCTATATATATGTACACACATATATTTAATGCCCTTTTCTTGTTTTAGAATCAGGGTAATGGTGGCATTGTAAAATGAGTTTGGGAGACCTCTCCCCTTGAGTTTTTTGGAATAGTTTAAGAAGTATAGGTGTTAATTCTTTCTTGAATGTTTGGTAAAATTCAACTGTGAAGCCATTCTGTCCATGACTTTTGTTTTGGGGCATTTTTAATTACTGATTTGATTTCAATAGTGGTTATCATCCAGTTTTAGAGTTTATAATTGTCTTTCTTTTTATCATTGGTTCCCTATGTGTTGCTAATTATACCAAATAAATGCCCCAACAAGTCTATCAACTTATTTGTTTTGAATATTTAAGTTCAGACATCAGTTTTGTCATTTCTAATGCTCAAACATTTCAGACTTATTTCTTCTAGGTTAAAATGTGGCTTAGTTATTCTCTAAGTATGTAGTGCTGAGACTGAAATGGAATTTCTCAACCGTCTCTTAGTTTAGAACTTCTCTGACTTGACTGAGTCTCATATCATCTTTTTTGTCTACTCTCTCGTTTGCAGAAACACACCTCCTAATATAAATGTTCTAA